>JAEOAD010000891.1:0-297561 GCA_036365145.1 Orientallactaga sibirica
GAATACATAAACAAGGAAAGTTTGAACTTGCTGCACTCAACCTTCTTTGTAGAAAGCAAGTGATTCCTAGAACCGAATGAGCTTGTTTCACACAGTACAATGTTCAGAAATGAAGATGTTAATTTTCTCAACAAACTACTTTACAATTGAGTTGAATCTGCTAACTTGGCCATCTTTTTAGATTACATTAACAAGGAAAGTTTGAACTTGCTAAACTCAACCATCTTCGTAGAAAGGAAACTGATTCCTAGAACCGAATTAACTTATTTCTCCCAGTACAGTGTTCGGAACTGAAGATGTTTGTTTTCTAAAGAAACCACTTTAGAAACGACGTGAAACCACTCACTTGTACATCTTGTTAGATTACACAAACTAGGAAAGTTTGACCTTGCTGCACTCAACCTTCTTCATAGGAAAGCAAGTGATACCTAGAACGGAACTAGCTTATTTCACACAGTACAATGTTAGGCTATAAAGATGTTAATTTTCTCAACAAGCTATTATACAAATGAGTTGACTCTGCTAACTTGGCCATCTTTTTGGATGACATTAACAAGGAAAGATTGAACTTGCTGCACTCAACGATCTTCTTGAGAAAGGAAACTGATTCTAGAATGGAATTAACTTATTTCACACAGTACATTGCTCAGTACTGAAGATGTTTGTTTTTCTAAAGAAACCGATTTAGAAACGACGTGAAACCACTAACTTGTACATCTTGTTAGATTACACAAACTAGGAAAGTTTGAACTTGCTGCACTCAACCTTCTTCGTAGGAAAGCAAGTGATTCCTACAACCGTACTTGCTCATTTCACATAGTACAGTTTTCGGTAATGAAGATGTTTGTTTTCTAAACAAACTACTTTAGAAATGAGGCCAATCTGCTCAGTTGTGCATCATTTCAGATTACGTTAACAAGGAAAGTTTGAACTTGCCGCAGTCAACCTTCTTTATAGGAACGCAACTGATTCCTAGAACCGAATGAGCTTATTTCACACAGAAGTACAATGTTAGCAATGAAGATGTTTGTTTTCTGAACAAAGTACTTTACAAATGAGGTGAATCTTCTAACTTGGACATCTTTTAGATTACATTAACAAGGAACGTTTGAACTTGCTGCACTCAACCTTCTTCGGAGAAATTAAACTGATTCCTAGAAGTGAATTAACTTATTTCACACAGTACAGTTTTAGGTACTGAAGATGTTTCTTTTCTAAAGAAACTACTTTAGAAATGAGGCCAATCTACTAAGTTGTGCATCTTTAGATTACATTAACAAGGAAAGTTTTAACTTGCTAAACTCAACCATCTTCGTAGAAAGGAAACTGATTCCTAGAACCCAATAAACTTATTTCACACAGTACAGTGTTCGGTACTGAAGATGTTTGTTTTCTAAAAGAAACTAATTTAGAAATGACACGAATCCACTAACTTGTACATATTGTTAGATTACAGAAACTAGGAAAGTTTGAACTTGCTGCACTCAACCTTCTTCAGAGGGGAAAGCAACTGATTCCTAGAAATCAATTAGCTCATTTCACACAGTACAATGTTTGAAATGAAGGTTTGTTTTCTAAAAGAAACTACTTTAGAAATGAGGCGAATCTACTAACTTGGACATCTTTTTAGATTACATTAACAAGGAAAGTTTGAACTTCCTAAACTCAAGCATCTTCGTAGAGAAAGGAAAACTAAATGCTAGAACCGAATTAACTTATTTCACACAGTACAGTGTTCGGTACTGAAGATGTTGTTTTCTCAAGAAACTAATTTACAAATGACGTGAATCCACTAACTTGTACATCTTGTTAGATTACACAAACTAGGAAAGTTTGAACTTGCTGCACTCAACCTTCTTTGTAGGATAGCAAGTGATTCCTAGAACGGAACTAGCTTATTTCACATAGTAGAGTGTTCGGTAACGAAGATGTTTGTTTTCTAAACAAACTACTTTAGAAATGAGGCCAATCTACCAAGTTGTGCATCTTTTTAGATTACATTAACAAGGAAAGTTTGAACTTGCTGCACTCAACCTTCTTTGTAGGAAAGCAACTGATTCCTACAACCGAATGAGGTTATTTCACACAGTACAATGTTCGGCAATGAAAATGTTTGTTTTCTCAACAAAGTATTTACAAATGAGGCGAATCTTCTAACTTGGCCATCTTTTTAGATTACATTAACAAGGAAAGTTTGAACTTGCTGCACTCATCCGTCTTCTTAAAAATTAAACTGATTCCTAGCTTTAATTAACTTATTTCACACAGTACAGTGTTCGTACTGAAGATGTTTCTTTTCTAAAAAAAACTACTTTAGAAAAGGGGCGAATCCACTAACTTGTACATCTTGTCAGATTACACGAACTAGGAAAGTTTGACCTTGCTGCACTCAACCTTCTTCATCGAAATTATACTGATTCCTAGAAGCGAGTTAACTTATTTCACACAGTACAGTGTTTGGTACTGAAGATGTTTCTTTTCTAAAGAAACTACTTTAGAAATGAGGCCAATCTACTAAGTTGTGCATCTTTTTAAATTACATTAACAAGGAAAGTTTGAACTTGCTGTACTCAACCTTCTTTAAGGGAAAACAACTGATTCCTAGAACCGAATGAGCTTATTTCACACAGTACAATGTTTGGCAAGGAAGATGTTTGTTTTCTAAACAAACTACTTTACAAATGAGGCAAATCTACTAACATGGAGGTCTTTTTAGATTACATTAAGAAGGAAAGTTTGAACTTGCTGCACTCAACCATCTTTGTAGAAATTAAACTGATTCCTAGAACCGAATTACCTTATTTCACACAGTACATTGTTCGGTACTGAAGATGTTTCTTTTCTAAAGAAACTACTTTAGAAATGAACCGAATGCGCTAACTTGTACATCTTCTTAGATTACACAAACTAGGAAAGTTTGAACTTGCAGCACTCAACCTTCTTCGTAGAAATTAAACTGAATCCTAGAAATTAATTAACTTATTTCACACAGTACAGTGTTCGGTACTGAAGATGTTTCTTTTCTAAGGAAACTACTTCAGAAATGAGGCCAATCTACTAAGTTGTGCATATTTTTAGATTCCATTAAGAAGGAAAGTTTGAACTTGCTGCACTCAACCTTCTTTGTAGGAAAGCAAGTGATTCCTAGAACGAATGAGCTTATTTCACACAGTACAATGTTTGGCAATGAAGATGTTTGTTTTCTCAACAACGTACTTTACAAATCAGGAGAATCTTCTAACTTGGCCATCTTTTTAGATTACATTAACAAGGAAAGTTTGAACTTGCTAAACTCAACCATCTTCGTAGAAAGTAAACTGATTCCTAGAACCGAATTAGCTCATTTCACACAGTACAAAGTTTGGCAGTGAAGGTTTGTTTACTAAAGAAACTACTTTAGAAATGAGGCAAATCTACTAACTTGACATCTTTTTTAGATTACATTAACAAGGAAAGTTTGAACTTGCTGTACTCAACCTTCTTTGTAGGAAAACAACTGTTTCCTAGAACCGAATGAGCTTATTTCACACAGTACAATACTCGGCAATAAAGATGTTTATTTTCTAAAAAAAAAACCTTACAAATGAGGTGAATCTACTAACTTGGCCATCTTTTTAGATTACATTAACAAGGAAAGTTTGAACTTGCTGCACTCAACCTTCAGAGAAATTAAACTGATTCCTAGAAGCTTAATTAATTAACTTATTTCACACGGACAGTGTTCGGTACTGAACATGTTTCTTTTCTAAAAAAACTGCTTTAGAAATGAGGCCAATCTACTAAGTTGTGCATCTTTTTAGATTTCATTAACAAGGAAAGTTTGAACTTGCTGCACTCAACCTTCTTTGTAGGAAAGCAACTGAATTCTAGAACCGAAGGAGCTTTTTCACACAGTACAATGTTCGGCAATGAAGATGTTTGTTTTCTCAACGAACTACTTTACCAATGAGGCAAATCTACTAACTTGGACATCTTTTTAGATTACATTAACAAGGAAAGTTTGAACTTGCTAAACTCAACCATCTTTGTACAAAGGAAACTGATTCCTAGAACCGAATTAACTTACTTCACAAAGTACAGTGTTCGGTACTAAAAATGTTTGTTTTCTAAGGAAAGTAATTTAGAAATGACGCGAATCCACTAACTTGTACATCTTGTTAGATTACACAAAATAGGAAAGTTTGAACTTGCTGCACTCAACCTTCTTTGTAGGAAAGCAAATGATTCCTAAAACCGAATGAGCTTATTTCACAGAGTACAATGTTCGGCAATGAAGATGTTTGTTTTCTCAACAAAGTACTTTACAAATGAGGTGAATCTTCTAACTTGGCCATCTTTTTAGATTACATTAACAAGGAAAGTTTAAACTAGCTGCACTCAACCTTCTTCGTAGAAATTAAACTGAATCCTAGAAGCGAATTAACTTATTTCACACAGTACAGTGTTTGGTACTGAAGATGTTTCTTTTCTAAAGAAACTACTTTAGAAATGAGGCGAATGCACTAATTTGTACATCTTGTTAGATTACACAAACTAGGAAAGTTTGAACTTGCTGCACTCAACCTTCTTCGTAGGAAAGCAAGTTATTACTAGAACCAAGCTAGCTTATTTCACATAGTACAGTGTTCGGTAAAGTAGATGTTTGTTTTCTAAACAAACTACTTTAGAAATGAGGCGAATGCACTAACTTGTACATCTTGTTAGATTACACAAACTAGGAAAGTTTGAACTTGCTGCACTCAACCTTCTTCGTAGGAAAGCAAGTGATTCCAAGAACCGAACTAGCTCATTTCGTTTTGTAAACAAACTACTTTAGAAATGAGGATAATCTACTAAGTTGTGCATCTTTTCAGATTACATTAACAAGGAAAGTTTGAACTTGGTGCACTCAACCTTCTTTTTAGGAAAGCAACTGATTCCTAGAACCGAATGAGCTTATTTCACACAATACAATGTTCGACAATGAAGATGTTTGTTTTCTCAACAAAGTACTTTGCAAATGAGGTGAATCTTCTAACTTGGCCATCTTTTTAGATTACATTAACAAGGAAAGTTTGAACTTGCTGCACTCAACCTTCTTCGTAGAAATTAAACTGATTCCTAGAAGCGAATTCACTTATTTCACACAGTACAGTGTTCCGTACTGAAGATGTTTCTTTTCTAAAGAAACTAATTTAGAAATGAGGCGAATCCACTAACTTGTACGTCGTGTTAGATTACACAAACTAGCAAAGTTTGAACTTGCTGCACTCAACCTTCTTTGTAGGAAAGCAAGTGATTCCTACAACCGAATGAGCTTATTTCACACAGTACAATGTTGGCAATAAAGATGTTAATTTTCTCACACAAACTACTTTTACAAATGAGGAGAATCTACTAACATGGCTATCTTTTTAGATTACATTAACAAGGAAAGTTTGAACTTGCTGCACTCAACCTTCTTTGTAGGAAACCAACTGATTCCTAGAACCGAATGAGCTTATTTCACACAGTACAATGTTCGGCAATGAAGATGTTTGTTTTCTCAACAAACTACTTTACAAATGAGGCGAATCTTCTAAATTGGCCATCTTTTTAGATTACATTAAAAAGGAAAGTTTGAACTTGCTGCACTCAACCTTCTTTCTAGGAAAGCAACTGAGTCCTAGAACCGAATAAGCTTATTTCACACAGTACAATGTTCGGCAATGAAGATGTTTGTTTCCTCAACAAAGTACTTTACAAATGAGGTGAATCTTCTGACTTGGCCTTCTTTTTAGATTACATTAAAAAGGAAAGTTTGAACTTGCTGCACTCAACCTTCTTCGTAGAAATTAAACTGATTCCTAGAAGCGAATTAACTTATTTCACACAGTACAGTGTTCGGTACTGAAGATGATTCTTTTGTAAAGAAACTACTTTAGAAATGAGGCCAATCTACTAAGTTGTGCATCTCTTTAGGTTACATTAACAAGGAAAGTTTGAACTGGCTGCACTCAACCTTCTTTTGTAGGAAGGAAACTGAATTCTAGAACTAAATTAGCTTTCTTCACACAGTACAATGTTCGGCAATGAAGTTGTTTGTTTTTTCTCAACAAACTACTTTACCAATGAGGCAAATCTACTAACTTGGACATCTTTTAGAGCACATTAACAAGGAAAGTTTGAACTTGCTAAACTCAACCATCTTCGTAGAAAGTAAACTGATTCCTAGAACCGAATTAGCTCATTTCACACAGTACAAAGTTTGGCAATGAAGGTTTGTTTTCTAAAGAAACTACTTTAGAAATGAGGCGAATCTACTAACTTGACATCTTTTTAGAATACATTAACAAGGAAAGTTTGAACTTGCTAAACTCAAACATCTTCGTAGAAAGGAAACTGATTACTAGAACCGAATTAACTTATTTCACACAGTACAGTGTTCGGTACTGAAGAGGTTTGTTTTCTAAAGAAACTCATTTAGAAATGAGGATAATCCACTAAGTTGTGCATCTTGTTAGATTACACAAACTAGGAAAGTTTGAACTTGCTGCACTCAACCATCTTCGTAGAAATTAAACTGATTCCTAGAAGCCAATTAACTTATTTCACACACTACAGTGTTCGGTACTGAAGATGTTTGTTTTCTAAAGAAACTAATTTAGAAATGACTATGAATCCACTAAATTGTACATCTTGTTATATTACACAGACTAGGAAAGTTTGAACTTTCTGAACTCAACCATCTTCGTAGAAATTAAACTGATTCCTAGAAGTGAATTAACTCATTTCAAACAGTACAGTGTTCGGTACTGAAGATGTTTCTTTTCTAAAGAAACTACTTTAGAAATGAGGCCAATCTACTAAGATGTGCAACTTTTCAGATAACGTTAACAAGGATAGTTTGAACTTGCTGCACTCAACCTTCTTTGTAGGAAAGCAAGTGATTCCTACAACCGAATGAGCTTATTTCACACAGTACAATGTTCGGCAATAAAGATGTTAATTTTCTCCACAAACTACTTTACAAATGAGGCGAATCTACTAACATGGCCATCTTTTTAGATTACATTAACAAGGAAAGTTTGAACTTGCTGCACTCAACCTTCTTTGTAGGAAAGCAACTGATTCCTAGAACCGAATGAGCTTATTTCACACAATACAATGTTCGGCAATAAAGATGTTTGTTTTCTCAACAAAGTACTTTGCAAATGAGGCGAATCTTCTGACTTGGCCATCTTTTTAGCTTACATTAACAAGGAAAGTTTGAACTTGCTGCACTCAACCTTCTTCGTAGAAATTAAACTGATTCCTAGAAGCGAATTCACTTATTTCACACAGTACAGTGTTCAGTACTGAAGATGTTTCTTTTCTAAAGAAACTAATTTAGAAATGAGGCGAATCCACTAACTTGTACGTCGTGTTAGATTACACAAACTAGCAAAGTTTGAACTTGCTGCACTCAACCTTCTTTGTAGGAAAGCAAGTGATTCCTAGAACTGAATGAGCTTATTTCACACAGTACAGTGTTTGGCAATAAAGATGTTAATTTTCTCCACAAACTACTTCACACATGAGGCGAATCTACTAACATGGCCATCTTTTTAGATTACATTAACAAGGAAAGTTTGAACTTGCTGCACTCAACCTTCTTTGTAGGACAGCAACTGATTCCTAGAACCGAATGAGCTTATTTCACACAGTACAATGTTGGGCAATGAAGACGTTTGTTTTCTGAACAAACTACTTTACAAATAAGTCGAATCTTCTAAATTGGCCATCTTTTTAGATTACATTAAAAAGGAAAGTTTGAACTTGCTGCACTCAACCTTCTTTGTAGGAAAGCAACTGTGTCCTAGAACTGAATGAGCTTATTTCACACAGTACAATGTTCGGCAATGAAGATGTTTGTTTTCTCAACAAAGTACTTTACAAATGAGGTGAATCTTCTGACTTGGCCTTCTTTTTAGATTACATTAAAAAGGAAAGTTTGAACTTGCTGCACTCAACCTTCTTCGTAGAAATTAAACTGATTCCTAGAAAGCTTAATTAACTTATTTCACACAGTACAGTGTTCGGTACTGAAGATGTTTCTTTTCTAAAGAAACTACTTTAGAAATGAGGCCAATCTACTAAGTTGTGCATCTCTTTAGGTTACATTAACAAGGAAAGTTTGAACTGGCTGAACTCAAACTTCTTTGTGGGAAGGCAACTGAATTCTAGAACTAAATTAGCTTTGTTCACACAGTACAATGTTCGGCAAGGAAGTAGTTTGTTTTCTCAACAAACTACTTTACCAATGAGGCAAATCTACTAACTTTTACATCTTTTTAGAGCACATTAACAAGGAAAGTTTGAACTTGCTAAACTCAACCATCTTCGTAGAAAGTAAACTGATTCCTAGAACCGAATTAGCTCATTTCACACAGTACAAAGTTTGGCAATGAAGGTTTGTTTTCTAAAGAAACTACTTTAGAAATGAGGCGAATCTACTAACTTGGACATCTTTTTAGATTACATTAACAAGGAAAGTTTGAACTTGCTAAACTCAACCATCTTCGTAGAAAGGAAACTGATTACTAGAACCGAATTAACTTATTTCACACAGTACAGTGTTCGGTACTGAAGATGTTTGTTTTCTAAAGAAACTAATATAGAAATGACGCGAATCCACTAACTTGTACATCTTGTGAGATTACACAAACTAGGACAATTTGAACTTGCTGCACTCAACCATCTTCGTAGAAATTAAATTGATTCCTAGAAGCCAATTAACTTATTTCACACAGTACAGTGTTCGGTACTGAAGATGTTTGTTTTCTAAAGAAACTAATTTAGAAATGACGCGAATCCACTAACTTGTACATCTTGTTAGATTACACAAACTAGGAAAGTTTGAACTTGCTACACTCAACCATCTTCGTAGAAATTAAACTGATTCCTAGAAGCGAATTAACTCATTTCAAACAGTACAGTGTTCGGTACTGAAGATGTTTCTTTTCTAAAGAAATTACTTTAGAAATGAGGCCAATCTACTAAGATGTGCAACTTTTCAGATAACATTAACAAGGATAGTTTGAACTTGCTGCACTCAACCTTCTTTGTAGGAAAGCAAGTGATTCCTACAACCGAATGAGCTTATTTCACACAGTACAATGTTCGGCAATAAAGATGTTAATTTTCTCCACAAACTACTTTACAAATGAGGCGATTCTACTAACATGGCCATCTTTTTAGATTACATTAACAAGGAAAGTTTGAACTTGCTGCACTCAACCTTCTTTGTAGGAAAGCAACTGATTCCTAGAACCGAATGAGCTTATTTCACACAGTACAATGTTCGGCAATGAAGATGTTTGTTTTCTCAACAAACTACTTTACAAATGAGGCGAATCTTCTAAATTGGCCATCTTTTTAGATTACATTAAAAAGGAAAGTTTGAACTTGCTGCACTCAACCTTCTTTGTAGGAAAGCAACTGTGTCCTAGAACTGAAGATGTTTCTTTTTATTTCACACAGTACAATGTTCAGTAATGAAGATGTTTGTTTTCTCAACAAACAATAAAGATGTTAATTTTTCTCCACAAAACTTTTACAAATGAGGTGAATCTTCTGACTTGGTCATCTCTTTAGATTACATTAAAAAGGAAAGTTTGAACTTGCTGCACTCAACCTTCTTCATAGAAATTAAACTGATTCCTAGAAGAGAATTAACTTATTTCACACAGTACAGTGTTCGGTACTGAAGATGTTTCTTTTCTAAAGACACTACTTTAGAAATGAGGCCAATCTACTAAGTTGTGCATCTTTTTAGGTTACATTAACAAGGAAAGATTGAACTGGCTGCACTCAACCTTCTTTGTAGGAAGGCAACTGAATTCTAGAACTAAATTAGCTTTGTTCACACAGTACAATGTTTGGCAATGAAGATGTTTGTTTTCTTAACAAAGTACTTTACAAATGAGGTGAATCTTCTGACTTGGCCTTCTTTATAGATTACAGTAAAAAGGAAAGTTTGAACTTGCTGCACTCAACCTTCTTCGTAGAAATTAAACTGATTCCTAGAAGCGAATTCACTTATTTCACACAGTACAGTGTTCGGTAATGAAGATGTTTCTTTCCTAAAGAAACTAATTTAGAAATGAGGCGAATCCACTAACTTGTACATCTTGTTAGATTACATTAAAAGGAAAGTTTGAACTTGCTGCACTCAATCTTCTTCATAGGAAAGCAAGTGATTCCTAGAAGGAACTAGCTTATTTCACATAGTACAGTGTTCGGTACTGAAGATGTTTGTTTTTCTAAAAAAACTACTTTAGAAATGAGGCCAATCTACTAAGTTGTGCATCTTTTCAGATTACATTAACAAGGAAAGTTTGAACTTGCTTCACTCAACCTTCTTTGTAGGAAAGCAACTGATTCCTAGAACCGAATGAGCTTATTTCACACAGTACAATGTTCAGCAATGAAGATGTTTGTTTTCTCAACAAACTACTTTACAAATGAGGCGAATCTACTAAATTGGCCATCTTTTTAGATTACATTAAAAGGAAAGTTTGAACTTGCTAAACTCAACCTTCTTTGTAGGAAAGCAAACTGATTCCTAGAACCGAATAATTAGCTTATTTCACACAGTACAATTTGTTTTCAATGAAACTGTTTGTTTTCTCAACAAACTACTTTTTTACAAATGAGGCGAATCTTCTGACTTGGCCATCTTTTTAGATTACATTAAAAAGGAAAGTTTGAACTTGCTGCACTCAACCTTCTTCATAGAAATTAAACTGATTCCTAGAAGAGAATTAACTTATTTCACACAGTACAGTGTTGGTACTGAAGATGTTTGTTTTCTAAAGAAACTACTTTAGAAATGAGGCCAATCTACTAAGTTGTGCATCTTTTTAGGTTACATTAACAAGGAAAGTTTGAACTTGCTGCACTCAACCTTCTTTGTAGAAATTAAACTGAATTCTAGAACTAAATTAGCTTTTTCACACAGTACAATGTTTGGCAATGAAGATGTTTGTTTTCTAAAGAAAGTACTTTAGAAATGAGGTGAATCTACTAACTTGGCCATCTTTTTAGATTACATTAACAAGGAAAGTTTGAACTTGCTGCACTCAACCTTCTTTGTAGAAATTAAACTGATTCCTAGAAGCGAATTCACTTATTTCACACAGTACAGTGTTCGGTAATGAAGATGTTTCTTTCTAAACAAACTAATTTAGAAATGAGGCGAATCCACTAACTTGGCCATCTTGTTAGATTACACAAACAAGGAAAGTTTGAACTTGCTGCACTCAACCTTCTTCATAGGAAAGCAAGTGATTCCTAGAAGGAAACTAGCTTATTTCACACAGTACAGTGTTCGGTACTGAAGATGTTTGTTTTCTAAAAAACTACTTTAGAAATGAGGCCAATCTACTAAGTTGTGCATCTTTTCAGATTACATTAACAAGGAAAGTTTGAACTTGCTGCACTCAACCTTCTTTGTAGGAAAGCAACTGTGTCCTAGAACCGAATAAGCTTATTTCACACAGTACAATGTTCGGCAATGAAGATGTTTGTTTTCTCAACAAAGTACTTTACAAATGAGGTGAATCTTCTGACTTGGCCTTCTTTTTAGATTACATTAACAAGGAAAGTTTGAACTTGCTGCACTCAACCTTCTTCGTAGAAATTAAACTGATTCCTAGAAGCGAATTAACTTATTTCACACAGTACAGTGTTCGGTACTGAAGATATTTCTTTTCTAAAGAAACTACTTTAGAAATGAGGCCAATCTACTAAGTTGTGCATCTTTTTAGGTTACATTAACAAGGAAAGTTTGAACTGGCTACACTCAACCTTCTTTGTAGGAAAGCAACTGAATTCTAGAACTAAATTAGCTTTGTTCACACAGTACAATGTTCGGCAATGAAGATGTTTGTTTTCTCAACAAAGTACTTTACAAATGAGGTGAATCTTCTGACTTGGACATCTTTATAGATTACATTAAAAGGAAAGTTTGAACTTGCTGCACTCAACCTTCTTCGTAGAAATTAAATTGATTCCTAGAAGCGAATTCACTTATTTCACACAGTACAGTGTTCGGTACTGAAGATGTTTCTTTTCTAAAGAAACTAATTTAGAAATGAGGCGAATCCACTAACTTGTACGTCGTGTTAGATTACACAAACTAGGAAAGTTTGAACTTGCTGCACTCAATCTTCTTCATAGGAAAGCAAGTGATTCCTAGAAGGGAACTAGCTTATTTCACATAGTACAGTGTTCGGTACTGAAGATGTTTGTTTTCTAAAAAACTACTTTAGAAATGAGGCCAATCTACTAAGTTGTGCATCTTTTCAGATTACATTAACAAGGAAAGTTTGAACTTGCTTCACTCAACCTTCTTTGTAGGAAAGCAACTGATTCCTAGAACCGAATGAGCTTATTTCACACAGTACAATGTTCAGCAATGAAGATGTTTGTTTTCTCAACAAGCTACTTTACAAATGAGGCGAATCTACTAAATTGGCCATCTTTTTAGATTACATTAAAAAGGAAAGTTTGAACTTGCTGCACTCAACCTTCTTTGTAGGAAAGCAACTGATTCCTAGAACGAATTAGCTTATTTCACACAGTACAATGTTAGGCAATGAAGATGTTTGTTTTTTCTCAACAAAGTACTTTACAAATGAGGCAAATCTACTGACTTGGCCATCTTTTTAGATTACATTAACAAGGAAAGTTTGAACTTGCTGCACTCAACCTTCTTCATAGAAATTAAACTGATTCCTAGAAGAGAATTAGCTTATTTCACACAGTACAGTGTTTGGTACTGAAGATGTTTGTTTTCTAAAGAAACTACTTTAGAAATGAGGCCAATCTACTAAGTTGTGCATCTTTTTAGATTACATTAACAAGGAAAGTTTGAACTTGCTGCACTCAACCTTCTTTGTAGGAAGGCAACTGATTCCTAGAACTAAATTAGCTTTATTTCACACAGTACAATGTTTGGCAATGAAGATGTTTGTTTTCTTAACAAAGTACTTTACAAATGAGGTGAATCTTCTGACTTGGCCTATCTTTTTAGATTACATTAAAAAGGAAAGTTTGAACTTGCTGCACTCAACCTTCTTCGTAGAAATTAAACTGATTCCTAGAAGCGAATTAACTTATTTCACACAGTACAGTGTTGGTAATGAAGATGTTTCTTTTCTAAAGAAACTAATTTAGAAATGAGGACAATCTACTAACTTGTATGTCTTTTTAGATTACATTAACTAGGAAAGTTTGAACTTGCTGCACTCAATCTTCTTTGTAGGAAAGCAAGTGATTCCTAGAAAGGAACTAGCTTATTTCACATAGTACAAGTGTTCGGCAATGAAGATGTTTGTTTTCTCAAAAACTACTTTTCAAATGAGGCCAATCTACTAAGTTGGCCATCTTTTCAGATTACATTAACAAGGAAAGTTTGAACTTGCTGCACTCAACCTTCTTTGTAGGAAAGCAACTGATTCCTAGAACCGAATAAGCTTATTTCACACAGTACAATGTTGGCAATGAAGATGTTTGTTTTCTCAAGAAACTACTTTATAAATGAGGCGAATCTTCTGACTTGTGCATCTTGTTAGATTACATTAAAAAGGAAAGTTTGAACTTGCTGCACTCAACCTTCTTCGTAGAAATTAAACTGATTCCTAGAACCGAATTAACTTATTTCACACAGTACAGTGTTCGGTACTGAAGATGTTTGTTTTCTAAAGAAACTACTTTAGAAATAAGGCCAATGCACTAAGTTGTGCATCTTTTAGATTACATTAACAAGGAAAGTTTGAACTGGCTGCACTCAACCTTCTTTGTAGGAAGGCAACTGAATTCTAGAACTAAATTAGCTTATTTCACACAGTACAATGTTCGGCAAGGAAGATGTTTGTTTTCTCAACAAACTACTTTACAAATGAGGCAAATCTACTAACTTGGACATCTTTTAGATTACATTAACAAGGAAAGTTTGAACTTGCTAAACTCAACCATGTTAGTAGAAATTAAACTGATTCCTAGAACCGAATTAGCTCATTTCACACAGTACAGTGTTTGGCAATGAAGATGTTTGTTTTCTAAAGAAACTACTTTAGAAATGAGGCAAATCTACTAACTTGGACATCTTTTTAGATTACATTAACAAGGAAAGTTTGAACTTGCTAAACTCAACCATCTTCATAGGAAAGCAACTGATTCCTAGAACCGAATTAGCTTATTTCACACAGTACAGTGTTCGGTACTGAAGATGTTTGTTTTCTAAAGAAACTAATTTAGAAATGAGGGCGAATCTACTAACTTTGTACATCTTTTTAGATTACACAAACTAGGAAAGTTTGAACTTGCTGCACTCAACCATCTTCGTAGAAATTAAACTGATTCCTAGAAGCGAATTAACTCATTTCAAACAGTACAGTGTTCGGTACTGAAGATGTTTGTTTTCTAAAGAAACTAATTTAGAAATGACGCGAATCCACTAACTTGTACATCTTGTTAGATTACACAAACTAGGAAAGTTTGAACTTGCTACACTCAACCTTCTTTGTAGGAAAGCAAGTGATTCCTAGAACCGAATGAGCTTATTTCACACAGTACAATGTTCGGCAATAAAGATGTTAATTTTCTCCACAAACTATTTTACACATGAGGCGAATCTACTATCATGGCCATCTTTTTATATTACATTAACAAGGAAAGTTAGACCTTGCTGCACTCAACCTTCTTTGTAGGAAAGGAACTGATTCCTAGAACCGAATGAGCTTATTTCACACAGTACAATGTTCGGCAATGAAGATGTTTGTTTTCTCAACAAACTACTTTACAAATGAGGCGAATCTTCTAAATTGGCCATCTTTTTAGATTACATTAAAAAGGAAAGTTTGAACTTGCTGCACTCAACCTTCTTTGTAGGAAAGCAACTGTGTCCTAGAACCGAATAAGCTTATTTCACACAGTACAATGTTCGGCAATGAAGATGATTGTTTTGTCAACAAAGTACTTTACAAATGAGGTGAATATTCTGACTTGGCCTACTTTTTAGATTACATTAAAAAGGAAAGTTTGAACTTGCTGCACTCAACCTTCTTCGTAGAAATTAAGGTGATTCCTAGAAGCAAATTAACTTATTTCACACAGTACAGTGTTAGGTGCTGAAGATATTTGTTTTCTAAAGAAACTACTTTAGAAATGAGGCCAATCTACTAAGTTGTGCATCTTTTTAGGTTACATTAACAAGGAAAGTTTGAACTAGCTACACTCAACCTTCTTTGTAGGAAAGCAACTGAATTCTAGAACTAAATTAGGTTTGTTCACACAGTAGAATGTTCGGCAATGAAGATGTTTGTTTTCTCAACAAAGTACTTTACAAATGAGGTGAATCTTCTGACTTGGCCTTCTTTATAGATTACATTAAAAAGGAAAGTTTGAACTTGCTGCACTCAACCTTCTTCGTAGAAATTAAACTGATTCCTAGAAGCGAATTCACTTATTTCACACAGTACAGTGTTCGGTACTGAAGATGTTTCTTTTCTAAAGAAACTAATTTAGAAATGAGGCGAATCCACTAACTTGTACGTCGTGTTAGATTACAAAATCTAGGAAAGTTTGAACTTGCTGCACTCAATCTTCTTCATAGGAAAGCAAGTGATTCCTAGAAGGGAACTAGGTTATTTCACATAGTACAGTGTTCGGTACTGAAGATGTTTGTTTTCTAAAAAAACTACTTTAGAAATGAGGCCAATCTACTAAGTTGTGCATCTTTTCAGATTACATTAACAAGGAAAGTTTGAACTTGCTTCACTCAACCTTCTTTGTAGGAAAGCAACTGTGTGCTAGAAACGAATAAGCTTATTTCACACAGTACAATGTTCGGCAATGAACATGTTTGTTTTCTCAACAAAGTCCTTTACAGATGAGGCGAATCTTCTGACTTGGCCATCTTTTTAGTTTACATTAACAAGGAAAGTTTGAACTGGCTGCACTCAACCTTCTTTGTAGGAAAGCAACTGAATTCTAGAACTAAATTAGCTTTGTTCACACAGTACAATGTTCGGGAATGAAGATGTTTGTTTTCTCAACAAAGTACTTTACCAATGAGGCAAATCTACTAACTTGGACATCTTTTTAGAGCACATTAACAAGGAAAGTTTGAACTTGCTAAACTCAACCATCTTCGTAGAAAGTAAACTGATTCCTAGAACCGAATTAGCTCATTTCACACAGTACAAAGTTTGGCAATTAGGTTTGTTTTCTAAAGAAACTACTTTATAAATGAGGCGAATCTACTAACTTGGACATCTTTTTAGATTCCATTAACAAGGAAAGTTTGAACTTGCTAAACTCAACCATCTTCATAGAAAGGAAACTGATTCCTAGAAGCGAATTCACTTATTTCACACGGTACAGTGTTGGGTACTGAAGATGTTTGTTTTCTAAAGAAACTAATTTAGAAATGACGCGAATCCACTAACTTGTATATCTTGTTAGATTACACAAACTACGAATGTTTGAACTTGCTGCACTCAACCATCTTCGTAGAAATTAAACTGATTCCTAGAAGCGAATTAACTCATTTCAAACAGTACAGTGTTCGGTACTGAAGATGTTTCTTTTCTAAAGAAACTACTTTAGAAATGAGGACAATCTACTAAGTTGTGCAACTTTTCAGATTACATTAACAAGGAAATTTTGAACTTGCTGCACTCAACCTTCTTTGTAGGAAAGCAAGTGATTCCTAGAACCGAATGAGCTTATTTCACACAGTACAATATTCGCCAATGAAGATGTTTGTTTTCTCAACAAAGTACTTTTCAAATGAGGCGAATCGTCTAACTGGCCATCTTTATAGATTACATTAACAAGGAAAGTTTGGACTTGCTGCACTCAACCTTCATAGTAGAAATTAAACTGATTCCTAGAAGCGAATTAACTTATTTCACAGAGTACAGTGTTCGGTACTGAAGATGTTTCTTTTTTAAATGAGGCCAATCTACTAGGTTGTGCATCTTTTTAGATCACATTAACACTGAAAGTTTCAACTTGCTTCAATCAACCTTCTTTGTAGGAAAGCAAGTGATTCCTAGAACCGAACGAGCTTATATCACACAGTACAATGTTCGGCACTAAAGATGTTAATTTTCTCAAGAAACTATTTTACAAATGAGGTGACTCTGCTAACTTGGCCATCTTTTTAGATTACATTAACAAGGAAAGTTTGAACTTGCTGCACTCAATCATTTTCGTAGAAAGGAAACTGATTCCTAGAAACGAATTAACTTATTTCACACAGTACAGTGTTCAGTACTGAAGATGTTTCTTTTCTAAAGAAAACACTTTAGGAATGATGCGAATCCACTAACTTGTACATCTTGTCAGATTACACAAACGAGGAAAGTTTGAACTTGCTGCACTCAACCTTCTTGGTAGGAAAGCAAGTGATTCCTAGAACCGGACTAGCTCATTTCACATAGTATAGTGTGTGGTAATGAAGAAGTTTGTTTTGTAAACAAACTACTGTAGAAATGAGGTCGATCTACTACGTTGTGGATCTTTTTGGATTACATTAACAAGGAAAGTTTGAACTTGCTGCACTCAACCATCTTCGTAGAAATTAAACTGATTCCTAGAACCAAATTACCTTATTTCACACAGTACAGTGCTCGGTATTGAAGATGTTTCTTTTCTAAAAAAACAACTTTAGAAATGATGAGAATGCACTAACTTGTACATCTTGTTAGACTACACAAACTAGGAAAGTTTGAACTTGCTGCACTCAACCTTCTTCGTAGAAATTAAACTGATTCCCAGAAGCGAATTAACTTATTTCACACAGGGCTGTGTTCGGTACTGGAGATGTTTCTTTTCTAAAGAAACTACTTTAGAAATGAGGCCAATCTACTAAGTTGTGCATCTTTTTTGATTACATTAACAAGGAAAGTGTGAACTGGCTGCACGCAACCTTCTTTGTAGGAAAGCAAGTGATTCCTAGAACCGAACTAGCTCATTTCACATAGTACAGTGTTCCGTAATGAAGATGTTTGTTTTCTCAACAAACTACTTTACCAATGAGGCAAAGCTACTAACTTGGACATCTTTTTAGATCACATTAACAAGGAAAGTTTGAACTTGCTAAACTCAACCATCTTCGTAGAAAGTAAACTGATTCCTAGAACCGAATTAGCTCATTTCACACAGTACAAAGTTTGGCAATGAAGGTTTGTTTTCTAAAGAAATTAATATAGAAATGAGGCAAATCTACTAACTTGGACATCTTTTTAGATAACATTAACAAGAAAAGGTTGAATTAGCTAAACTCAACGATCTTCGTAGAAAGGAAACTGATTCCTAGAACCGAATTAACTTACTTCACACAGTACAGTGCTCAGAAACCACTTCAGAAACCACTCGAAACCACTAATTTGTACATCTTGTTAGATTACACAAACTAGGAAAGTTTGAACTTGCTGCACTCAACCTTCTTCGTAGGAAAGCAAGTGATTCCTAGAACCGAACTAGCTTATTTCACACAGTACAGTATTCGGTAATGAAGATGTTTGTTTTCTAAACAAACTACTTTAGAAATGAGGCCAATCCACTAAGTTGTGCATCTTTTTAGATTACATTAAAAAGGAAAGTTTGAATTTGCTAAACTCAACCATCTTCGTAGAAAGTAAACTGATTCCTAGAACCGAATTAGCTCATTTCACGCAGTACAAAGTTTGGCAATGAAGGTTTGTTTTCTAAAGAAACTACTTTAGAAATGAGGCGAATCTACTAACTTGGACATCTTTTTAGGTTTCATTAACAAGGAAGGTTTGAACTTGCTAAACTCAACAATCTTCGTAGAAAGGAAACTGATTCCTAGAAGTGAATTAACTTATTTCACACAGTACAGTGTTCGGTACTGAAGACGTTCCTTTTCTAAAAGAACTACTTTAGAAAAGGGGCAAATCCACTAACTTGTATATCTTGTTAGATTACACAAACTAGGAAAGTTTGAACTTGCTGCACTCAACCTTCTTCATAGAAATTAAACTGATTCCTAGAAGCGAATTAACTTATTTCACACAGTACAGTGTTCGCTACTGAAGATGTTTCTTTTCTAAAGAAACTACTTTAGAAATGGGTCCAATCTACTAAGTTGTGCATTCTTTTAGATTACATTCACAAGGAAAGTTTGAACTTGCAGCACTCAACCTTCTTTGTAGGAAAGCAAGTTATTCCTAGAACCGAATGAGCTTATTTCACAAAGTACAATGTTCAGCATTAATGATGTTAATTTTCTCAGCAAACTACTTTGCAAATGAGGTGACTCTGCTAACTTGGCTATCTTTTTAGATTACATTTACAAGGAAAGTTTGAACTTGCTGCACTCAACCATCTTCGTATAAAGGAAACTGATACCTAGAACCAAATTAACTTATTTTACACAGTACAGTGTTCAGTACTGAAGATGTTTGTTTTCTAAAGGAACCACTTTAGAAATGACACAAATCCACTAACTTGTACATCGTGTTAGATTACACAAACGAGGAAAGTTTGAACTTGCTGCACTCATCGTTCTTCGTAGGAAAGCAAGTGATTCCTAGAAATGAACTAGCTCATTTCACATAGTATAGTGTTCAGTGTTGAAGATGTTTGTTTTGTAAATAAACTACTTTAGAAATGAGGCCAATCTACTAAGTTGTGCAACTTTTCAGGTTACATGAACAAGGAAAGTTTGAACTTGCTGCACTCAACCTTCTTTGTAGGAAAGCAACTGATTCCTAGAACCGAACTAGCTCATTTCACATAGTATAGTGTTCGGTAATGAAGATGTTTGTTTTGTAAACAAACTACTTTAGAAATGAGGCCAATCTACTAAGTTGTGCATCTTTTTGGATTACATTAACAAGGAAAGTTTGAACTTGCTGCAGTCAACCATCTTCGTAGAAATTAAACTGATTCCTAGCACCGAATTACCTTATTTCACACAGTACAGTGTTCGGTACTGAAGATATTTCTTTTCTAAAGAAACTACTTTAGAAATGAGGCTAATGCACTAAGTTGTACATCTTTTTAGATTACAAAAACTAGGAAAGTTTGAACTTGCTGCACTCAACCTTCTTCGTAGAAATTAAACTGATTCCTAGAAGCGAATTAACTTATTTCACACTGTACAGTGTTCGGTACTAAAGATGTTTCTTTTCTAAAGACACTACTTTAGAAATGAGGCCAAAGTACTAGGTTGTGCATCTTTTTAGATTACATTAACAAGGAAAGTTTCAACTTGCTGCACTCAACCTTCTTCGTATTAAAGCAAGTGATTCCTAGAACGGAAGTAGCTTATTTCACATAGTACAGTGTTGGGTAATGAAGATGATTGTTTTCTAAACAAACTACTTTAGAAATGAGGCCTATCTACTAAGTTGTGCATCTTTTTAGATTACATTAACAAGGAAAGTTTGAAGTTGCTGCACTCAACCTTCTTTGTAGGAAAACAACTAATTCCTAGAACCGAAAGAGCTTATTTCACACAGTACAATGTTCGGCAATGAAGATGTTTGTTTTCTAAACAAAGTACTTTACAAAAGAGGTGAACGTACTAACGTGGCCATCTTTTTAGATTACATTAACAAGGAAAGTTTGAACTTGCTGCACTCAACCATCTTCGTAGAAAGTAAACTGATTCCTAGAACCGAATTAGCTCATTTTACACAGTACAATGTTTGGCAATGAAGGTATGTTTTCTAAAGAAACTACTTTCGAAATGAGGCGAATATACTAACTTGGACATCTTTTTAGATTACATTTACAAGGAAACTTTGAACCTGCTAAACTCAACCATCTTCGCAGAAAGGAAACTGATTCCTAGAACCGAATTAACTTATTTCACACAGTACAGTGTTCGGTACTGAAGATATGTGTTTTCTAAAGAAAGTAATTTAGAAATGATGCGAATCCACTAACTTGTACATCTTGTTAGATTACACAAACTAGGAAAGTTTCAAGTTGCTGCACTCAACCTTCTTCGTAGGAAAGCAAGTGATTCCGAGAACCGAACTAGCTCATTTCACATTGTACAGTGTTCGGAAATGAAGATGTTTGTTTTCTAAACAAACTACTTTAGAAATGAGGCCAATATACTAAGTTGTGCATCTTTTTAGATTACATTAACAAAGAATGTTTGAACTTGGTGCCATCAATATTCTTTGTAGGAAAGCACCTGATCCATAGAACTGAATGAGCTTATTTCACACAGTACAATGTTCGGCAATGAAGATGTTTGTTTTCTCAACAAAGTACTTTACAAATGAGGCGAATCTCCTAACTTGGCCATCTTTTGAGATTACATTAACAAGGAAAGTTTGAACTTGTTAAACTCAACCATCTTCGTAGAAAGGAAACTGATTCCTAGAACCGAATTAACTTATTTCACACAGTACTGTGTTCAGCACTGAAAATGTTTGTTTTCTAAAGAAACCGCTTTAGTAACGACGCAAATCCACTACCTTGTACATCTTGTTAGATTACACAAACTAGGAAAGTTTGAACTTGCTGAACTCAACCGTCTTAGTAGGAAAGCAACTGAATTCTAGAACCGAATGTGCTTTTTTCACACGGTACAATGTTGGGCAATGAAGATGTTTGTTTTCTCAACAAACTACTTTACAAATGAGGCGAATCTTCTAACTTGGCCGTCTTTGTAGTTTACATTAGCAAGGAAAGTTTGAACTAGGTGCACTCAAACATCTTCGTAGAAATTAAACTGATTCCTAGAAGCGAATTAACTTATTTCACACAGTACAGTGTTCGGTACTGAAGATGTTTCTTTTCTAAAGAAACTGCTTTAGAATGAGGCCAATCTACTAAGTTGTGCATCTCAACCGTCTTTGTAGGAAAGCAACTGAATTCTGGTACCGAATGAGCTTTTTTCACACAGTACAATGTTTGGCAATGAAGATGTTTGTTTTCTCAACAAACTACTTTACCAATGAGGGAAATCTACTAACTTGGACATCTTTTTAGATTACATTAACAAGGAATGTTTGAACTTGCTAAACACAACCATCTTCGTAGAAATTAAACTTATTCCTAGAAGCAAATTAACTTATTTCACACAGTACAGTGTTTGTTACTGAAGATGTTTCTTTTCTAAAGGAACTACGTTAGAAATGAGCCGTATCCAATAACTTGTACGACTTGTTAGATTACACAAACTAGGAAAATTTGAACTTGCTGCACTCAACCTTAATTCACACAGTACAGTGTTTGGTACTGAAGATGTTTCTTTTCTAAAGAAACTACTTTAGAAATGAGGCCAATCTACTACACTGTGCATCTTTTTAGATTACATTAACAAGGAAAGTTTGAACTTGCTGCACTCAACCTTCTTTGTAGGAAAGCAACTGAATTCTAGAACCGAATTTGCTTTTTACACATAGTAAAATGTTCGGCAATGAAGATGTTTGTTTTGTCAACAAACTACTTTACCAATGAGGCAAATGTACTAACTTGTACATCTTTTTAGATTACATTAACAAGGAAAGTTTGACGTTGCTAAACTCAACCATCTTCATAGAAAGTAAACTGATTCCTAAAACCGAATTAGCTCATTTCACACAGTACAATGTTTGGCAATGAAGGTTTGTTTTCTAAAGAAACTACTTTAGAAATGAGGCATCTCTACTAACTTGTACATTTTTTTACATTACATTAACAAGGAAAGTTTGAACTTGCTAAACTCTACCACCTTCGTAGAAAGGAAACTGATTCCTAGACCCGAATTAACTTATTTTACACAGTACAGTGTTCGGTACTGAAGATGTTTTTTTTCTAAAGAAACTAATTTAGAAATGACGCAAATCCACTAACATACATATTGTTAGATTACACAAAGTAGGAAAGTTTGAACTTGCTGCACTCAACCTTCTTCGTAGGAAAGCAAGTGATTCCTAGAAACGAAGTAGCTTATTTCACATAGTACAGTGTTCGGTAATGAAGATGTCTGTTTTCTAAACAAACTACTTTAGAAATGAGGCCAATCTACTAAGTTGTGCATCTTTATAGATTACATTAACAAGGAAAGTTTGAACTTGCTGTACTCAACCTTCTTTGTAGGAAAGGAAGTGATTCCTAGAACCGAAAGAGCTTATTTCACACAGTACAATGTTCGGCAATGAAGATGTTAATATTCTCAACAAACTACTTTACAAACGAGGTGTATCTGCTAACTTTGCCATCTTTTTAGATTACATTAACAAGGAAAGATGGAACTTACTGCACTCAACCATCTTCGTAGAAAGGAAACTGATTCCTAGAACCGAATTAACGTATTTCACACAGTACAGTGTTCAGTACTGAAGATGTTTGTTTTCTAAATAAACCACTTTAGCCATGACGCGAAACCACTAACTTGTACATCTTGTTAGATTACACAAACTAGTAAATTTGAACTTGCTGCACTCAACCGTCTTCGTAGTAAAGCATGTGATTCCTAGAATCGAACTAGATCATTTCACATAGTACCGTGTTCGGTAATGAAGATGTTTGTTTTCTAAACAAACTACTTTAGAAATGAGTCCAATCTACTAAATTGTGCATCTTTTCAGATTACATTAACAAGGAACGTTTGAACTTGCTGCACTCAACCTTCTTTGTAGGAAAGCAACTGATTCCTAGGACCGAATGAGTTTATTTCACACAGTGCAATGTTTGGCAATGAAGATGTTTGTTTTCTCAACAAAGTACTTTACAAGTGAGGCGAATCTTATAACTTGGCCATCTTTTTAGATTACATTAACAAGGAAAGTTTGAACTTCCTGCACTCAACCTTCTTTGTAGGAAAGCAACTGATTCCTAGGACCGAATGAGTTTATTTCACACAGTGCAATGTTTGGCAATGAAGATGTTTGTTTTCTCAACAAACGACTTTACAAAAGAGGCGAATCTACTAATTTGGCCATCTTTTCAGATTACATTAACAAGGAAAGTTTCAACTTGCTGCACTCAACCATCTTCGTAGAAATTAAACTGATTCCTAGAAGCGAATTATCTTACTTCACACAGTACAGTGTCCGGTACTGAAGATGTTTGTTTTCTAAAGAAACTACTTTAGAAATAAGGCGAATCCACTAACTTGTATATCTTGTTAGATTACACAAACTAGGAAAGTTTGAACTTGCTGCACTCAACCTTCTTCGTAGGAAAGCAAGTGATTCCTGGAATTGTACTAGATCATTTTACATAGCACAATGTTCGGTAATGAAGATGTTTGTTTTCTAAACAAAGTAGTTTCGCAATGAGTCCAATCTACTAAGTTGTGCATCTTTTCAGATTACATTAAAAAGGAAAGTTGGAACTTGCTGCACTCAACCTTCTTTGTAGGAAAGCAACTGATTCCTAGCAACGAATGAGCTTATTTCACACAGTACAATGTTCAGCAATGAAGATGTTTTTTTCTCAACATAGTAATTTACAAATGAGGCGAAACTACTAACTTGGCCATCTTTTTAGATTATGTTAACAAGGAAAGTGTGAACTTGCTGCACTCAACCATCTTCGTAGAAATTAAACTGATTCCTAGAAGCGAATTCACTTATTTCACACAGTACAGTGTTCGGTACTGAAGATGTTTGTTTTCTAAAGAAACCACATTAGAAACGACGCGAAACCATTAACTATTACATCTTGTTAGATTACACAAACGAGCGAAGTTTGAACTTGCTGCACTCAACCTTCTTCGTAGGAAAGCAAGTGATTCCTAGAACCGAACTAGCTAATTTCACATACTACAGTGTTCGTTAATGAAGATGTTTGTTTTCTAAATACACTACGTTAGAAATGAGGCCAATCTACTAAGTTGTGCATCTTTTCAGATCACATTAACAAGGAAAGTTTGAACTTGCTGCACTCAAAATTCTTTATAGGTAAGCAACTGATTCCTAGAACCGAATGAGCCCATTTCACACAGTACAATGTTTGGCAATGAAGGTTTGTTTTCTAAAGAAACTACTTTAGAAATGAGGCGAATCTACTAACTTGGACATCTTTTTAGATTACATTAACAAGGAACGTTTGAACTTGCTAAACTCAACCATCTTCGTAGAAAGGAAATTGATTCCTAGAACCGAATTAACTTCTTTCACACAGTACAGTGCTCAGTACTGAAGATGTTTGTTTTCTAAAGAAACCACTTTAGCACTGACTTGAAACCACTAATTGTGCATCTTGTTAGATTACACAAACTAGGAAAGTTTGTACTTGCTGCAATCACCCTTCTTCGTAGGAAAGCAAGTGATTCCTAGAACCAAACTAGCTCATTTCACATAGTACAGTATTCGGTAATGAAGATGTTTGTTTTCTAAACAAACTACTTTAGAAATGAGGCCAATCTACTAAGTTTTGCATCTTTTCAGATTACATTAACAAGGAAAGTTTTAACTTGCTGCTCTCAACCTTCTTTGTAGAAAAGCAACTGATTCCTAGAACCGAATGAGCTTATTTCACACAGTGCAATGTTTGGCAAGGACGATGTTTGTTTTCTCAACAAACTACTTTACAAATGAGGTGAATCTACTAACTTGGCCATCTTTTTTAGATTACATTAACAAGGAAAGTTTGAACTTGCTGCACTCAACCATCTTCGTAGAAATTAAACTGATTCCTAGAAGCGAATTCACTTATTTCACACAGTACAGTGTTCGGTAGTGAAGATGTTTCTTTTCTAAAAAAACTACTTTAAAAAGGACGCGAAACCACTAACTTGTACATCTTGTTAGATTACACAAACTAGGAAAGTTTGAACGTGCTAAACTCAACCTTCTTCGTAGGAAAGCAAGTGATTCCTAGAACCGAAGTAGCTCATTTCACATAGTACAGTGTTCGGTAACGAAGATGTTTGTGTTCTCAACAAACTACTTTACCAATGAGGCAAATCTACTAACTTGGACATCTTTTTAGATCACATTAACAAGGAAAGTTTGAACTTGCTGCACTCAACCATCTTCGGAGAAATTAAACTGATTCCTAGAACTGAATTACCTTATTTCACACAGTACAGTGTTCGGTACTGAAGATGTTTCTTTTCTAAAGAAACTACTTTAGAAATGAGGTGAATGCATTAACTTTTACATCTTGTTAGATTACACAAACTAGGAAAGTTTGAGCTTGCTGCACTCAACCTTCTTCGGAGGAAAGCAAGTGATTCCTAGAACGGAACTAGCCTATTTCACATAGTACAGTGGTCAGTAATGAAGATGTTTGTTTTCTAAACAAACTACTTTAGAAATGAGGCCAATCTACTAAGTTGTGCATCTTTTTAGATTACATTAACAAGGAAAGTTTGAACTTGCTGCACTCAACCATCTTCATAGAAATTAAACTGATTCCTAGAAAAGAATTAACTTATTTCACACAGTACAGTGTTCAGTACTGAAGATGTTTGTTTTCTAAAGAAACCACTTTAGAAATGACGTGAATCCACTAACGTGTACATCTTGTTAGATTACACAAACGAGGTAAAGTTTGAACTTGCTGCACTCAACCTTCTTCGTAGGAAAGCAAGTGATTCCTAGAACCGAACTAGCTCATTTCACATACTATAGTGTTCGGTAATGAAGATGTTTATTTTGTAAACAAACTACTTTAGAAATGAGGCCAATCTACTAAGTTGGGCACCCTTTCAAATTACATTAACAAGGAAAGTTTGAACTTGCTGCACTCAACCTTCTTTGTAGGAAAACAACTGATTCATAGAACATAATGAGCTTATTTCACACAGTACAAGTTTGGCAATGACGATGTTTGTTTTCTCAACAAACTACTTTACAAATGAGGTGAATCTACTAACTTGGCCATCTTTTTAGATTACATTAACAAGGAAAGTTTGAACTGGCTAAACTCAACCATCTTTCTGGAAAGCAACTGATTCCTAGAACTAAATTAGCTTTTTCACACATTACAATGTTTGGCAATGAAGATGTTTGTTTTCTCAACAAACTCTTTACAGAAGCAAAACGAACTTGGACATCTTTTTAGCACATTAACAAAAATGTTTGAATCTACCATCTTCGTAGAAAGGACTGATTCTAGAACCGATTTTATTTCACACAGTACAGTGTTCGGAAGAAGATGTTTCTTTCTAAAGAAACTACTTTAGAAATGAGGTGAATCCACTAACTTGTACATCTTGTTAGATTACACAAACTAGGAAAGTTTGAACTTGCTGCACTCAACCTTCTTCGTAGGAAAGCAAGTGATTCCTAAACCGAACTAGCTCATTTCACATAATACAGTGTTCGTTAATGAAGATGTTTGTTTTCTAGACAAACTACTCTAGAAATGAGGCCAATCTACTAATTTTGTTTACATTAAAGAAACCACTTTATAGGAAAGCAAACTAGAACCGACTAGCTTATTTCACACAGTGAAACTAAAGACTAATTGTGAATCACTCTTGTCTTTTAGATTGCATTAACAAGGAAAGTTTGAAGGTTGCTGCACTCAACCTTCTTCGTAGAAATTAAAGTTATTCCTAGAACCAAACTAGCTCATTTCAAACAGTACAGTGTTAGGTACTGAAGATGTTTGTTTTCTAAACAAACTACTTTAGAAATGAGGCCAATATACTAAGTTGTGCATCTTTTCAGATTACATTAACAAGGAAAGTTTGAACTTGCTGCACTCAACCTTCTTTATAGGAAAGCAACTGATTCCTAGAACCGAATAACCTTATTTCACACAGTACAAGTTTGGCAATGACGATGTTTGTTTTCTCAACAAACTACTTTACAAATGAGGTGAATCTACTAACTTGGCCATCTTTTTAGATTACATTAACAAGGAAAGTTTGAACTGGCTGCAATCAACCTTCTTTCTGGAAAGCAACTGAATTCTAGAACTAAATTAGCTTTTTTCACACATTACAATGTTCGGCAATGAAGATGTTTGTTTTCTCAACAAACTACTTTACAGATGAGGCAAATCTACGAACTTGGACATCTTTTTAGAGCACATTAACAAAGAATGTTTGAACTTGCTAAACTCAACCATCTTCGTAGAAAGGAAACTGATTCCTAGAACCGAATTAACTTATTTCACACAGTACAGTGTTCGGTACTGAAGATGTTTCTTTTCTAAAGAAACTACTTTAGAAATGAGGTGAATCCACTAACTTGTACATCTTGTTAGATTACACAAACTAGGAAAGTTTGAACTTGCTGCACTCAACCTTCTTCGTAGGAAAGCAAGTGATTCGTAAAACCGAACTAGCTCATTTCACATAATACAGTGTTCGTTAATGAAGATGTTTGTTTTCTAGACAAACTACTCTAGAAATGAGGCCAATCTACTAATTGTGCATCTTTTCAGATTACATTAACAAGGAAAGTTTAAACTTGCTGCACTCAACCTTCTTTATAGGAAAGCAACTGATTCCTAGAACCGAATTAGCTTATTTCACACAGTACAATGTTTGGCACTAAAGATGTTTGTTTTCTCAACAAACTAATTTACAAATGAGGTGAATCTACTAACTTGGCCATCTTTTCAGATTGCATTAACAAGGAAAGTTTGAACTTGCTGCACTGAACCATCTTCGTAGAAATTAAACCGATTCCTAGAAGCGATTTAACACATTTCAAACAGTACAGTGTTCGGTACTGAAGATGTTTCTTTTCTAAAGAAACTACTTTAGAAATGAGGACAATCTACTAAGTTGTGCATCTTTGTAGATTCCATTAACAAGGAAAGTTTCAACTTGCTGCACTCAACCTTATTTGTAGGAAAGCAAGTGATTCCTAAAACCGAATGAGCTTTTTTCACACAGTACAATGTTCGGCACTAAAGATGTTAATTTTCTCAACAAACTACTTTAAAATGAGGCGAATCTACTAACTTGACCATCTTTTTAGATTACATTAACAAGGAAAGTTTGAACTTGCTGCACTCAACCATCTTCGTAGAAATTAAACTGATTTCTAGAAGCGAATTCACTTATTTCACACAGTACAGTGTTCGGTACTGAATATGTTTCTTTTCTAAAAAAACTACTTTAGAAATTAGTCTAATCCAAAAACTTGTACATCTTGTGAGATTACACCAACTAGGAAAATTTGAACTGGCTGCACTCAACCTTCTTCGTATGAAAGCAAGTGATTCCTAGAATCGAACTAGCTCATTTCACACAGTTCAGTGTTCGGTAATGAAGATGTTTGTTTTATAAACAAACTACTTTAGAAATGAGGCCAATCTACTAAGTTGTGCATCTTTTCAGAATACATTGACAAGGAAAGCAACTGATTCCGAGAACCGAATGAGCTTATTTCACACAGTACAATGTTTGACAAGGACGATGTTTGTTTTCTCAACAAACTACTTTACAAATGAGGCGAATCTACTAACTTGGCCATCTTTTTAGATTACATTAACAAGGAAAGTTTGAACTTGCTGCACTCAACCATCTTCGTAGAAATTAAAGCGATTCCTAGAACAGATTTAGCTCATTTCACACAGTACAAAGTTTGGAAATTTAGGTTTGTTTTCTAAAGAAACTACTTTAGAAATGAGGCGAATCTACTAACTTGGACATCTTTTTAGATTACATTAACAAGGAAAGTTTGAACTTGCTAAACTCAACCATCTTCGTAGAAAGGTAACTGATTCCTAGAACCGAATTAACTTATTTCACACAGTACAGTGTTCGGTACTGAAGATGTTTGTTTTCTAAAGAAACTAATTTATTAAAGACGCGAATCCAGTAACTTGTACATCTTGTTAGATTACACAAATTAGGAAAGTTTGAACTTCCTGCACTCAACCATCTTCGTAGAAATTAAACTGATTCCTAGAATCAAACTAGCTCCTTTCACATAGTACAGTGTTCGGTAATGAAGATGTTAGTTTTCTAAACAAACTACTTTAGAAATGAGGCCAATCTACTAAATTGTGCATCTTTTCAGATTACATTAACAAGGAAAGTTTGAACTTGCTGCACTCAACCTTCTTTGTAGGAAAGCAACTGATTCCTAGAACCATATGAGCTTATTTCACACAGTACAGTGTTCGGCAATGAAGATGTTTGTTTCCTCAACAAAGTACTTTACAAATGAGGGGAATCTTCTAACTTGGCCATCTTTTTAGATTGCATTAACAAGGAAAGTTTGAACTTACTGCAGTCATCCTTCTTTGTAGGAAAGCAACTGATTCCTAGAACCGAATGAGCTTATTTAACACAGTAAAATGTTCGGCAATGAAGATGTTTGTTTCCTCAACAAAGTACTTTACAAATGAGGCTAATATTCTAACTTGGCCATCTTTTGAGATTACATTAACAAGGAAAGTTTGAACTTGCTGCACTCAACCATCTTCGTAAAAAGGAAACTGCTTCCTAGAACCGAATTAACTTAGTTCACACAGTACAGTGTTCAGTACTGAAGATGTTTGTTTTCTAAAGAAACCACTTTAGAAACAACGCGAATCCACTACCTTGTACATCTTGTTAGATTACACAAACTAGGAAAGTTTGAACTTCCTGCACTCAACCTTCTTCTTAGGAAAGCAAGTGATTCCTAGAACCGAACTAGCTCATTTCACATAGTATAGTGTTCGGTAATAAAGATGTTTGTTTTGTAAACAAACTACTTTAGAAATGAGTCCAATCTACTAAGTTGTGCATCTTTTTAGATTACATTAACAAGGAAAGTTTGAACTTGCTGCACTCAACCTTCTTGGTAGAAATTAAACTGATTCCTAGAAGCGAATTAACTTATTTCACACTGTACAGTCTTCGGTACTGAAGATATTTCTTTTCTAAAGAAACGACTTTATAAATGAGGCCAATCTACTAAGTTGTGCATCTTTTTAGATTACATTATCAAGGAAAGTTTGAACTTGCTGCACTCAACCTTCTTTGTATTAAAGCAACTGATTCCTAATACTGAATGAGCTTATTTCACACAGTACAATGTTTGGTAATGAAGATGTTTCTTTTCTCAACAAACTACTTTACAAATGAGGGGAATCTACTACCTTGGCCATCTTTTTAGATTACATTAATAAGGAGAGTTTGAGCTTACTGCACTCAACCATCGTCGTAGAAATTAAACTGATTCCTAGAAGCGAATTAACTTATTTCTCACAGTACAGTATTCGGTACTGAAGATGTTTGTTTTGTAAAGAAACTACTTTAGAAATGAGGCTAATCTACGAAATTGTGCATCTTTTTAGATTACATTATCAAGGAAAGTTTGAACTTGCTGCACTCAACCTTCTTTGTAGGAAAGCAACTGATTCCTAATACTGAATGAGCTTTTTTCATACAGTACAATGTTTGGCAATGAAGATGTTTGTTTTCTCAACAAACTACTTTATCAATGAGGCGAATCTACTAACTTGGCCATCTTTTTAGATTACATTAATAAGGAGAGATTGAACTTGCTGCACTCAACCATCGTCGTAGAAATTAAACTGATTCCTAGAAGCGAATTCACTTATTTACACAGTACAGTGTTCGGTACTGAAGATGTTTCTTTTCTAAAGAAACTACTTTAGAAATGAGGCCAATCGACTAAGTTATGCATCTTTTTAGATTACATTAACAAGGAACGTTTGACCTTGCTGCACTCAACCGGCTTTGTAGAAATTAAACTGATTCCTAGAACCGATTTACCTTATTTCACACAGTACAGTGTTCAGAACTGAAGATGTTTCTTTTCTAAAGAAACTACTTTAGAAATGAGGCGATTGCAATAACTTGTACATCTAGTTAGATTACACAAACTAGGAAAGTTTGAACTTGCTGCTCTCAACCTTCTTCGTAGGAAAGCAAGTGATTCCTAGAACCGAACTAGCTCATTTCAGATAGTATAGTGTTCGGTAATGAAGATGTTTGTTTTGTAAACAAACTGCTTTAGAAATGAGCCCAATCTACTAAGTTGTGCATCTTTTCAGATTACATTAACAAGGAAAGTTTGAACTTGCTGCACTCAACCTTCTTTGTAGGAAAGTAACTTATTCCTAGAACCGAATGAGCTTATTTCACACAGTACAATGTTTGGCAATGAAGATGTTTGTTTTCTCAACAAAGTACTTTACAAATGAGGCGAATCTTCTGACTTGGCCATCTTTTTAGATTACATTAACAAGGAAAGTTTGAACTTGCTGCACTCAACCTTCTTCGTAGAAATTAAAGTGATTCCTAGAAGCAAATTAACTTATTTCACACAGTACAGTGTTCGGTACTGAACATGTTTCTTTTCTAAAGAAACTGCTTTAGAAATGAGGCCAATCTACTAAGTTGGGCATCTTTTTAGGTTACATTAACAAGGAAAGTTTGAACTGGCTGCACTCAACCTTCTTTGTAGGAAAGCAACTGAATTCTAGAACTAAATTAGCTTTGTTCACCCAGAACAATGTTCGGCAATGAAGATGTTTGTTTTCTCAACAAACTACTTTACCAGTGAGGCAAATCTACTAACTTGGACATCTTTTTAGAGCACATTAACAAGGAAAGTTTGAACTTGCTAAACTCAACCATCTTCGTAGAAAGTAAACTGATTCCTAGAACCGAATTAGCTCATTTCACACAGTACAAAGTTTGGCAATTAGGTTTGTTTTCTAAAGAAACTACTTTAGAAATGAGGCCAATCTACTAACTTGGACATCTTTTTAGATTACATTAACAAGGAAAGTTTGAACTTCCTAAACTCAACCATCTTCGTAGAAAGGAAACTGATTCCTAGAACCGAATTAACTTATTTCACACAGTACAGTGTTGTGTACTGAAGATGTTTGTTTTCTAAAGAAATTAATTTAGAAATGACGTGAACCCACTAATTTGTACATCGTGTTAGATTAGACAAACTAGGAAAGTTTGAACTTGCTGCAGTCAACCATCTTCGTAGAAATTAAACTGATTCCTAGAACCGAATTACCTTATTTCACACAGTTCAGTGTTCGGTACTGAAGATGTTTCTTTTCTATAGAAACTACTTTAGAAATGAGGCGAATGCACATACTTGTACATCTTGTTAGATTACACAAACTAGGAAAGTTTGAACTTGCTGCACTCAACCTTCTTCGTAGAAATTAAACTGATTCCTAGAAGCGAATTAAGTTATTTCACAGAGTACAGTGTTCGGGACTGAAGATATTTCTTTTCTAAAGGAACTACTTTAGGAATGAGACCAATCTACTACATTGTGCATCTTTTTAGATTACATTAACAAGGAAAGTTTGAACTGGCTGCACTCAAAATTCTTTGTAGGAAAGCATCTGAATTCTAGAACTGAATTAGCTTTTTACACACAGTACACTGTTCAGCAATGAAGATGTTTGTTTTCTCAACAAACTACTTTAACAATGAGGAAAATCTACTAACTTGGACATCTTTTTAGAGCACATTAACAAGGAAAGTTTGAACTTACTAAACTCAACCATCTTCGTAGAAAGTAAACTGATTCCTAGAACCGAATTAGCTCATTTCACACAGTACAAAGTTTGGCAATTTAGGTTTGTTTTCTAAAGAAACTACTTTAGAAATGAGGCGAATCCACTAACTTGTATATATTGTTAGATTACACAAAGTAGGAAAGTTTGAAATTGCTGCACTCAACCTGCTTCGTAGGAAAGCAAGTGATTCCTAGAATCGAACTAGCTCATTTCACAAAGTACAGTGTTCGGTAATGAAGATGTTTCTTCTCTCAACAAACTACTTTACAAATGACACCAATCTCCTAAGTTGTGCAACTTTTCAGATTACATTAACATGGAAAGTTTGAACCTGCTGCACTCAACCTTCTTTGTAGGAAAGCAAGTGATTCCTAGAACCGAATGAGCTTATTTCAAACAGTAAAACGTTCGGCAATGAAGATGTTTGTTTGCTCAACAAACTACTTTACTAATGAGGCAAATCTACTAACTTAGCCATCTTTTTAGATTACATTAACAAGGAAAGTTTGAACTTGCTGCACTCAACCTTCTTTGTAGGAAAGCAACTGATTCCTAGAACCGAATGAGCTTAATTCACCCAGTACAATGTTAGGCAATGAAGATGTTTGTTTTCGCAACAAAGTACTTTACAAATGAGGCGAATCTTCTGACTTGGCCATCTTTTGCGACTACATTAACAAGGAAACTTTGAACTTGCTGCACGCAACCTTCTACGTAGAAATTAAACTGATTCCTAGAAACAAATTCACTTATTTCACACAGTACAGTGTTCGGTTCTGAAGATGTTTCTTTTCTAAAGAAACTAGTTTAGAATTGAGGCCAATCTACAAAGTTGTGCATCTTTTTAGATTACATTAAGAAGGTAAGTTTTAACTTGCTGCACTCAACCTTCTTTGTAGGAAAGTAAGTGATTCCTAGAACCGAATGAGGTTATTTCACACAGTACAATGTTCGGCTATAAAGATGTTAATTTTCTCAACAAACTATTTTACAAATGAGGTGACTCTGCTAACTTGGCCATCTTTTTAGATTACATTAACAAGGAAAGTTTGAGCTTGCTGCACTCAACCATCTTCATAGAAAGGAAACTGATTCCTAGAACCGAATTAACTTATTTCACACAGTATAGTGTTCGGTACTGAAGATGTTTGTTTTCTAAAGAAACCACTTTAGAAACGAAGCGAATCCACTAACTTGTACATCTTTTTAGATTACAAAAACGAGGAAAGTTTGAACTTGCTGCACTCAACCTTCTTCGTAGGAAAGCAAGTTATTCCTAGAACCGAACTAGCTCATATCACATAGTATAGTGTTCAGTAATGGAGATGTTTGTTTTCTAAACAAACTACTTTAGAAATGAGACCAATCTTCAAAGTTGTGCATCTTTTCAGATTACATTAACAAGGAAAGTTTGAACTTGCTGCACTCAACCTTCTTTGTAGGAAAGCAACTGATTCCTAGAACCGAATGAGCTTATTTCACACAGTACAATGTTTGGCAATGAAGATGTTTGTTTTCTCAACAAACTACATTACAAATGAGGGGAATCTACTAACTTGGCCATCTTTTTAGATTACATTAACAAGGAAAGTTTGAACTTGCTGCACTCATCCATCTTCGTAGAAATTAAACTGATTCCTAGAACCGAATTACCTTATTTCACACAGTACAGTGTTCGGTACTGAAGATGTTTCTCTTCTAAAGAAACTACTTTAGAAATGAGGCAAATACACTAACTTGTACATCTTGTTAGATTACACAAAATAGGAAATTTTGAACTTGCTGCACTCAACCTTCTTCGTAGGAAAGCAAGTGATTCCCAGAACAGAACTACCTTTTTCACACAGTACAATGTTCGGCAATGAAGATTTTTGTTTTCTCAACAAACTACTTTACAAATGAGGCGAATCTACTAACTTGGCCATCTTTTTAGATTACATTAACAAGGAAAGTTTGAACTTGCTAAATTCAACCATCTTCGTAGAAAGGAAACTGATTCCTAGAACCAAATTAACTTATTTCACACAGTACAGTGTTCGGTACTGAAGATGTGTGTTTTCTAAAGAAACTAATTTAGAAATGACGCGAATCCCCTAACTTGTACATCTTGTTAGATTACACAAACTAGGAAAGTTTGAACTTGCTGCACTCAAACATCTTCGTAGAAATTAAACTGATTCCTAGAAGCGAATTAACTCTTTTCACACAGTACAGTGTTGGGTACTGAAAATGTTTCTTTTCTAAACAAAGTAGTTTAGAAATGAGGCCAATCTACTAAGTTGTGCATCTTTTCAGATTCCATTAACAAGGAAAGTTTGAACTTGCTGCACTCAACCTTCTTTGTAGGAAAGCAAGTGATTCCTAGAACCGAATGAGCTTATTTCACACAGTACAATGTTCAGCAATAAATATGTTAATTTTCTCAACAAACTACTTTACAAATGAGGAGACTCTGCTAACTTGGCCATCTTTTTAGATTACATTAACAAGGAAAGTTTGAACTTGCTGCACTCAACCATCTTCGTAGAATGGAAACTGATTCCTAGAACCGAATTAACTTATTTTACACACTACAGTGTTCACTACTGAAGATGTTTGTTTTATAAGGAAACCACTGTAGAAACGACGCAAATCCATTAACTTGTAAATCTTGTTAGATTACACAAACGAGGAAAGTTTGAACTTGCTGCATTCAACCTTCTTTGTAGGAAAGCAAGCGATTACTAGAACCGAACTAGCTCATTTTACATAGTATAGTTTTCGGTAATGAAGATGTTTGTTTTGTAAAGAAACTACTTTAGAAATGAGGCCAATCTACTAAGTTGTGCAACTTTTCAGATTCCATTAACAAGGAAAGTTTGAACTTGCTGCACTCAATCTTCTTTGTAGGAAAGCAACTGTTTCCTAGAACCGAATGAGCTTATTTCACACAATACAATGTTTGGCAATGAAGATGTTTGTTTTCTCAACAAACTACTTTACAAATGAGGCGAATCTACTAACTTGGCCATCTTTTTAGATTACATTAACAAGGAAAGTTTGAACTTGCTGCACTCAACCATCTTCGTAGAAAGGAAACTGATTCCTAGAAACGAATTAACATATTTCCCACAGTACAGTGTTCAGTACTGAAGATGTTTATTTTCTAAAGAAACCACTTTAGAAACGAGGCGAATCCACTAACTTCTACTTCTTGTTAGATTACACAAACGAGGAAAGTTTGAACCTGCTGCACTCATCCTTCTTCGTAGGAAAGCAAGTGATTCCTAGAACTGAACTAGCTCATTTCACATAGTATAGTGTTCGGTAATGAAGATGTTTGTTTTGTAAACAAACTACTTTAGAAATGAGGCCAAACTACTAAGTTGTGCATCTTTTTAGATTACATTAACAAGGAAAGTTTGAACTTGCTGCACTCAACCTTCTTTCTAGGAAAGCAAGTGATTCCTAGAAGCGAATTCACTTATTTCACACAGTACAATGTTCGGCAATAAAGATGTTAATTTTCTCAACAAACTACCTTACCAATGAGGTGAATCTGCTAACTTTGCCATTTTTTTAGATTACATTGACAGGGAAAGTTTGAACTTGCTGCACTCAACCATCTTCGTAGAAAGGAAACTGATTCCTAGAACCGATTTAACTTATTTCACACAGTACAGTGCTCAGTACTGAAGATGTTTGGTTTCTAAAGAATCCACTTTGGAAAGGATGCGAAACCACTAACTTGTACATCTGGTTTGATTACACAAACTAGGAAAGTTTGAACTTGCTGCACTCAACCTTCTTCGTAGGAAAGCAAGTGATTCCTAGAACCGAAGTAGCTCATTTCACATAGTACAGTGTTCGGTAATGAAGATGTTTGTTTTCTAAACAAACTACTTTAGAAATGAGGCCAATCTACTATGTTGTGCATCTTTTTAGATTACATTAACAAGGAAAGTTTCAACTTTCTGCACTCAACCTTCTTTATAGGAAAGCAACTGTTTCCTAGAACCGAATGAGCTTATTTCACACAGTACAATGTTTGGCAATGAAGATGTTTGTTTTCTCAACAAACTATTTTACAAATGAGGCGAATCTACTAACTTGGCCATCTTTTTGGATTACATTAACAAGGAAAGTTTGAACTTGTTGCACACAACCATCTTGGTAGAAATTGAACTGATTCCTAGAAGCGAATTCACTTATTTCACACAGTACATTGTTCGGTACTGAAGATGTTTCTTTTCTAAAGAAACGACTTTAGAAATGAGGCGAATCCACTAACTTGTACATCTTGTTAGATTACACAAACTAGGAAAGTTTGAACTTCCTGCACTCAACCTTCTTCTTAGGAAAGCCAGTGATTCCTAGAACAGAACTAGCTTATTTCACATAGTACAGTGTTCGGTAATGAAGATGTTTGTTTTCTAAGCAAACTACTTTAGAAATGAGCCCAATATACTAAGTTGTGTATCTTTTTAGATTACATTAAGACGGAAAGTTTGAACTTGCTGCACTCAACCTTCTTTGTAGGAAAGCAACTGATTCCAAGAACCGAATGAGCTTATTTCACACAGTACAATGTTTGGCAATGAAGATGTTTGTTTTCTCAACAAACTACTTTACAAATGAAGCGAATCTACTAACTTGGCCATCTTTTTAGATTACATTAACAAGGAAAGTTTGAACTTGCTGCACACAACCATCTTCGTAGAAATTAAACTGATTCCTAGAAGCGAATTCACTTATTTCACACAGTACAGTGTTCGGTACTAAAGATGTTTCTTTTCTAAAGAAACTACGTTAGAAATTAGGCGAATCCACTAACTTGTACATCTTGTTAGATTACACAAACTAGGAAAGTTTGAACTTGCTGCAATCAACCTTCTTCTTAGGAAAGCAAGTGATTCCCAAAACGGAACTAGCTTATTTCACATAGTACAGTGTTCGGTAATGAAGATGTTTGTTTTCTAAACAAACTACTTTAGAAATGAGCCCAATCTATTTAGTTGTGCATCTTTTTAGATTACATTAAGACAGAAAGTTTGAACTTGCTGCACTCAACCTTCTTTGTAGGAAAGCAATTGATTCCTAGAACCGAATGAGCTTATTTCACACATTACAATGTTCGGCAATGAAGATGTTTGTTTTCTCAACAAAGTACTTTATAAATGAGGCGAATCTTCTAACTTTGCCATCTTTTTAGATTACATTAACAAGGAAAGTTTGAACTTACTAAACTCAACCATCTTCGTAGAAAGTAAACTGATTCCTAGAACCGAATTAGCTCATTTCACACAGTACAAAGTTTGGCAATGAAGGTTTGTTTTCTAAAGAAACTAAGTTAGAAATGACGTGAATCCACTAACTTGTACATATTGTTAGATTACACACACTAGGAAAGTTTGAACTTGCTGCACTCAACCGTCTTTGCAGGAAAGCAACTGAATTCTAGAACTAAATTTGCTTTTTTCACACAGTACAATGTTCGGCATTGAAGATATTTGTTTTCTCAACAAACTACTTTACCAATGAGGCAAATCTACTAACTTGGACATCTTTTTAGATTACATTAACAAGGAAAGTTTGAACTTGCTGCACTCACCGGTCTTTGTAGGAAAGCAACTGAATTCCAGAACCGAATGAGCTTTTTTCACACAATACAATGTTCGGCAATGAAGATGTTTGTTTTCTCAATGAACTACTTTACCAATGAGGCAAATCTACTAACTTGGACATCTTTTTAGATTACATTAACAAGGAAAGTTTGCACTTGCTAAACTCAACCATCTTCTTAGAAATTAAACTGATTCCTAGAGAGCGAATTAACTTATTTCACACAGTACAGTGTTTGGTACTGAAGATGTTTCTTATCTAAAGGAACTACGTGAGAAATGAGGCGAATCCACTAACTTATACATCTTGTTAGATTACACAAACTAGGAAAATATGAACTTGCTGCACTCAACCTTCTTCGTAGAAATTAAACTGATTCCAAGAAGCGAATTAACTTATTTCACACAGTACAGTGTTCGGTACTGAAGATGTTTCTTTTCTAAAGAAACTACTTTAGAAATGAGGCCAATCTACTACGTTGTGCATCTTTTTAGATTACATTTCCAAGGAAAGTTTGAACTTGCTCCACTCAACCATCTTTGTAGGAAAGCAACAGAATTCTAGAAATAAATTAGTTTTTTTCACACAGTACAATGTTCGGCAATGAAGATGTTTCTTTTCTCAAAAAACTACTTTACCAATGAGGCAAATCTACTAACTGGGACATCTTTTTAGATTACATTAACAAGGAAATTTTGAACTTGCTAAACTTAACCATCTTCATAGAAAGTAAACTGATTCCTAGATCCGAATTAGCTCATTTCAAACAGTACAATGTTTGGCAATGAAGGCTTGTTTTCTAAAGAAACTACTTTAGAAATGAGGCGAATCTACTAACTTGGACATCTTTTTACATTACATTAACAAGGAAAGTTTGAACTTGCTAAACTCAACCATCTTCGTAGAAAGGAAACTGATTCCTAGATTAGATTTAACTTATTTCAAACAGTACTGTGTTCGGTACTGAAGATGTTTGAACTTGCTGCACTCAACATTCTTTGTAGGAAAGCAAGTGATTCCTAGAACCGAACTAGCTTATTTCACATAGTACAGTGTTCGGTAATGAAGATGTTTGTTTTCTAAACAAACTACTTTAGAAATGAGGCCAATCTACTAATTTATGCATCTTTTCAGATTACATTAACAAGGAAAGTTTGAACTTTCTAAACTCAAACATCTTCGTAGAAATTAAACTGATTCCTAGAAGCGAATTAACTTATTTCACAAAGTACAGTGTATGGTACTGAAGATGTTTCTTTTCTAAAGAAACTGCTTTAGAAATGAGGCCAATTTACTAAGTTGTGTATCTTTTTAGATTACATTAACAAGGAAAGTTTGAACTTGCTGCACTCAACCTTCTTTGTAGGAAAGCATGTGATTCCCAGAACAGAACGAGCTTATTTCACACAGTACAATGATCAGCAATGAAGACGTTAATGTTCTCAACAAACTACTCTACAAATGAGGTGAGTCTGCTATCTTGGCCATCTTTTTAGATTACATTAACAAGGAAAGTTTGAACTTGGTGCACTCAACCACCGTCGTGGAAAGGAAACTGATTCCTTGAACCGAATTAACTTATTTCACACAGTACAGTGTTCAGTACTGAAGATGTTTGTTTTCTAAAGGAACCACTTTAGAAATGACGATATTCCACTAACCTGTATATCTTGTTAGATTACACAAACTAGGAAAGTTTGAACTTGCTGCACTCAACCTTCTTCGTAGGAAAGCAAGTGATTCTTAGAACTGAACTAGCTCATTTCACATAGTACAGTGTGCGGTAATGAAGATGTTTGTTTTCTAAACAAACTACTTTAGAAATGAGGCCAATCTACTAAGTTGTGCATCTTTTTAGATTACATTAACAGGAAAGTTTGAACTTGCTGTACTCAACCTTCTTTGTAGGAAAGCAACTGATTCCTAGAACTGAATGAGCTTATTTCCCACAGTACAATGTTTGGCAATGAAGATGTTTGTTTTCTCAACAAACTACTTTACAAATGAGGCGAATCTACTAACTTGGCCATCTATTTAGATTACATTAACAAGGAAAGTTTGAACTAGCTGCACTCAACCGTACTCATAGAAATTAAACTGATTCCTAGAAGCGAATTAACTTTTTTCACACAGTACAGTGTACGGTACTAAAGATGTTTCTTTTCTAAAGACGCTACTTTAGAAATGAGGCGAATCCACTAACTTGTACATCTTTTTAGATTACATTAGCAAGGAAAGTTTGAACTTGCTGCACTCAACCGTCTTTGTAGGAAAGCAAATGTATTCTAGAACCAAATGAGCTTGTTTCACACAGTACAATGTTCGGCAATGAAGATGTTTGTTTTCTCAACAAACTACTTTACAAATGAGGCGAATGTTCTAACTTAGCCATCCATTGAGATTATATTAACAAGGAAAGTTTGAACTTGCTGCACTCAACCATCTTCGTAGAAATTAAACTGATTCCTAGAAGCGAATTAACTTATTTCACACAGAACAGTGTTAGGTAATGAAGATGTAAGTTTTCTAAACAAACTACTTTAGAAATGAGGCCAATCTACTAAGTAGTGAATCTTCTTAGATTACACTAACAAGGAAAGTTAGAACTTGCTGCACTCAACCTTCTTTGTAGCAAAGCGACTGAATTCTAGAACTAAATTAGCTTTTTTCACACAGTACAATGTTCGGCAATGAAGATGTTTGTTTTCTCAACAAAGTACTTTACCAATGAGGCAAATCTACTACCTTGGACATCTTTTTAGATCACATTAACAAGGAAAGTTTGAACTTGCTAAACTCAACCATCTTCGTAGAAAGTAAACTGATTCCTAGAACCGAATTAGCTCACTTCACACAGTACAAAGTTTGGCAATGAAGGTTTGTTTTCTAAAGAATCTACTTTAGAAATGAGGGGAATCTACTAACATGGACATCTTTTTAGATTACCTTAACAATGAAAGTTTGAACTTGCTAAACTACACCATCTTCCTAGAAAGGAAACTGATTCCTAGAACCGAATTAACTTATTTCACACAGTATAGTGTTCGGTACTGAAGATGTTTCTTCTATAAAGAAACTACTTTAGAAATGAGGCCAATGTACTAAGTTGTGCATCTTTTTAGATTGCATTAACAAGGAAAGTTTGAACTTGCTGCACTCAACCGTCTTTGTAGGAACGCAACTGAAGTCTAGAACCGAATGAGCTTTTTTCACAAAGTACAATGTTCAGCAATGAAGATGTTTGTTTTCTCAACGAACTACTTTACCAATGATGCAAATCTACTACCTTGGACATCTTTTTAGATTACATTAACAAGGAAAGTTTCAACTTGCTAAACTCAACTATCTTCGTAGAAATTAAACTGATTCCTAGAAGCGAATTAACTTATTTCACAAAGTACAGTGTTTGGTACTGAAGATGTTTCTTTTCTAAAGAAACTACTTTAGAAATGAGGCCAATCTACTAAGTTGTGCATCTTTTTAGATTACATTAACAAGGAAAGTTTGAACTTGCTGCACTCAACCTACTTTGTAGGAAAGCAAGTGTTTCCTAGAACCGAATGAGCTTATTTCACACAGTACAATGTTTGGCAATAAATATGTAAATTTTCTCAACAATCTGCTTTACAAATGAGGTGAATCTGCTAACTTGGCCATCTTTTTAGATTACATTAACAAGGAAAGTTTGAACTTGCTGCACTCAACGTTCTTTGTAGGACAGCAAGTGATTCCTAGAACCGAATGAGCTTATTTCACAATGTTCGGCAATGAAGATGTTAATTTTCTCAACAAACTACTTTACAAATGAGGTGAATCTGCTAACTTGGCTATCTTTTCAGATTAGATTAACAAGGAAAGTTTGAACTTGCTGCACTCAACCATCTTCGTGGAAAGGAAACTAATTCCTAGAACCAAATTAACTTATTTCACACAGTACAGTGTTCAGTACTGAAGATGTTTGTTTTCTAAAGGAACCACTTTAGAAATGACGCGAATCCACTAACTTGTACATCTTGTCAGATTGCACAAACTAGGAAAGTTTGAACTTGCTACACTCAGCCTTCTTCGTAGGAAAGCAAGTGATTCCTTGAACTGAACTAGCTCGTTTCACATAGTACAGTGTTCAGTAATGAAGATGTTTGTTTTCTAAACAAACTACTTTAGAAATGAGGCCAATCTACTAAGTTGTGCATCGTTTTAGATTACATTAACAAGGAAAGTTTGAACTTGCTGCACTGAACCTTCTTTGTAGGAAAGCAACTGATTCCTAGAACCGAATGAGCTGATTTCACACAGTACAATGTTTGGCAATGAAGATGTTTGTTTTCTCAACAAAATACTTTAGAAATGAGGCGAATCCACTAACTTGTACATCTTGTTAGATTACACAAACTAGGAAAGTTTGACCTAGCTGCACTCAACCTTCTCCATAGAAATTAAACTGATTCCTCGAAGAGAATTAACTTATTTCACACATTACAGTCTTCGGTACTGAAGATGTTTCTTTTCTTAAGAAACTACTTTAGAAATGAGGCCAATCTACCAACTTGTGCCTCTTCTTAGATTACATTAACAAAGAAAGTTTAAACTTGCTGCACTCATCCGTCTTTGTAGGAAAGCAACTGAATTCTAGAACCGAATTAGCTTTCTTCACACAGTACAAGGTTAGGTAATGAAGATGGTTGTTTTCTCAACAAACTTCTTTACCAATGAGGCAAATCTACTAACTTGGACATCTTTTTATATTACATTAACAAGGAAAGTTTGAACTTGCTAAACTCAACCATCTTCGTAGAAAGTAAACTGATTCCTAGAACCGAATTAGCTCATTTCACACAGTACAATGTTTGGCAATGAAGGATTGTTTTCTAAAGACACTACTTTGGAAATGTGGCCAATCTACTAAGTTGTGCATCTTTTTAGATTACATTAACAAGGAAAGTTTGAACTTACTGCACTCAACCTTCTTTGTATGAAAGCAAGTGATTCCTAGAACCGAATGAGCTTATTTCACACAGTACAATGTTCGGCAATGATGATGTTAATTTTCTCAACAAACTACTTTACAAATGAGGTGAGTCTGCTAACTTGGCCACCTTTTGAGATTACATTAACAAGGAAAGTTTGAACTTGCTAAACTCAACCATCTTCGTGGAAAGGAAACTGATTCCTAGAACCGAATTAACTTATTTCACACAGTACAGTGTTCAGTACTGAAGATGTTTGTTTTCTAAAGAAACCACTTCAGAAATGACGCGAATCCACTAACTTGTACATCTTGTCAGATTACACAAACTAGGAAAGTTTGAACTTGCTGCACTCAACCTTCTTTGTAGGAAAGCAACTGATTCCTAGAACCGAATGAGCTTATTTCACACAGTACAATGTTTGGCAATGAAGATGTTTGTTTTCTCAAGAAACTACTTTACAAGTGAGGCGAATCTAGTATCTTGGCCTTTTTTGTAGATTACATTAACATGGAAAGTTTGAACTTGCTCCACTCAACCGTATTCGTAAAAATTAAACTGATTCCTAGAAGCAAATTAACTTATTTCACAGAGTACAGTGTTTGGTACTGAAGATGTTTCTTTTCTAAAGAAACTACTTTAGAAATGAGGCAAATCCACTAACTTGTACATCTTGTTAGATTACACATACTAGGAAAGTTTGAACTTGTTGCACTCAACCTTCGTCTTAGAAATTAAACTGATTCCTAGAAGCGAATGAACATTTCACACAGTACAGTGTTCGGAACTGAAGATGTTTCTTTTCCAAAGAAACTACTTTAGGAATGAGGCCAATCTACTAAGTTGTGCATCTTTTTAGATTACATTAATAAGGAAAGTTTGAACTTGCTGCACTCAACCTTCTTTGTAGGAAAGCAAGTAATTCATAGAACCGAATGAGCTTATTTCACACAGTACAATGTTTGGCGATGAAGATGTTAATTTTCTAAACAAACTACTTTACAAATGAGGCGAATCTCCTAACTTGGCCATCTTTTTAGATTACATTAACAAGGAAAGTTTGAACCTGCTGTACTCAACCTTCTTCATAGAAATTAAACTGATTCCTAGAAGTGAATTAAGTTATTTCACACAGTACAGTGTTTGGTACTGAAGATGTTTCTTTTCTAAAGAAACTACTTCAGAAATGAGGCCAGTCTACTAAGTTGTGCATCTCTTTAGATTACATTAATAAAGAAAGTTTGAACTTGCTGCACTCATCCTTATTTGGAGGAAAGCAACTGAATTCTGGAACAGAATTAGCTTTGTTCACACAGTACAATGTTCAGAAATGAAGATGTTTGTTTTCTCAACAAACTACTTTACAAATGAGGCGAATCTTCTAACTTGGCCATCTTTTGAGATTAGTTTAACAAGGAAAGTTTGAACTTGCTGCACTCAAGCATCTTCGTAGAAATTAAACTGATTTCTAGAAGCGAATTAACTTATTTCACACAGTACAGTGTTCGGTACTGAAGATGTTTCTTTTCTAAAGAAACTACTTTAGAAATGAGGGCAATCTCCTAAGTTGTGCATCTTTTTAGATTACATTAAAAAGGAAAGTTTGAACTTGCTGCACTCAACCTTCTTTGTAGGAAAGCAAATGATTCCTAGAACCAAATGAGCTTATTTCACACAGTAAAATTTTCGGCAATGAAGATGTTAATTTTCTCAACAAACTACTTTACAAATGAGGTGAATCTGCTAACTTGGCCATCTTTTTAGATTACATTAACAAGGAAAGTTTGAACTTGCTGTATTCAACCATCTTCGTAGAAAGGAAACTGATTCCTAGAATCGAATTAACTTATTTCACACAGTAAAGTGTTCAGTAGTGAAGATGTTTGTTTTCTAAAGAAACCACTCTAGAAACTATGCGTAACCACTAACTTGTACATCTTGTTAGATTACACAAACTAGGAAAGTTTGAACTTGCTGCACTCAACCTTCTTCGTAGGAAAGCAGGTGATTCCTAGAACCGAACTAGCTCATTTCACATAGCACAGTGTTTGGTAATGAAGATTTTTGTTTTCATAACAAACTACTTTAGAAAGGAGGCTAATCTACTACGTTGTGCATCTTTTTAAATTACATTAACAAGGAAAGTTTGAACTTGCTGCACTCAACCTTCTTTGTAGGAAAGCAACTGATTCCTAGAACCGAATGAGCTTATTTCACACCGTACAATCATTTGCAAAGAAGATGTTTGTTTTCTCAACAAACTACTTTACAAATGAGGCGAATCTACTAACTTGGCCATCTTTTTAGATTACATTAACAAGGAAAGTTTGAACTTGCTTCACTCGACCATCTTTGTCGAAATTAAACTGATTCCTAGAAGCCAAATAACTTACTTCACACAGTACAGTGTTCGGTACTAAAGATGTTTCTTTTCTATAGAAACTACTTTAGAAATGACGGGAATCCACTAACTTGTACATCTTCTTAGAGTACACAAACTATGAAAGTTTGAACTTGCTGCACTCAACATTTTTCGTAGAAATTAAACTGATTCCTAGAAGCGAATTAACTTATTTCACACAGTACAGGGTTCGGTACTGAAAATGTTTCTTTTCTACAGAAACAACGTTAGAAATGAGGCGAATCCACTAACTTGTACATCTTGTTAGATTACACAAACTAGGAAAATTTGAACTGGCTGCACTCAACCTTCTTCTTAGAAATTAAACTGATTCCTAGAAGCGAATTAACTTATTTCACACAGTACAGTGTTCGGTACTGAAGAAGTTTCCTTTATAAAGAAACTACGTTAGAAATGAGGCCAATCTACTAAGTTGTACATCTTTTTAGATTACATTAACAAGGAAAGCTTGAACTTGCTGCACTCAACCTTCTTTGTAGGAAAGCAAGTGATTCCTAGAACTGAATGAGCTTATTTCACACAGTACAATGTTCGGCAATGAAGATGTTAATTTTCTCAACAAACTGCTTTACAAATGAGATGAATCTGCTAACTTGGCCATCTTTTTAGATTACATTAACAAGGAAAGTTTGAACTTGCTGCACTCAACCATCTTCGTGGAAAGGAAACTGATTCCTAGAAACGAATTAACTTATTTCACACAGTACAGTGTTCAGTACTGAAGATGTTTGTTTTCTAAAGGAACCACTATAGAAATGACGCGAATCCACTAACTTGTGCATCTTGTCAGATTGCACAAACTAGGAAAGTTTGAACTTGCTGCGCTCAACCTTCTTCGTAGGAAAGCAAGTGATTCCTAGAACTGAACTAGCTCGTTTCACTTAGTACAGTGTTCAGTAATGAAGATGTTTGTTTTCTAAACAAACTAATTTAGAAATGATGCGAATCCACTAACTTGTAAATCTTGTTAGATTACACAAACTAGGAAAGTTTGATCTAGCTGCACTCAACCTTCTTCCTAGAAATTAAACTGATTCCTAGAAGCGAATTAACTTATTTCACACAGTACAGTGTTCGGTACTGAAGATGTTTCTTTTCTAAAGAAACTACTTTAGAAATGAGGCCAATCTACCAAGTTGTGCATCTTTTTAGATTACATTAACAAAGAAAGTTTGAACTTTCTGCACTCATTCGTGTTTGTAGCAAAGCAACTGAACTCTAGAACCGAATTAACTTTCTTCACACAGTACAATGTTAGGCAATGAAGATGGTTGTTTTCACAACAAACTGCTTTACCAATGAGGCAAATCTACTAACTTGGACAACATTTATATTACATTAGCAAGGAAAGTTTGAACTTGCTAAACTCAATGATCTTCGTAGAAAGTAAACTGATTCTTAGAACCAAATTAGCTCATTTACACAGTACAATATTCGGCAATGAAGATGTTTGTTTTCTCAACAAAGTACTTTACAAATGAGGCAAATCTCCTAACTAGGCCATCTTTTTAGATTATATTAACAAGGAAAGTTTGAACTTGCTGCCCTCAAACTTTTTCGTAGAAAAGCAAGTGAATCCTAGAACAGAAGTAGCTCACTTCACATAGTACAGTGTTCGGTAATGAAGATGTTTGTTTTCTAAAGAAACTAATTTACAAATGACATGAATCTACTGACTTGGCCAACTTTTTAGATTACATTAACAAGGAAAGTTTGAACTTACTGCACTCAACAATCTACGTAGAAATTAAACTGATTCCTAGAAGCGAATTAACTTATTTCACACACTACAGTGTTCGGTACTGAAGATGTTTCTTTTCTAAAGAAACTACTTTAGAAATGAGGCCAATCTACTAAGTTGTGCAGCTTTTTAGATTACATTAACAAGGAAAGTTTGAATTTGCTGCATTGAACCGCCTTTGTAGGAAAGCAACTGAATTCTAGAACCGAATTAGCTTTTTTCACACACTACGATGTGCAGCAATGAAGATGTTGGTTTTCTCAACAAACTACTTTACCAATGATGCAAATCTACTAACTTGGCCATCGTTTTAGATTACATTAACAAGGAATGTTTCCACTTGCTAAACTCAACCATCTTCGTAGAAAGTAAACTGATTCCTAGAACCGAATTAGCTCATTTCACACAGTACAATGTTTGGCAATGAAGGATTGTTTTCTAAAGAAACTACTTTACGAATGAGGCGAATCTACTAACTTGGACATCTTTTTAGACTACATTAAGAAGGATAGTTTGAACTTACTGCACTCAACCATCTTCGTAGAAATTAAACTGATTCCTAGAAGGGAATTAACATTTCACACAGTATAGTGTTCGGTACTGAAGATGTTTCTTTTCTAACGAAACTACTTTAGAAATGAGGCCAATCAACTATGTTGTGCATCTTTTTAGATTACATTAGTAAGGAAAGTTTGAACTTGCTGCACTCAACCTTCTTTGTAGGAAAGCAAGTGATTCCTAGAACCCAATGAGATTATTTCACACAGTACAATGTTCGGCAATGAAGATGTTTGTTTTCTCAACAAAGTACTTTACAAATGAGGCGAATCTCCTAACTTGGCCATCTTTTTAGATTACATTAACAAGGAAAGTTTGAACTTGCTGCACTCAACTTTCTTCGTAGGAAAGCAAGTGATTCCTAGAAACGGACTAGCTCATTTCACATAGTACAATGTTCGGTAATGAATATGTTTGTTTTCTAAACAAACTACTTTAGAAATTAGGCCAATCAACAGAGTTGTGCATCTTTTCACATTACATTAAAAAGGAAAGTTTGAACTTGCTGCACTCAACCTTCGTGGTAGGAAAGCAACTGATTCATAGAACCAAATGAGCTTATTTCACACAGTACAATGTTTGGCAATGAAGGTGTTAATTTTCTCAACAAACTACTTTACAAATGACGAGAATCTGCTAACTTGCCCATCTTTTTAGATTACATTAACAAGGAAAGATGGAACTTGCTGCACTCAACCATCTTCGTAGAAAGGAAACTGATTCCTAGAACCAAATTAACTTATTTCACACAGTACAGTGTTCAGTACTGAAGACGTTTGTTTTCTAAAGAAACCACTTTAGAAACGACGCGAATCCACTAACTTGTACATCTTTTTAGATTACACAAACAAGGAAAGTTTGAACTTGCTGCACTCAACCTTCTTCGTAGGAAAGTAAGGGATTCCTAGAATCGAACTAGATCATTTACATAGTACCGTGTTCTGTAATGAAGATGTTTGTTTTCTAAACAAACTACTTTAGAAATGAGTCCAATCTACTAAGTTGTGCATCTTTTCAGATTACATTAACAAGGAGCGTTTGAACTTGCTGCACTCAACCTTCTTTGTAGGAAAGCAACTGATTCCTAGAACCGAATGAGCTCATTTCACACATACAATGTTCGGCAATGAAGATGTTTGTTTTCTCAACAAAGTAGTTTACAAATGAGGCGAATCCACTAACTTGGCCATCTTTTTAGATTACATTAACAAGGTAAGTTTGAACTTGCTGCACTCAACCGTCTTCGTAGAAATTAAACTGATTCCTAGATGCGAACTAAAATTTCGCATTTTTCGGAACTGAAGATGTTTCTTTTCTAAAGAAACTACTTTAGAAATGAGGCGAATCCACTAACTTGTACTTCTTGGTAGAAATTAAACTGATTCCTAGAAGCGAATTAACTTACTTCACACAGTACAGTGTCCGGTACTGAAAATGTGTCTTTTCTAAACAAACTACTTTAGAAATGAGGCTAATGTACGAAGTTGTGCATCTTTTTAGATTACATTAAGAAAGAAAGTTTGAACTTGCTGCACTCATCCGTCTTTGTAGGAAAGCAACTGAATTCTAGAACCGTATTAGCTCTCTTCACATAGTACAATGTTCGGCAATGAAGATGTTTGTTTTCTCAACAAACTACTTTACAAATGAGGAGAATCTTCCAAATTGGCAATCTTTTGAGATTACATTAACAAGGAAAGTTTGAACTTGCTGCACTCAACCATCTTCGTAAAAAGGAAACTGATTCCTAGAACCGAATTAACTTATTTCACACAGTACAGTGTTCAGTACTGAAGATGTTTGTTTTATAAGGAAACAACTTTAGAAACGAAGCGAATCCATTAACTTGCAAATCTGGTTAGATTACACAAACGAGGAAAGTATGAACTTGCTGGACTCAACCCTCTTAGTAGGAAAGCAAGTGATTCCTAGAACCGATTGAGCTTATTTCAAACAGTACAATGTTCGGCAATTAACATGTTAATTTTCTCAACAAACTACTTTACAAATGAGGTAAATCTGCTAACTTGGCTATCTTATGAGATTACATTAACAAGGAAAGTTTGAACTTGCTGCAATCAAAAATCTTCGTGGAAAGGAAACAGATTCCTAGAACCGAATTAACTTATTTCACACAGTACAGTGTTCAGAACTGAAGATGTTTGTTTTCTAAAGGAACCACTTTAGAAACGACACGAATCCACTAACTTGTACATCTTGTTAGATTACACAAACTAGGAAAGTTCGAACTTGCTGTACTCACCCTTCTTCGTAGGAAAGCAAGTGATTCCTAGAAAGGAACTAGCTCATTTCACATAGTACAGTGTTCGGTAATGAAGATGTTTGTTTTCTAAACAAACTACTTTAGAAATGAAGCCAATGTACTAAGTTGGGCAACTTTTCAGATTACATTAACAAGGAAAGTTTGAACTTGCTGCACTCAAACTTCTTTGTAGGAAAGCAAGTGATTCCTAGAACCGAATGAGCTTATTTCACACAGTACAATGTTCGGCAATGAAGATGTTAATTTTCTCAACAAATTACATTACAAATGAAGGGAATCTGCTAACTTGGCCATCTTTTTAGATTACATTAACAAGGAAAGTTTGAACTTGCTGCACTCAATCATCTTCGTGGAAAGGAAACTGATTCCTAGAACCGAATTAAGTTATTTCACACAGTACTGTGTTCAGAACTGAAGATGTTTGTTTTCTAAAGAAATCACATTAGAAAGGACACGAATCCACTAACTTGTACATCTTGTTAGATTACACAAACTAGGAAAGTTTGAACTTGCTGCACTCAACCTTCTTTGTACGAAAGCATGTGATTCCTAGTACCGAATGAGCTTATTTTACACAGTACAATGTTCGGCAATGAAGATGTTAATTTTCTCAACAAACTGCTTTACAAAAGAGGTGAATCTGCTAACTTGGCCATCTTTTTAGATTATATTAACAAGGAAAGCTTGAACTTGCTGCACTCAACCATCTTCATGGAAAGGAAACAGACTCCTAGAACCGAATTACTTATTTCACACAGTACAGTTTTCAGTATTGAAGATGTTTGTTTTCTAAAGGAAGCACTTTAGAAATTACACGAATTCACTATCTTGTACTTCTTGTTAGATTACACAAACAAGGAAAGTTTGAACTTGCTGCACTCAACCTTCTTCGTAGGAGAGCAAGTGATTGCTAGAACTGAACTAGCTCATTTTACATAGTACTGTGTGCGATAATGAACATGTTTGTTTTCTAAACAAACTGCTTTAGAAATGAGGCCAATCTACTAAGTTGTGCATCTTTTCAGATTACATTAACAAGGAAATTTTGAAATTGCTGGACTCAACCGTCTTTGTAGGAAAGCAACTGTATTCTGGAACCGAATGAGCTTATTTCACACAGTACAATGTTCGGCAATGAAGACGTTTGTTTTCTCAACAAACCACTTTACAAATGAGGCAAATCTACTATCTTGGACATCTTTTTAGATTACATTAACAAGGAAAATTTGAACTTCCTAAACTCAACCATCTTCGTAGAAAGTAAACTGATTCCGAGAACCGAATTACCTCATTTCACATACTACAATGTTTGACAATGAAGGTTTGTTTTCTAAAGACACTACTTTAGAAATGAGGCGAATCTACTAACTTAGACATCTTTTTAGATTACATTGACAAGGAAAGTTTGAACTTGCTAAACTCAACCATCTTCGTAGAAAGGAAACTGATTCCTAGAACCGAGTAAGCTTATTTCACACAGTACAATGTTTGGCCATGAAGGTTTGTTTTCTAAAGAAACTACTTTAGAAAATAAGCTAGTCTACTAACTTGGATATCTTTTTAGATTACATTAACAAGGAAAGTTTGAACTTGCTAAACTCAACCATCCTCTTAGAAAGGAAACTGATTCCTAGAACCGAATTAACTTATTTCACACAGTACAGTGTTCGGTACTGAAGATGTTTGTTTTCTAAAGAAACTACTTTAGAAATGACATGAATCCACTAACTTGTACATCTTGTTAGATAACACAAACTAGGCAAGTTTGAACTTGCTTCACTCAACCTTCTTCGTAGGAAAGCAAGTGATTCCTAGAACCGAACAAGCTCATTTCACATAGTACAGTGTTCGGTAATGAAGATGTTTGTTTTCTAAACAAACTACTTTAGAAATGAGGCCAATCTACTAAGTTTTGCATCTTTTTAGATTACATTAACAAAGCAAGTTTGAACTTGCTGCATTCAACCTTCTTTGTAGGAAAGCAACTGATTCCTAGAACCGAATCAGCTTATTTCACACAGTACAATGTTCGGCAATGAAGATATTTCTTTCTCAACAAAGTACTTTACAAATGAGGCGAATCTCCTAACTTGGCCATCTTTTTAGATTACATTAACAGGGAAAGTTTGAACTTGCTGCACTCAACCATTTTCGTAGAAATTAAACTGATTCCTAGAAGCGAATTAACTTATTTCACACAGTACAGTGTTCGGTACTGAAGATGTTTCTTTTCTAAAGAAACTACTTTAGAAATGAGGCCAATCTACAAAGTTGTGCATCTTTTTAGATTACATTAACAAGAAAAGTTTGAACTTGCTGCACTCAACCTTCTTTGTAGGAAAGCAAGTGATTCCTAGAACGGAATGAGCTTATTTCACACAGTACAATGTTCGGCAATGAAGATGTTAATTTTCACAACAAACTACTTTACAAATGATGTGAATCTGCTAACTTGGCCATCGTTTTATATTATATTAACAAGGAAAGTTTGATGTTGCTGCACTCAAATATCTTCTTGGAAAGGAAACTGAGTCCTAGAACCGAATTAACTTATTTCATACGGTACAGTGTTCAGTACTGAAGATGTTTGTTTTCTAAAGGAAGCACTTTAGAAATGACGCAAATCCACTATCTTGTAAATCTTGTTATATTACACAAACTAGGAAAGTTTGAACTTGCTGCACTCAACCTTCTTCGTAGAAATTAAACTGATTCCTAGAAGCGAATTAACTCATTTCACACAGTACAGTGTTCGGTACTGAAGATGTTTCTTTTCTAAAGAAACTACTTTAGAAATGAGGCCAATCTACTAAGTTGTGCATCTTTTTACATTACATTAACAAGGAAAGTTTGAACTTGCTGCACTCAACCTTCATTGTAGGAAAGCAAGTGATTCCTAGAACCGAATGAGCTTATTTCACACAGTACAATGTTCGGCAATAAAGATGTTAATTTTCTGAACAAACTACCTTACAAATGAGGTGAATCTGCTAACTTGGCCTTCTTTTTAGATTACATTAACAAGGAAAGTTTGAACTTGCTTCACCCAACCATCTTCGTAGAAAGGAAACTGATTCCTAGAACCGAATTAACTTATTTCACACAGTACAGTGCTCGGTACTGAAGATGTTTGTTTTCTAAAGAAACCACTTTAGAAAAGACGCGAACCACTAACTTGTACATCTTGTTAGATTACACAAACTATTAAAGTTTGAACTTGCACTCAACCTCTTCGTAGGAAAGCAAGTGATTCCTAGAACCGAGCTAGCTCATTTCACATAGTACAGTGTTCGGTAATGAAGATGTTTGTTTTCTAAACAAACTACTTTTGAAATGAGGCCAATCTACTAAGTTGTGCATCTTTTCAGATTACATTAACAAGGAAAGTTTGCACTTGCTGCACTCAACCTTCTTTGTAGGAAAGCAACTGATTCCTAGAACCGAATGAGCTTATTTCACACAGTACACTGTTTGGCAATGAAGATGTTTGTTTTCCCAACAACTACTTTACAAATGAGGCGAGTCTACTAACTTGGCCATCTTTTTAAATAACATTAACAAGGAAAGTTTGAACTTGCTGCACTCAACCATCTTCGTAGAAATTAAACTGATTCCTAGAAGCGAATTCACTTAATTCACACAGTACAATGTTCGGTACTGAAGATGTTTCTTTTCTAAAGAAACTACTTTAGAAGCGACGCGAATCCACTAACTTGTACATCTTGTTAGATTACACAAACTAGGAAAGTTTGAACTTGCTGCACTCAACAATCTTCGTAGAAATTAAACTGATTCCTCGAAGCGAATTAACTCATTTCACACAGTACTGTGTTCGGTACTGAAGATGTTTCTTTTCTAAAGAAACTACTTTAGAATGAGGACAATGTACTAAGTTGTGCATCTTTTTAGATTACATTAACAAGGAAAGTTTGAACTTGCTGCACTGAACCTTCTTTATAGGAAATCAACTGATTCCTGGATCCGAATGAGCTTATTTCACACAGTACAATGTTCGGCAATAAAGATGTTAATTTTTTCAACAAACTACTTTACAAATGAGGTGACTCTGAAAACTAGGCCATCTTTTTAGATTACATTAACAAGGAAAGTTTGAACTTGCTGCATTCAACCATCTTCGTAGAAAGGAAGCTGATTTCTAGAACCGAATTAACTTATTTCACACAGTTCAGTGTTCAGTACTGAAGATGTTTCTTTTCTAAGGAATCTACTTTAGAAATGAGGCGAATGCACTAACTTGTTTATCTTGTTAGATTACACAAACGAGGAAAGTTTGAACTTGCTGCACTCAACCTTCTTCGTAGGAAAGCAAGTGATTCCTAGAACCGAACTAGCTCATTTCACATAGTATAGTGTTCGGAAATGAAGATTTTTGTTTTGTAAACAAATTACTTTAGAAATGAGGCCAATCTACTAAGTTGTGCATCTTTTCAGATTACATTCACAAGGACAGTTTGAACTTGCTTCACTCAACCTTCTTTGTAGGAAAGCAACTGATTCCTATAACCGAATGAGCTTATTTCACAGAGTACAATGTTTGGCAATGAAGATGTTTGTTTTCTCAACAAACTACTTTACAAATGAGGTGAATCTACTAACTTGGCCATCTTTTTAGATTACATAAACAAGGAAAGTTTGAACTTGCTGCACTCAACCTTCTTCGTAGAAATTAAACTGATTCCTAGAACCGAATTACCTTATTTCACACAGTACAGTGTTCGGTACTGAAGATGTTTCTTTTCTAAAGAAACTACTTTAGAAATGAGGCGAAAGCACTAACTTGTACATCTTGTTAGATGACACAAACTAGGAAAGTTTGAACAAGCGGCACTCAACCTTCTTCGTAGAAATTAAACTGATTCCTAGAAGCGAATTAACTTATTTCACACAGTACAGTGTTTGATACTGAAGATGTTTCTTTTCTAAGGAAACTACTTTAGAAATGAGGCCAATCTCCTACGTTGTGCATCTTTTTAGATTACGTTAACAAGGAAAGTTTCAACTGTGTGCACTCAACCTTCTTTGTAGGAAAGCAACTGAATTCTAGAACCGAATGAGCTTTTTTCACTCAGTAAAATGTTCGGCAATGAAGGTGTTTGTTTTCTCAGCGAACTACTTTACCAATCAGGAACATCTACTAACTTGGACATCTTTTTAGATTACATTAACAAGGAATGTTTGAACTTGCTAAGCTCAACCATCTTCGTAGAAAGAATACACATTGCTAGAACCAATTAACTTATTTTACATAGTACAGTGTTCGGTACTGAAGATGTTTGTTTTCTAAAGAAACTAATTTAGAAATGACGCGAATCCACTAACTTGTACATCTTGTTGGATTACACAAACTAGGAAAGTATGAACTTGCTGCACTCAACCTTCATCGTAAGAAAGCAAGTGATTCCTAGAACCGAACTAGCTCATTTCACACAGTATCGTGTTCGGTAATGAAGATATTTGTTTTCTAAACAAACTATTTTAAAAATGAGGCCAATATACTAAGTTGTGCATCTTTTCAGATTACATTAACAAGGAAAGTTTCAACTTGGTGCACTCAACCTTCTTTGTAGGAAAGCAACTGATTCCTAGAACCGAATGAGCTTTTTTCACACAGTACAATGTTTGGCAATAAAGATGTTTGTTTTCTCAACAAACTACTTTACCAAAGAGTCGAATTTACTAACTTGGCCACCTTTTTAGAGTACATTAACAAGGAAAGTTTGAACTTGCTGCACTCAACCATCTTCGTAGAAAGGAAACTGATTCCTAGAACCGAATTAACTGATTTCACACAGTACAGTGTTCAGTACTGAAGATGTTTGTTTTCTAAATAAACCACTTTAGAAACAACGCGAATCCACTAACTTGTACATCTTGTTAGATTACACAAACTAGGAAAGTTTTAACTTGCTGCCCTCAACCTTCTTTGTAGAAAAGCAACTGATTCCTAGAACCGAATGAGCTTATTTCACACAGTACAATGTTTGGCAATGAAGATGTTTGTGTTCTCAAAAAAGTACTTTACAAATGAGGTGAATCACCTAACTTGCCATCTTTTTAGATTACATTAACAAGGAAAGTTTGAACTTGCTGCACTCAACCATCTTCGTAGAAATTAAACTGATTCCTAGAAGAAAATTAACATTTCACACAGTACAGTGTTCGGTACTGAAGTTATTTCTTTTCTAAAGAAACTACTTTAGAAATGAGGCCAATCTACTACGTTGTGCATCTTTTTACATTACATTAACAAGGAAAGTTTGAACTTTCTGCACTCAGCCATCTTTGTAGGAAAGCAACTGAATTCTTGAACTAAATTAGCTTTTTTCACACAGTACACTGTTCGGCAATGAAGATGTTTGTTTTCTCAATAAACTACTTTACAAATGAGTCAAATCTACTAACTTGGACATCTTTTTAGATTACATTAACAAGGAAAGTTTGAACTTGCTGAACTCAACCATCTTCGTAGAAAGTAAACTGATTCTTAGAAGCGAATTAGCTCATTTCACACAGTACAATGTTTGGCAATGAAGGTTTGTTTTCTAAAGACACTACTTTAGTAACGAGGTGAATCCACTAACTTGGCCATCTTTTTAGATTACATTAACAATGTATGTTTGAAGTTGCTGCCCTCAACCATCTTCGTAGAAGTTAAACTGATTCCTAGAAGCGAATTAACTTATTTGACTCAGTAGAGTGTTCGGTACTGAAGATGTTTCTTTTCTAAAGAAATTACTTTAGAAATGAGGCGAATCCACTAAGTTGTGCATCTTTTTCGATTACATTAAGAATGAATGTTTGAACTTGCTGCACTCAACCGTCTTTGTAGGAAAGCAACTGAATTCTAGATCCGAATAACCTTTTTTCACCCAGTACAATGTTCGGCAATGAAGATGTTTGTTTTCTGAAAAAACTACTTTACAAATGAGGTGAATCTACTAACATGGCCATCTTTGCAGATTACATTATCAAGGAAAATTTGAACTTGCTGCCCTCAACCATCTTTGTAGAAATTAAACTGATTCCTAGAAGCGAATTAACTTATTTCACACAGTACAGTGTTCGGTACTGAAGATGTTTCTTTTCTAAAGAAATTACTTTAGAAATTAGGCGAATCCAGTAAGTTGTGCATCTTTTTAGAATACATTAAGAAGGAATGTTTGAACTTGCTGCACTCAACCGTCTTTGTAGGAAAGCAACTGAATTCTAGAACCGAATGAGCTTTTTTCACACAGTACAATGTTCGGTGATGACGATGTTTGTTTTCTCAATGAACTATTTTACCAATGAGGCAAATCTACTAACTTGGACACCTTTTCAGATTACATTAACAAGGAAAGTTTGAACTTGCTAAACTCAACCATCTTCATAGAAAGTAAACTGATTCCTAGAACCGAATTAGCTCATTTCACACAGTACAATGTTTGGCAATGAAGGTTTGTTTTCTAAAGAAACTACTTTAGAAATGAGGCGAATCTAATAACTCGGACATCTTTTTAGATTACATTAACAAGGAAAGTTGGAACTTGCTAAACTCAACCATCTTCCTAGAAAGGAAACTGATTCCTAGAACGAATTAACTTATTTCACACAGTACAGTGTTCGGTACTGAAGATGTTTGTTTTCTAAAGAAACTAATTTAGAAATGACGCGAATCCACTAAGTTGTACATCTGGTTGGATTACACAAACTAGGAAAGTTTGAACTTGCTGCACTCAACCTTCTTCTTAGGAAAGCAAGTGATTACTAGAAACGAACTCCCTTATTTCACATAGTACAGTTTTCGGTAATGAAGATGTTTGTTTTCTAAACAAACTACTTTAGAAATGAGGCCAATCAACTAAGTTGTGCATCTTTTTGGATTACATGAACAAGGAAAGTTTGAACTTGCTGCACTCATTGTTCGGCAATGAAGATGTTAATTTTCTCAACAAACTACTTTACACATGAGGTGAATCTGCTATAGTGGCCATCTCTTTAGATTACATTAACAAGGAAAGTTTGAACTTCCTGCACTCAACCATCTTCGTAGAAAGGGAACTGATTCCAAGAACCGAATTAACTTATTTCACACAGTACAGTGCTCAGTACTGAAGATGTTTGTTTTCTAAGGAAACCACTTTAGAAATGACGCGAATCCAATAACTTGTACATCTTTTTAGATTACACAAACTAGGAAAGTTTCAACTTGCTGCACTCAACCTTCTTTGTAGAAATTAAACTGATTCCTAGAAGCGAATTAACTTATTTCACACAGTACAGTGTTCGGTACTGAAGACGTTTCTTTTCTCAAGAAATTACTTTAGAAATGAGGTAAATCCACTAAGTTGTGCATCTTTTTAGATTACATTAACAAGGAATGTTTGAACTTGCTGCACTTAACTATCTTTGTAGGAAAACAACTGAATTCTAGAACCAGGTTATTTCACATAGTACAGTGTTCGTTAATGAAGATGTTTGTTTTCTAAACAAACTACTTTACAAATGAGGCGAATCTTCTAACTTGGCCATCTTTTTAGATTATATTAACAAGGAAAGTTTGAACTTGCTGCACTCAAACTTCTTTGTAGGTAAGCAAGTAATTCCTAGAACCGAATGAGCTTATTGTACTTGCTGCACTCAACCATCTTCGCAGAAAGGAAACTGATTTCTAGAACCGAATTAACTTATTTCACACAGTACAGTGTTCAGTACTGAAGATGTTTGTTTTCTAAATAAACCACTTTAGAAATGACGCGAATCCACTAACTTGTACATCCTGTTAGATTACACAAACTAGGAAAGTTTGAACTTGCTGCACTCAAATTTCTTCGTAGGAAAGCAAGTGATTCAAAGAATCGAACTAGCTCATTTCACATAGTACAGTGTTCGCTAAAGAAGATGTTTGTTTTCTAAACAAACTACTTTAGAAATGAGGCGAATCTCCTAACTTGGCCATCTTTTTAGATTACATTAACAAGGAATGTTTGAACTTGCTACACTCAACCATCTTCATAGAAATTAAACTGATTCCTACAAGTTTAATTAACGTTTCACACAGTACAGTGTTCGGTACTGAAGATGTTTCTTTTCTAAAGAAACTACTTTAGAAATGAGGCCAATCTACTAAGTTGTGCATCTTTTTAGATTACATTAACAAGGAAAGTTTGAACTTGCTGCACTCAACCATCATTGTAGGAAAGCAAGTGATTCCTAGAACCGAATGAGCTTATTTCACCCAGTACAATGTTCGGAAATGAGGATGTTAATTTTCTCAACAAACTACTTTACAAATGAGGTCAATGTCCTAACTTGGCTATCTTTTGAGATTACATTAATAAGGAAAGTTTGAACTTGCTGCACTCAACCATCTTCGTAGAAATCAAACTGATTCCTAGATGCGAATTAACTTATTTCACACAGTACATTGTTCGGTACTGAAGATGTTTCTTTTCTAAAGAAACTACTTTAGAAATGAGGCCAATCTACTAAGTTGTGCATATTTTCAGATTACATTAACAAGGAAAGTTTGAACTTGCTGCACTCAACCTTCTTTGTAGGAAAGCAAGTGATTCCTAGAACCAATTGAGCTTATTTCACACAGTACAATGTTCGGCAATGAAGATGTTAATTTACTCAACAAACTACTTTACAAATGAGGTGAACCTGCTAACTTGGCATTGTTTTTAGATTACATTAACAAGGAAAGTTTAAACTTGCTGCACTCAACCATCTTCGTGGAAAGGAAACTGATTCCTAGAACCGAATTAACTTATTTCACACAGTACAGTGTTCAATACTGAAGATGTTTGTTTTCAAAAGGAACCACATTAAATATGACTCGAATCCACTAACTTGTACGTCTTGTGAGATTACACAAACTAGGACAGTTTGAACTTGCTGCACTCAACCTTCTTCGTAGGAAATCAAGTGATTCCTAGAAGCGAACAAGCTTATTTCACATAGTACAGTTTCCGGTAATGAAGATGTTTGTTTTCTAAACAAACTACTTTAGAAATGAGGCCAATCTACTAAGTTGTGCATCTTTTTAGATTACATTAACAAGGAAAGTTTGAACTTGCTGCACTCAACCTGCTTTGTAGGAAAGCAACTGATTCCTAGAACCGAATGAGCTTATTTCACACAGTACAATGTTCGGCAATGAAGATGTTTGTTTTCTCAACAAAGTACTTTACAAATGAGGCGAATCTTCTAACTTGGCCATCTTTTTAGATTTTATTAACAAGGAAAGTTTGAACTTGCTGCAATCAACCATCTTCGTAGAAATTAAACTGATTCCTAGAAGTGAATTAACTTATTTCACACAGTACAGTGTTCGGTACTGAAGATGTTTCTTTTCTAAAAAAATTACATTACAAATGAGGCGAATCCACTAAGTTGTGCATCTTTTTAGATTACATTAACAAGGAATGTTTGAACTTGCTGCACTCAACCGTCTTTGTAGGAAAGCAACTGAATTCTAGATCCGAATTAGCTTTTTTCACAATGTACAATGTTTAGCAATGAAGATGTTTGTTTTCCCAACAAACTACTTTAACAATGAGGCAAATCTACTAACTTGGATATCTTTTTAGATTTCATTAACAAAGAAAGTTTGAACTTGAGAAACTCAACCATCTTCGTAGAAAGGAAATGAGGCCGATCTACTAAGTTGTGCAACTTTTAAGATTACATTAACAAGGAAAGTTTGAACTGGCTGCACTCAACCTTCTTTGTAGGAAAGAAACTGATTACTAGAACCGAATGAGCTTATTTCACACAGTACAATGTTCAGCAATGAAGATGTTTGTTTTCTCAACAAACTACTTTACAAATGAGGCGAATCTACTAACTTGGCCATCTTTGTAGATTATATTAAGAAGGAAAGTTTGAACTTGCTGCACTCAACCGTCTTCGTAAAAATTATACTGATTCCTAGAAGCGAATTAACTTATTTCACACAGTACAGTGTTCGGTACTGAAGACGTTTGTTTTCTAAAGAAACTACTTTAGAAATGAGGCGAATCCACTAACATGTACATCTTGTTAGATTACACAAACTAGGAACGTTTGATCTTGCTGCACTCAACCTTCTTTGTAGAAATTAAACTGGTTCCTAGAAGCGAATTAACTTATTTCACACAGAACAGTGTTCGCTACTGAAGATGTTTCTTTTCAAAAGAAACTACTTTAGAAATGAGGCCAATCTAGTACGTTGTGCATCTTTTTAGATTACACTAAAATGGAAAGTTTGAACTTGCTGCACTCAACTGTCTTTGTAGGAATGCAAAAGTATTCTAGAACCAAATTAGCTTTTTTCACACAGTACAATATTCGGCAATGAAGATGTTTGTTTTCTCAGCAAACTACTTTACCAATGAGGCAAATCTAGTAACTTGGACATCTTTTTAGATTACATTAACAAAGAAAGTTTGACGTTGCTAAACTCCACCATCTTCGTAGAAAGTAAACTGATTCGTAGAACCGAATGAGCTAATTTCACACAGTACAATGATTGGCAATGAAGGTTTGTTTTCTAAAGAAACTACTTTAGAAATGAGGCGAATCTACTAAATTGGACATCTTTTTACATTACATTAACAAGGAAAGTTTAAACTTGCTAAACTCAACCATCTTCGTAGAAAGGAAACTGATTCCTAGAACCGAATTAACTTATTTCGCACAGTACAGTGTTCGGTACTGAAGATGTTTGTTTTCTAAAGAAACCACTTTAGAAACGACGTGAATCCACTAACTTGTACATCTTGTTAGATTACACAAACTAGTAAAGTTTGAACTTGCTGCACTCAACCTTCTTCGTAGGAAAGCAAGTGATTCCTAGAATCGAACTAGCTCATTACACATAGTACAGTGTACGGTAATGAAGATGTTTGTTTTCTCAACAACGTAATTAACAAATGAGGCGAATCTCCTAACTTGGAAACTTTTTTAGATTACATTAATAAGGAATTTTTGAACTTCCTGCACTAAACCTTCTTTGTGGGAAAGCAACTGATTCCTAGAACTGAATGAGCTTATTTCACACAGTACAATGTTTGGCAATGAAGATGTTTGTTTTCTCAACAAAGTACTTTACAAATGAGGCGAATCTACTAACTTAGCCATCTTTTTAGATTACATTAACAAGGAAAGTTTGAACTTGCTGCACTCAACCGTCTTCGTCGAAAAGAAACTCATTCCTAGAACCGAATTAACTTATTTCACACAGTACAGTGTACAGTACTGAAGATGTTTGTTTTCTAAAGGAACCACTTTAGAAATGATGCGAATCCACTAACTTGTACATCTTGTTAGATTAGACAAACTAGGAATGCTTGAACTTGCTGCACTCAACCTTCTTCGTAGGAAAGCAAGTGATTCCTAGAACCGAACTATCTCATTTCACATAGTACAGTGTTCGGTAATGAAGATGTTTGTTTTCTAAACAAATTACTTTGAAATGAGGCCAATCTACTAAGTTGTGCATCTTTCAGATTACATTAACTAGGAAAGTTTCAACTTGCTGCACTCAACCATCTTTGTAGTAAAGCAACTGATTCCTATAACCGAATGAGCTTATTTCACACAGTACAATATTTGGCAATGAAGATGTTTGTTTTCTCAACAAACTACTTTACAAATGAGGCGAATCTACTAACTTGGCTATCGTTTTAGATTACATTAACAAGAAAAGTTTGTACTTGCTGCACTCAACCTTCTTCGTAGAAATTAAACTGATTCCTAGAAGCGAATTAACTTATTTCACACAGTACAGTGTTCGGTACTGAATATGTTTGTTTTCTAAAGAAACTACTTTAGAAATGAGGCGAATCCACTAATTTGTACATCTTGTTAGATTACACAAACCAGGAAAGTTTGAACTTGCTGCACTCAACCTTCTTCGTAGGAAAGCAAGTGATTCCTAGAACCGAACTAGCTCATTATACATAGTACAGTGTTCGGTAATGAAGATGTTTGTTTTCTAATCAAACTACTTTAGAAATGAGGCCAATCTACTAAGTTGTGCATCTCTTCAGAATACATTAACAAGGAAAGTTTGAACTTGGTAAACTCAACCATCTTCGAAGAAAGTAAACTGATTCCTAGAACCGAATTACCTCATTTCACACAGTACAATGTTTGTCAATGAAGGTTTGCTTTCTAAATACACTACAATAGAAATGAGGAGACTCTACTAAGTTGGACATCTTTTTAGATTACATTAACAAGGAAAGTTTGAACTTGCTAAACTCAACCATGTTCGTAGGAAGGAAACTCATTCCTAGAACTGAATTATCTTATTTCACGCAGTACAGTGTTGGGTACTGAAGATGTTTGTTTTCTAAAGAAACTACTTTTGAAATGATGCGAATCACCTTTCTTGTACATCTTGTTAGATTACACAAACTAGGCAAGTTTGAACTTGCTGCACTCAACCTTCTTCGTAGGAAAGCAAGTGATTCCTAGAACCGAACTAGCTCATTGCACATAGTACAGTGTTCGGTAATGAAGATGTTTGTTTTCTAAACAAAGTCCTTTAGAAATGAGGCCAATTTACTAAGTTGTGCATTTTTTCAGACTAAATGAACAAGGAAAGTTTGAACTTGCTGCACTCAACCTTGTTTGTAGGAAAGCAACTGATTTCTAGAACCGAATGAGCTTATTTCACACAGTACAATGTTCGGCAATGAAGATGTTTATTTTCTCAACAAAGTACATTACAAATGAGGCGAATCTCCTAACTTGGCCATCTTTTTAGATTACATTAACAAGGAAAGATTGAACTTGCTGCACTCAACCGTCTTTGTAGAAAATAAACTGATTCCTAGAAGCAAATTAACTTATTTCACACAGTACAGTGTTTGGTACTGAAGATGTTTCTTTTCTAAAGAAACTACTTTAGAAATGAGGCGAATCCACTAACTTGTACATCTTGTTAGATTACACAAACTAGAAAAGTTTGAACTTGCCGAACTCCACCTTCTTCATAGAAATTAAACTGATTCCTGGAAGCGAATTAACATATTTCACACAGTACATTGTTCGGTAGTGAAGATGTTTCTTTTCTAAAGAAACTACTTTAGAAATGAGGCCAATCTACTAAGTTGTGCATCTTTTTAGATTACATTAACAAGGAAAGTTTGAACTTGCTGCCCTCAACCATCTTCGGAGAAAGTAACTGATTCCTAGAACCAAATTAGCTCATTTCACACAGTACAATGTTTGGCAATGAAGGTTTGTTTTCTAAAGACACTACTTTAGAAATGAGGCGACTCTACTAACTTGGACATCTTTTTACATTACATTAACAAGGAAAGTTTGAACTTGCTATACTCAACCATCTTCGTAGAAATTCAACTGAAGCCTGGAACCGAATTATCTTATTTCACGCAGGACAGTGTTCGGTACTGAAGACGTTTGTTATCTAAAGAAACTACTTTAGAAATGATGCGAATCCACTAACTTGTACATCTTGTTAGATTACACAAAGTAGGCAAGTTTGAACTTGCTCCCCTCAACCTTCTTCGTAGGAAAGCAAGTGATTCTTAGAACCGAACTAGCTCTTTTCACATAGTACAGTGTTCGGTAATGAAGATGTTTGTTTTCTAAACAAACTACTTTAGAAATGAGGCCAATCTACTAAGTTGTGCATCTTTTTAGATTACATTAACAAGGAAAGTTTGAACTTGCTGCACTCAACCTCCTTTCTAGGAAAGCAACTGATTACTAGAAACGAATGAGCTTATTTCACACAGTACGATGTTGGGCAATGAAGATATTTTTTTTCTCAACAAAGTACTTTACAAATGAGGCTAATCTCCTAACTTGGCCATCTTTTTAGATTACATTAAAAAGGAAAGTTTGATCTTGCTGCACTCAACCATCTTCGTAGAAATTAAACTGATTCCTGGAAGCGAATTAACTTATTTCACACAGTACAGTTTTAGGTATTGAGGATGTTTCTTTTCTAAAGAAACTACTTTAGAAATGACGCGAATCCACTTTCTTGTACATCTTGTTAGATTACACATACTAGGCAAGTTTGAACTTGCTGCACTCAACCTTCTTCGTCGGAAAGCAAGTGATTCCTAGAACGGAACTAGCTCTTTTCACATAGTACAGTGTTCGGTAATGAAGATGTTTGTTTTATAAACAAACTACTTTAGAAATGAGGCGAATACACTAAGTTGTCCATCTTTTTAGAATACATTAACAAGGAATGTTTGAACTTGCTGCACTCAACCGTCTTTGTAGGAAAGCAACTGAATTCGAGATCCGAACTAGCTTTGTCACACAGTACAAAGTTCGGCAATGAAGATGTTTGTTTTCTCAACAAACTACTTTACAAATGAGGTGAATCTACTAACTTAGCCATCTTTTTTGATTACATTAACAAGGAAAGTTTTAACTTGCTGCACTCAAACATCTTCGTAGAAAGGAAACTGATTCCTAGAACCGAATTAACTTTTTTCACACAGGACACTGTTCAGTACTGATGATGTTTGTTTTCTAAAGGAACCACTTTAGAAATGACGCGAATCCACTAACTTGTACATCTTGTTAGATTACAAAACGAGGAAAGTTTGAACTTGCTGCACTCAACCTCCTTCGTAGGAAAGCAAGTGATTCCTAGAACCGAACTAGCTCATTTCACATAGTACAGTGTTCGGTAATGAAGATGTTTCTTTTCTAAACAAACTACTCTAGAAACGAGGCCAATATACTAAGTTATGCATCTTTTTAGATTACATTAACAAGGAATGTTTGAGCTTGCTGCACTCAACCGTGTTTGTAGGAAAGCAACTGAATTCTAGATCCGAATGAGCTTTTTTCAGACAGTACAGTGTTCGGCAATGAAGATGTTTGTTTTCTCAACAAACTACTTTACAAATGAGGCAAATCTACTAACTTGGACATCTTTTTAGATTACATTAACAAGGAAAGTTTGAACTTGCTAAACTCAACCATCTTCGTAGAAAGTAAACTGATTCCTAGAACCGAATTACCTCATTTCACACAGTACAATGTTTGGCAATGAAGGTTTGTTTTCTAAAGACACTATTTTAGAAATGAGGCGGATCTACTAACTTGGACATCATTTTAGATTATATTAACAAGGAAAGTTTGAACTTGCTAAACTCAACCATCTTCGTAGAAAGGAAACTGATTCCTAGAACTTAATTATCTTTTTTCACTCTGTACAGTGTTCGGTACTTAAGATGTTTGTTTTCTAAAGAAACTACTTTACAAATGACGCGAATCCACTAACTTGCAATGAAGGTTTGTTTTCTAAAGACCCTACTTTAGAAATTAGGCGAATCTCCTAACTTGGCCATCTTTTTAGATTACATTAACAGGGAAAGTTTGAACTTGCTGCACTCAACCATCTTCGTAGAAATTAAACTGATTCTTAGAAGCGCATTAACATTTCACACAGTACAGTGTTCAGTACTGAAGATGTTTGTTTTCTAAACAAACTACTTTAGAAATGAGGCCAATCTCCTAAGTTGTGCATATTTTTAGATTCCATTAACAAGGAAAGTTTGAACTTGCTGCACTCAACCTTCTTTGTAGGAAAGCAAGTGATTCCTAGAACCAAATGAGCTTATTTCACACAGTACACTGTTCTGCAAAGAAGATGTTAATTTTCTCAACAAACTACTTTACAAATGAGGTGAATCTGCTAATTTGGCCATATTTTTAGATCATATTAACAAGGAAACTTTGAACTTGCTGCACTCAACCTTCTTCGTAAAAAAGCAAGTGATTCCTAGAACCGAAGTAGCTCATTTCACATAGTACAGTGTGCGGTATTGAAGATGTTTGTTTTCTAAACAAACTACTTTAGAAATGAGGCCAATCTACTAAGTTGTGCATCTTTTTACATTACATTAACAAAGAAAGTTTGAACTTGCTGCACTCAACCTTCTTTGTAGGAAAGCAACTGATTCCTAGAAACGAATGAGCTTATTTCACACAGTACAATGTTCGGCAATGAAGATATTTGTTTTCTCAACAAAGTACTTTACAAATGAGGCGAATCTCCTAACTTGGCCATCTTTTTAGATTACATTAAAAAGGAAAGTTTGATCTTGCTGCACTCAACCATCTTCGTAGAAATTAAACTGATTCCTAGAAGCGAATTAACTTATTTCACACAGTACAGTGTTAGGTACTGAGGATGTTTCTTTTCTAAAGAAATTACATTAGAAATGAGACGAATCCACAAAGTTGTGCATCTTTTTAGAATACATTAACAAGGAATGTTTGAACTTGCTGCACTCAACCGTCTTTGTAGGAAAGCAACTGAATTCTAGATCCGAATTAGCTTTTTTCACACAGTACAAAGTTCGGCAATGAAGATGTTTGTTTTCTCAACAAACTACATTACAAATGAGGCGAGTCTACTGACTTGGAATTATTATTAGATTACATTAACAAGGAAAGATTGAACTTGCAAAACTCAACAGTCTTCGGAGAAAGGAAACTGATTCCTAGAACCGAATTATCTTATTTCACACAGTACAGTGTTCGGTACTGAAAATGTTTCTTTTCTAAAGGAAGCACTTTAAAAATGAGGCGAATTCACTAACTTGTGCATCTTGTTAGATTACACAAACTAGGCAAGTTTGAACATGCTTCACTCAACCATTTTCGTAGGAAAGCAAGTGATTCATAGAACTGAACTAGGTCATTTCACATAGTACAGTGTTCGGAAAGGAAGATGTTTGTTTTCTAAACAAACTACTTTGGAGATGAGGCCAATCTACTCATTTGTGAATCTTTTTAGATTACATTAACTAGGAAAGTTTGAACTTGCTGCACTCAAACTTCTTTGTAGGAAAGCAACTGATTCATAGAACCGAATGAGCTTATTTCACATGGTGCAATGTTCGGCAATGAAGATGTTTGTTTTCTCAACAAAGTACTTTAAAAATGAGCCGAATCTCCTTACTTGGTCATCTTTTTGACTACATTAACAAGGAAAGTTTGAACTTGATGCACTCAACCATTTTCGTAGAAATTAAACTGATTCCTAGAAGCGAATTAACATTTCACACAGTACAGTGTTCGTTACTGAATATGTTTCTTTTTTAAAGAAACTACTTTAGAAATGAGGCCAATCTACGAAGTTGTGCATCTTTTTAGATTACATTAACAAGGAAAGTTTGAACTTGCTGCACTCAACCACCTTCGTAGAAATTAAACTGATTCCTAGAAGCGAATTCACTTATTTCACACAGTACAGTGTTCGGTAATGAAGATGTTTCTTTTCTATAGAAACTACTTTAGAAATGAGGCGAATGCAGTAACTTGTACATCTTGTTAGATTACACAAACTAGGAAAGTTTGAACTTGCTGCACTCAACCTTCTCCGTAGGAAAGCAAGTGATTCCTAGAATCGAACTGGCTCATTTCACATAGTATAGTCAGTGTTCGGTAATGAAGATGTTTGTTTTGTAAACAAACTACTTTAGAAATGAGGCCTATCTACTAAGTTGTGCATCTTTTTAGATTACATTAACAAGGAATGTTTTAACTTGCTGCACTCAACCAAATTTGTAGAAATTAAACTGATTCCTAGAACCGATTAACCTTATTACACACGGTGAAGTGTTCAGTACTGAAGATGTTTCTTTTCTAAAGAAACTACTTTAGAAATGAGGCAAATCCACTAACATATACATCTTGTTAGATTACACAAACTAAGAAAGTTTGAACTTGCTGCACTCAACCTTCTTCGTAGGAAAGCAAGTGATTCCTAGAACGGAACTAGCTTATTTCACATAGTACCGTGTTTGGTAATGAAGATGTTTGTTTTGCAAACAAACTACTTTAGAAATGAGGCCAATCTACTAAGTTGTGCATCTTTTTAGATTACATTAACAAGGAAAGATTGAACTTGCTGCACTCAACCTTCTTTGTAGGAATGCAACTGATTCCTAGAACCGAATTAGCTTATTTCACACAGTACAATGTTCGGCAATGAAGATGTTTATTTTCTCAACTAAGTACTTTACAAATGAGGCGAATATTCTACCTTCGCCATCTTTTTAGATTACATTAACAAGGAAAGTTTGAACTTGCTGCACTCAACCTTCTTCGTAGAAATTAAACTGATTCCTAGAAGCGAATTAACTTATTTCACATAGTACAGTTTTCGGTACTGAAGATGTTTCTTTTCTATAGAAACTACTTTAGAAATGAGGCCAATCTACTAAGTTGTGCATCTTTTTAGATTACAATAACAAGGAAAGTTTGAACTGGCTCCACTCAACCTTCTTTGTAGGAAAGCAATTGAATTCTAGAACTAAATTACCTTTTTTCACACAGTACAATGTTCGGCAATGAAGATGTTTGTTTTCTCAACAAACTACTTTACCAATGAGGCAAATCTACTAACTTGGACATCTTTTTAGAGCACATTAACAAGGAAAGTTTGAACTTGCTAAACTCAACCATCTTCGTAGAAAGTAAACTGATTCCTAGAACCGAATTAGCTCATTTCACACAGTACAAAGTTTGGCAATTTAAGTTTGTTTTCTAAATAAACTACTTTAGAAATGAGGCGAATCTACTAACTTGGACATCTTTTCAGATTACATTAACAAGGAAAGATTGAACTTGCTAAACTTAACCATCTTCCTAGAAAGGAAACTGATTCCTAGAACCGAATTAACTTATTTCACAAAGTACAGTGTTCGGTATTGAAGATGTTTGTTTTCTAAAGAAACTAATTTAGAAATGAGGCGAATCCACTAACTTGTATATCTTTTTAGATTACACAAACTAGGAAAGTTTGAACTTGCTGCACTCAACGTTCTTCGTAGGAAAGCAAGTGATTCCTAGAAACGAACTAGCTCATTTCACATAGTACAGTGTTCGGTAATGAAGATGTTTGTTTTCTAAACAAACTACTTTGGAAATGAGGCCAATCTACTAAGTTGTGCATCTTTTCAGATTACAGTAACAAGAAAAGTTTGAACTTGCTGCACTCAACCTTCCTTATAGGAAAGCAACTGATTCCTAGAACCGAATGAGCTTATTTCACACAGTACAGTGTTTGGTACTGAAGATGTTTCTTTTCTAAAAAAACTACTTTAGAAAAGGCGCGAACCCACTAACTTGTACATCTTCTTAGATTACGCAAACTAGGAAAGTTTGAACTTGCTGCACTCAACCTTCTTAGTAGAAATTAAACTGATTCCTAGAAGCGAATTAACTTATTTCACACAGTACAGTGTTCGGTACTGAAGATGTTTCGTTTCTAAAGAAATTAGGTTAGAAATGAGGCGAATCCACTTAGTTGTGCATTTTTTTTGATTACATTAACAAGGAATGTTTGAACTTGCTCCAATCAACCATCTTTGTAGGAAAGCAACTGAATTCTAGATCCGAATTACCTTTTTTCACAAGGTACAATGTTCGGCAATGAAGATGTTTGTTTTCTCAACAAAGTACTTTACAAATGAGGCGAATCTTTTAACTTGGCCATCTTTTTAGATTACGTTAACAAGGAAAGTTTGAACTTGCTGCACTCAACCTTCTTCGTAGAAATTAAACTGATTCCTAGAAGCGAATTAACTCATTTCACACTGTACAGTGTTCGGTACTGAAGATGTTTCTTTTCTAAAGAAAGTACGGTAGAAATGAGACCAATCTACTAAGTTGTGCATCTTTTTAGATTACATTAACAAGGAAAGTTTCAACTTGCTGCACTCAACCCTCTTTGTAGGAAAGAAAGTGATTCTTAGAAGGGAATGAGCTTATTTCACAAAGTACAATGTTCAGCAATAAAGATGTTAATTTTCTCAACAAACTATTTTACAAATGAGGTGACTCTGCTAACGGCCATCTTTTTAGATTACATTAACAAGGAAAGTTTGAACTTGCTACACTGAACCATCTTCGTAGAAAGGAAACTGATTCCTAGAACCGAATTAACTTATTTCACACAGTACAGTGTTCAGTACTGAAGATGTTTGTTTTCTAAAAAAACTACTTTAGAAATGATGCGAATCCACTAACATGTACATCTTGTTAGATTACAGAAACGAGGAAAGTTTAAACTTGCTGCACTCCACCTTCTTCGTAGGAAAGCAAGTGATTCCTAGAACTGAAGTAGCTCATTTCACATAGTATAGTGTTCGGTATTGAAGATGTTTATTTTGTAAACAAACTACTTTAGAAATGAGGCCAATCAACTAAGTTGTGCATCTTTTTAGATTACATTAACAAGGAAAGTTTGAACTTGCTGCACTCAACCATCTTCGTAGAAATTAAACTGATTCCTAGAACCGAATTACCTTATTTCACACAGTACTGTGCTCGGTACTGAAGATTTTTCTTTTCTAAAGAAACTACTTTAGAAATGAGGCGAATGCACTAACTTGTACATCTTATTAGATTTCACAAACTAGGAAAGTTTGAACTTGCTGGACTCAACCTTCTTCGTAGAAATTAAACTGATTCCTAGAAGCGAATTAACATATTTCACACAGTACAGTGTTCGGTACTGAAGATGTTTGTTTTCTAAAGAAACTAATTTAGAAATGACGTGAATCCACTAACTTATACATCTTGTTAGATACACAAACTAGGAATGTTTGAACTTGCTTTACTCAACCTTCTTCGTAGGAAAGCAAGTGATTCCTAGAACCAAACCTGCTTATTTCACATAGTATAGTGTTCCGTAATGAAGATGTTTGTTTTCTCAACAAACTACTTTACCAATGAGTCAAATCTACTAACTTGGACATCTTTTTACATCACATTAACAGGGAAAGTTTGAACTTGCTAAACTCAACCATCTCCGTAGAACGTAAACTGATTCCTAGAACCGAATTAGCTCATTTCACACAGTACAAAGTTTGGCAATGAAGGTTTGTTTTCTAAAGAAACTAGTTTAGAAATGAGGCGAATCCACTAACTTGGACATCTTTTTAAATTACATTAACAAGGAAAGTTTGAACTTGCTAAACTCAATGATCTTCGTAGAAATGAAACTGATTCCTAGAACCGAATTAACTTATTTCACACAGTACAGTGCTCAGTACTGAAGATGGTTGTTTTCTAAAGAAACCACTTTAGAAACGACTCAAAACCTCTAACCTGTACATCTTGATAGATTACACAAACTAGGAAAGTTTGAACTTGCTGCACTCAACCTTCTTCGTAGGAATGCCAGTGATTCCTAGAACCGAATGAGCTTATTTCACACAGTACAATGTTCGGCAATAAAGATGTTAATTTTCTCAACAAACTACCTTACAAATGAGGTGAGTCTGCTAACTTGGCCATCTTTTTAGATTACATTAACAAGGAAATTTTGAACTTGCTGCACTCAACCATCTTCGCAGAAAGGAAAATGATTTCTAGAACCCAATTAACTTATTTCACACAATACAGTGCTCAGTACTGAAGATGTTTCTTTTCTAAAGAAACCAGTTTAGAAACGACGCGAAACCACTTACTTGTACATCTTGTTAGATTACACAAACTAGGAAAGTTTGAACTTGCTGCACTCAACCTTCTTCGTAGGAATGCAAGTGATTCCTACAACCGAACTGGCTCATTTCACATAGTACAGTGTTCGGTAATGAAGATGTTTGTTTTCTAAACAAAGTACTTTAGAAATGAGGCCAATCTACTAAGTTGTGCATCTTTTCAGATTACATTAACAAGGAAAGTTTGAACTTGCTGCACTCAACCTTCTTTATAGGAAAGCAACTGATTCCTAGAATCGAATGAGCTTATTTCACACCGTACAATGTTCGGGAATGAAGATGTTTGTTTTCTCAACAAAGTACTTTACAAATGAGGTGAATCTTCTAACTTGGCCATCTTTTTAGATTACATTAACAAGGAAAGTTTGAACTTGCTGCACTCAACCTTCTTCGTAGAAATTAAACTGATTCCTAAAAGCGAATTAACTTATTTCACACAGTACAGTGTTCGGTACAGATGTTTCTTTTCTAAAGAAACTACTTTAGAAATGAGGCCAATCTACTAAGTTGTGCATCTTTTTAGATTACATTAACAAGGAAAGTTTGAACTTGCTGCACACAACCTTCTTTGTAGGAAAGCAAGTGATTCCTAGAACCGAATGAGCTTATTTCACACAGTACATTGTTCGGCAATAAAGATGTTAATTTTCCCAACAAACTACCTTAGAAATGAGGCGAATCTACTAACTTGGACATCTTTTTACATTACATTAACAAGGAAAGTTTGAACTTGCTAAACTCAACCATCTTCTTAGAAAGGAAACTGATTCCTAGAACTGAATTAACTTATTTCACACAGTACAGTGTTCGGTACTGAAGATGTTTGTTTTCTAAAAAAACTAATTTAGAAATGACGCGAATCAACTAACTCGTACACCTTGTTCGATTACAAAAACTAGGAAAGTTTGAACTTGCTGCACTCAACCTTCTTCGTAGGAAAGCAAGTGATTCCTAGAATGGAACTAGCTTATTTCACATAGTACAGTGTTCGGTAATGAAGATGTTTGTTTTGTAAACAAACTACTTTAGAAATGAGGCCAATCTACAAAGTTGTGCAATTTTTTAGATTACATTAACAAGGAAAGTTTGAACTTGGGGCACTCAACCTTCTTTGTAGGAAAGCAACTGATTCCTAGAACCGAATGATCTTATTTCACACAGTACAATGTTTGGCAATGAAGATGTTTGTTTTCTCAACAACGGACTTTACAAATGAGGCGAAACTTCTAACGTGGCCATCTTTTTACATTACATTAACAAGGAAAGTTTGAACTTGCTGCACTCAACTTTCTTCGTAGAAATTAAACTGATTCCTAGAAGCGAATTAACTTATTTCACACATTACAGTGTTCGGTACTGAAGCTGTTTCTTTTCTAACAAAACTACTTTATTAAAGGGGCGAATCCACTAACTTGTACATCTTGTTAGATTACACAAACTAGGAAAGTTTGAACTTGCTGCACTCAATATTCTTCGTAGAAATTAAACTGATTCCTAGAAGCGAATTAACTTATTTCACACAGTACAGTGTTCGGTACAGAAGATGTTTCTTTTCTAAAGAACTACTTTAGAAATGAGGCCAATCTACTAAGTTGTGCATCTTTTTAGATTACATTAACAAGGAAAGTTTGAACTTGCTGCACTCAACCTTCTTTGTAGGAAAGCAAGTGATTCCTAGAACCGAATGAGCTTATTTCACACAGGACAATGTTCGGCATTAAAGATGTTAATTTTCTCAACAAACTACTTTGCAAATGAGGTGACTCTGCTTACTTGGACATCTTTTTAGATTACATTAACAAGGAAAGTTAGGACTTGCTAAACTCAACCATCTTCATAGAAAGTAAACTGATTCCTTGAACCGAATTAGCTCATTTCACACAGTACAAACTTTGGTAATGAAGGTTTGTATTCTAAAGAAACTACATTAGAAATGAGGCGAATCTGCTAACTTGGACATCTTTTTAAATTACATTAACAAGGAAAGTTTGAACTTGCTAAACTCAACCATCTTCGTAGAAAGGAAACTGATTCCTAGAACAGAATTAACTTATTTCACACAGTACAGTGTTCGGTACTGAAGTTGTTTGTTTTCTAAAGAAACCAATTTAGAAATGATGCGAATCCTCTAATGTACATATAGTTAGATTACACAAACTAGGAAAGTTAGAACTTGCTGCACTCAACCTTTTTTTCACACAGTACAATGTTCGGCAATGAAGATGTTTGTTTTCTCAACAAACTACGTTACCAATGAGGCTCATTTCACACAGTACAAAGTTTGGTAATGAAGGTTTGTATTCTAAAGAAACTACATTAGAAATGAGGCAAATTTACTAACTTGGAAATCTTTTTAGATCACATTAACAAGGAAAGTTTGACCTTGCTAAACTCAACCATCTTCGAAGAAAGTAAACTGATTCCTAGGACCGAATTAGCTCATTTCACACATTGCAAAGTTTGACAATGAAGGTTTGTTTTCTACAGAAACTACTTTAGAAATGAGGCGAATCTAATAACTTGGACATCTTTTTAGATTACATTAACAAGGAAAGTTTGAACTTGCTAAACTGAACCATATTCGTAGAAAGGAAGCTGATTCCTAGAACCGAATTAACTTATTTCACACAGTACAGTGCTCAGTACTGAAGATGGTTGTTTTCTAAAGAAACCACTTTAGAAACGACGTGAAAACACTAACTTGTACATCTTGTTCGATTACACAAACTAGGAATGTTTGAACTTGTTGCACTCAACCTTCTTCGGAGGAAAGCAAGTGATTCCTGGAACCGAACTAGCTCATTTCACATAGTACAGTGTTCGGTACTGAAGATGTTTCTTTTCTAAAGAAACTACTTTAGAAATGAGGCGAATCCACTAACTTGTGCATCTTTTTAGATTCCATTAACAAGGAAAGTTTGAACTTGCTGCACTCAACCTTCTTTGTAGGAGAGCAAGTGGTTCCTAGAACCGAATGAGCTTTTTTCACACAGTACAATGTTCGGCAATGAAGATGTTAATTTTCTCAACAAACTACCTTACAAATGAGGTGAATCTGCTAACGTGGCCATCTTTTTAGATTACATTAACAAGGAAAGTTTGAACTGGCTGCACTCAACCATTTTCCTAGAAAGGAAACTTATTCCTAGCACCGAATTAACTTATTTCACACAGTACACTGCCCAGTACTGAAGATGTTTGTTTTCTCAAGAAATTACTTTACAAATGAGGCGATTCTACTAACTTGGCCATCTTGTTAGATTACATTAACAAGGAAAGCTTGAACTTGCTGCACTCAACCTTCTTTGTAGAAATTAAATTGATTCATTGAAGCGAATTCACTTATTTCGCACAGTACAGTGTTCGGTACTGAAGATGTTTCTTTTCTAAAGAAAATACTTTAGAAATGAGGCGAATGCACTAACTAGTACATCTTGTTAGATTACACAAACTAGGAAAGTTTGAACTTGCTGCAATCAACCTTCTTCGTAGGTAAGCAAGTGATTCCTACAACGGAACTAGCTTATTTCACATAGTACAGTGTTCGGTAATGAAGATGTTTGTTTTCTAAACAAACTACTTTAGAAATGAGGCCAATCTACTAAGTTGCGCATCTTTTTAGATTACATTAACAAGGAAAGTTTGAACTTGCTAAACTCAACCTTCTTTGTAGGAAAGCAATGGATTCCTAGAACCGAATGAGCTTATTTCACACAGTACAATGTTCGGCAATGAAGATGTTTGTTTCCTCAACAAAGTACTTTGCAAATGTGGCGAATCTTCTAACTTGGCCATCTTTTTAGATTACATTAACAAGGAATGTTTGAAGTTGCTGCACTCAACCTTCTTCGTAGAAATTAAACTGATTCCTAGAAGCAAATTAACTTATTTCACACCGTACAGTGTTCGGTACTAAGATGTTTCTTTTCTAAAGAAACTACTTTAGAAATGAGGCCAATCTACAAAGTTGTGCATTTTTTTAGATTACATTAAAAAGGAAAGTTTGAACTTGCTGCACTCAAACTTCTTTGTAGAAAAGCAAGTGATTCCTAGAAGCGAATGAGCATATTTCACACAGTACAATGTACGGCAATAAAGATGTTAATTTTCTCAAAAAACTACTTTAAAAATGAGGTCACTCTGCTAAATTGGCCATCTTCTTAGATTTCATTAAGAAGGAAAGTTTGAACTTGCTGCACTCAACCATCTTCGTAGAAAGGAAACTGATTCCTAGAACCGAATAAACTTATTTCACACAGTACAGTATTCAGTACTGAAGATGTTTGTTTTCTAAAGAAACCACTTTAAAAACGAAACGAATCCACTAACTTGGCCATCTTTTTAGATTACATTAACAAGGAAAGTTTGAACTTGCTGCACTCTACCATATTCGTAGAAATTAAACTGATTCCTAGAACCGAATTACCTTATTTCACACAGTACAGTTTTCGGTATTGAAGATGTTTCTTTTCTAAAGAAACTACTTTTGAAATGAGGCAAATGCAGTAACTTGTACACCTTGTTAGATTACACAAACTAGGAAAGTTTGAACTTGCTGCACTCAACCTTCTTGGTAGAAATTAAACTGATTCCTAGAAGCGAATTAACTTATTTCACACAGTACAGTGATCGGTGCTGAAGATGTTTCTTTTCTAAAGAAACTACTTTAGAAATGAGGCCAATCTACTACGTTGTGCATCTTTTTAGATAACGTTAACAATGAAAGTTTGAACTTGCTGCACTCAACCTTCCTCGTAGGATAGCAAGTGATTCCTAGAACGGAACTAGCTTATTTCACATAGTACAGTGTTCGGTACTGAAGATGTTTCTTTTCTAAAGAAACTACTTTAGAAATGAGGCCAATCTACTACGTTGTGCATCTTTTTAGATTACATTAACAAGGAAAGTTTGAACTGGCTCCACTCAACCTTCTTTGTAGGAAAGCAACTGAATTCTAGAACTAAATTAGCTTTTTTCCCACAGTACAATGTTCGGCATTGAAGGTGTTTGTTTTCTCAACAAACTACTTTACCAATAAGGCAAATCTACTAACTTGGACATCTTTTCACATCACATTAACAAGGAAAGTTTGAACTTGCTAAACTCAACCATCTTCGTAGAAAGTAAACTGATTCCTAGAACCGAATTAGCTCATTTCACACAATACAAAGTTTGGCAATGAAAGTTTGTTTTCTAAAGAAACTACTTTAGAAATGAGGCGATTCTACTAACTTGGACATCTTTTTAGATTACATTAACAAGGAAAGTTTGAACATGCTAAACTCAACCATCTTCGTAGAAAGGAAACTGATTCCTAGTACCGAATTAACTTATTTCACACAGTACAGTGTTCGGTACTGAAGATGTTTGTTTTCTAAAGAAACTAATTTAGAAATGACATGAATCCACTAACTTGTACATCTTGTTAGATTACACAAACTAGGAAAGTTAGAACTTGCTGCACTCAACCTTCTTTGTAGGAAAGCAACTGATTCCTAGAACAGAATGAGCTTATTTCACACAGTATAGTGCTTGGCAATGAAGATGTTTGTTTTCTCAACAAAGTACTTTACAAATGAGGCGAATATTCTAACTTGGCCATCTTTTTAGATTACATTAGCAAGGAAAGTTTGAACTTGCTGCACTCAACCTCCTTCGTAGAAATTAAACAGATTCCTAGAAGCTAATTAACTTATTTCACACAGTACAGTGTTCGGTACCGAAGATGTTTCTTTTGTAAAGAAAGTACTTTAGAAGTGAGGCCAATATATTAAGTTGTGCATCTTTTTAGATTACATTAACAAGGAAAGTTTGAACTTGCTGCACTCAACCATCTTTGTAGGAAAGCAACTCAATTCTACAATCGAATGAGCTTTTTTCGCACAGTACAATGTTCGGCAATGAAGGTGTTTGTTTTCTCAACGAACTACTTTATCAATGAGGCAAATCTACTAACGTGGACATCTTTTTAGATTACATTAACAAGGAATGTTTGAACTTGCTAAACACAACCATCTTCGTAGAAATTAAACTGTTTCCTAGAAGCGAATTAACTTATTTCACACAGTACAGTGTTTGGAACTGAAGATGCTTCTTTTCTGAAGGAACTACGTTAGAAATGAGGCAAATCCACTACCTTGTACATCTTGTTAGATTACACAAACTAGGAAAATTTGAACTTGCTGCACTCAAGCTTCTTCGTAGAAAGTAAACTGATTCCTAGAAGCGAATTAACTTATTTCACACAGTACAGTGTTCGGTACTGAAGTTGTTTCTTTTAAAAGGAACCTACTTTAGAAATGAGGCCAATCTACTACGTTGTGCATCTTTTTAGATTACATTAACAAGGAAAGTTTGAACTGGCGGCACTAAACCTTTTTTGTAGGAAAGCAACTGAATTCTAGAACTAAATTAGCTTTTTTCACACATTACAATGTTCGGCAATGAAGATGTTTGTGTTCTCAACAAACTACTTTACCAATGAGGCAAATCTACTAACTTGGACATCTTTTTAGATCACATTAACAAGGAAAGTTTGACCTTCCTAAACTCAACCATCTTCGTAGAAAGTAAACTGATTCCTAGAACCGAATTAGCTCATTTCACACAGTACAAAGTATGACAATGAAGGTTTGTTTTCTAAAGAAACTACTTTAGAAATGAGGCGAATCTAATAACTTGGACATCTTTTTAGATTACATTAACAAGGAAAGTTTGAACTTGCTAAACTCAACCATATTCGTAGAAAGGAAACTGATTCCTAGAACCGAATTAACTTATTTCACACAGTACAGTGCTCAGTACTAAAGATGTTTGTTTTCTAAAGAAACCACTTAAGAAACGCCGTGAAAACAGTAACTTATACATCTTCTTCGATTACACAAACTAGGAATGTTAAACTTGTTGCACTCAACCTTCTTCGTAGGAAAGCAAGTGATTCCTAGAACCGAACTTGCTCATTTCACATAGTACAGTGTTCGGTACTGAAGATGTTTCTTTTCTAAAGAAACTACTTTAAAAATGAGGCGAATCCACTAACTTGTGCATCTTTTTAGATTCCATTTACAAGGAAAATTTCAACTTGCTGCACTCAACCTTCTTTGTAGGAAAGCAAGTGATTGCTAGAACCGAATGAGCTTTTTTCACACAGTACAATGTTTGGCGATAAAGATGTTAATTTTCTCAACAAACTACCTTACAAATGAGGTGAATATGCTAACGTGACCATCTTTTTAGATTACATTAACAAGGAAAGTTTGAACTGGCTGCACTCAACCATTTTCGTAGAAAGGAAACTGATTCCTAGCACCGAATTAACTTATTTCACACAGTACAGTATTCGGTACTGAAGATGTTTGTTTTCTAAAGAAACTAATTTAGAAATGACGCGAATCCACTAACTTGTACATCTTGTTAGATTACACGAACTAGGAAAGTTTGAACTTGCTGCACTCAACCTTCTTTGTAGGAAATCAACTGATTCCTAGAACAGAATGAACTTATTTCACATAGTACCGTGTTCGGCAATGAAGATGTTTGTTTTCTCAACAAAGTACTTTACAAATGAGGCGAATCTTGTAACTTGGCTATCTTTTTAGATTACATTAACAAGGAAAGTTTGAACTTGCTGCACTCAACCTTCTTCGTAGCAATTAAAAAGATTCCTAGTAGCTAATTAACTTATTTTACACAGTACAGTGTTCGGTACCGAAGATGTTTCTTTTCTAAAGAAACTACTTTAGAAATGAGGCCAATATATTAAGTTGTGCATCTTTTTAGATTACATTAACAAGGAAAGTTTGAACTTGCTGCACTCCACCATCTTTGTCGGAAAGCAACTGATTATACAAATTGAATGAGATTTTTCACACAGTACAATGTTCGCAATGAAGATGTTTGTTTTCTCAAGAAACTACTTTATCAATGAGGCAAATCTACTAACTTGGACATCTTTTAGATTACATTAACAAGGAATGTTTGAACTTGCTAAACTCAACCATCTTCGTAGAAATTAAACTGTTTCCTAGAACTTAATTAACTTATTTCACACAGTACAGTGTTTGGAAATGAAGATGCTTGTTTTCTAAAGGAACTACTTTAAGAAATGAGGCAAATCCACTAACTTGTACATCTTGTTAGATTACACAAACTAGGAAAATTTGAACTTGTTGCACTCAACCTTCTTCGTGAGAAAGTAATCTGATTCCTAGAACCGAAATAACTTATTTCACACAGTACAGTGTTCGGTACTGAAGTTGTTTCTTTTATAAAGAAACTACTTTAAAAATGAGGCCAATATACTAAGTTGTGCATCTTTTAGATTACATTAACAAGGAAAGTTTGAACTTGCTGCACTCAACCTTCTTTGTAGGAAAGCAAGTGATTGCTACAACTGAATGAGCTTATTTCACACAGTACAATGTTTGGAAATAAAGATGTTAATTTTCTCAACAAACTACTTTACAAATGAGGTGAATCTGCAAACTTGACCATCTTTTTAGATTACATTAACAAGAAAAGTTTGAACTTGCTGCACTCAACCATTTTGTAGAAAGGAAACTGATTCCTAGAACAGAATTAACTTTTTTCACACAGTACAGTATTCGGTACTGAAGAGGTTTGTTTTCTAAAGAAACCAATTTAGAAATGACACGAATCCATTAACTTGTTCATCTTTTTAGATTACACAAACGAGGAAAGTTTGAACTTGCTGCACTCAACCTTATTTGTAGGAAATCAAGTGATTCCTAGAACAGAATGAACTTATTTCACATAGTATAGTGTTCCTTAATGAAGATGTTTGTTTTCAAAACAAACTACTTTACAAATGAGGCCAATCTTGTAACTTGGCATCTTTTTAGATTACATTAACAAGGAAAGTTTGAACTTGCTGCACTCAACCTTCTTTGTAGCAAGCAAAAAGATTCCTAGTAGCTAATTAACTTATTTTACACAGTACAGTGTTCGGGAAGATGTTTCTTTTCTAAAGAAACTACTTTAGAAATGAGGCCAATATATTAAGTTGTGCATCTTTTTAGATTACATTAACAAGGAAAGTTTGAACTTGCTGCACTCCACCATCTTTGTCGGAAAGCAACTGAATTATACAATTGAATGAGATTTTTTCGCACAGTACAATGTTCGGCAATGAAGATGTTTCTTTTCTCAACGAACTACTTTATCAATGAGGCAAATCTACTAACTTGGACATCTTTTTAGATTACATTAACAAGGAATGTTTGAACTTGCTAAACTCAACCATCTTCGTAGAAATTAAACTGTTTCCTAGAAGCGAATTAACTTATTTCACACAGTACAGTGTTTGGAAATGAAGATGCTTCTATTCTGAAGGAACTACTTTAGAAATGAGGCAAATCCACTAACTTGTACATCTTGTTAGATTACACAAACTAGGAAAATTTGAACTTGCTGCACACAACCTTCTTCGTAGAAAGTAATCTGATTCCTAGAAGCGAAATAACTTATTTCACACAGTACAGTGTTCGGTACTGAAGTTGTTTCTTTTATAAAGAAACTACTTTAGAAATGAGGCCAATATACTAAGTTGTGCATCTTTTTAGATTACATTAACAAGGAAAGTTTGAACTTGCTGCACTCAACCTTCTGTGTAGGAAAGCAAGTGATTCCTACAACTGAATGAGCTTATTTCACACAGTACAATGTTCGGAAATAAAGATGTTAATTTTCTCAACAAACTACTTTATGAATGAGGTGAATCTGCAAACTTGGCCATCTTTTTAGATTACATTAACAAGAAAAGTTTGAACTTGCTGCACTCAACCATCTTTGTAGAAAGGAAACTGATTCCTAGAACAGAATTAACTTTTTTCACACAGTACAGTGCTCGGTACTGAAGAGGTTTGTTTTCTAAAGAAACCACTTTAGAAATGACACGAATCCATTAACTTGTTCATCTTTTTAGATTACACAAACGAGGAAAGTTTGAACTTGCTGCACTCAACCTTATTCGTAGGAAAGCAAGTGATTCCTAGAACTGAACTAGCTCATTTCACATAGTATAGTGTTCCTTAATGAAGATGTTTGTTTTCTAAACAAACTACTTTAGAAATGAGGCCAATCTACTAAGTTGTGCAACTATTCAGATTACATTAACAAGGAAAGTTTGAACTTGCTGCACTCAACCTTCTTTGTAGGAAAGCAAGTGATTCCTAGAACCGAATGAGCTTATTTCACACAGTACAATGTTTGGCAATGAACATGTTTGTATTCTCAACAAACTACTTTACAAATGAGGCGAATCTAGTAACTTGGCCATCTTTTTAGATTACATTAACAAGGAAAGTTTGAACTTGCTGCACTCAACCATCTTCGTAGAAATTAAACTGATTCCTAGAAGCGAATTCACTTATTTCACACAGTACAGTGTTCGGTACTGAAGATGTTTCTTTTCTAAAGAAACTACTTTAGAAATGAGGCGAATCCACTAACATGTACATCTTGTTAGATTACACAAACTAGGAAAGTTTGAACATGCTGCACTCAACCTTCTTCGTAGGAAAGCAATTGAATCCTAGAACGGAACTAGCTTATTTCACATAGTACAGTGATCGGTAATGAAGATGTTTGTTTTCTAAACAAACTACTTTAGAAATGAGGCCAATCCACTAAGTTGTGCATCTTTTTAGATTACATTAACAAGGAAAGTTTGAACTTGCTGCACTCACCCTTCCTTGCAGGAAATCAACTGATTCCTAGAACCGAAGGAGCTTATTTCACACAGTACAATGTTCGGCAATGAAGATGTTTGTTTTCTCAACAAAGTACTTTACAAATCAGGCGAATCTTCTAACATGGCCATCTTTTTAGATTACATTAACAAGGAAAGTTTGAACTTGCTGCACTCAACCTTCTTTGTAGGAAAGCAACTGATTCCGAGAACCGAATGAGCTTATTTCACACAGTACAATGTTCGGCAATGAAGATGTTTGTTTTCTCAACAAAGTACTTTACAAATCAGGCGAATCTTCTAACATGGCCATCTTTTTAGATTACATTAACAAGGAAAGTTTGAACTTGCTGCACTCAACCTTCTTCGTAGAAATTAAACTGATTCCTAGAAGCGAATTAACTTATTTCACACAGTACAGTGTTCGGTACTGAAGATGTTTCTTTTTAAAAAAAAACCACTTTAGAAACGACGCGAATCCACTAACTTGTACATCTTGTTAGATTACACAAACGAGGAAAGTTTGAACTTGCTGCACTCATCCTTCTTAGTAGGAAAGCAAGTGATTTCTAGAACCGAACTAGCTCATTTCACATAGTATAGTGTCCAGTAATGAAGATGTTTGTTTTGTAAACAAACCACTTTAGAAATGAGGCCAATCCACTAAGTTGTGCATCTTTTCAGATTACATTAACAAGGGAAGTTTGAACTTGCTGCACTCAACCATATTCTTAGAAATTAAACTGATTCCTAGAACCGAATTACCTTATTTCACACAGTACAGTGTTCGGTACTGAAGATGTTTCTTTTCTAAAGAAATTACTTTAGAAATGAGGCGAATCCCCTAAGTTGTGAACCTTTTTAGAATACATTAACAAGGAATGTTTGAACTTGCTGCACTCAACCGACTTTGTAGGAAAGAAACTAAATTCTAGATCCGAATTAGCTTTTTTCACACAGTATAATGTTCCGCAATGAAGATGTTTGTTTTCTCAAGAAACTACTTTACAAATGAGTCAAATCTACTAACTTGGACATCTTTTTAGATTACATTAACAAGGAAAGTTTGAACTTGCTGCACTCAACCTTCTTTGTAGGAAATCAACTGATTCTTAGAACCGAAGGAGCTTATTTCACAAAGTACAATGTTCGGCAATGAAGATGTTTGTTTTCTCAACAATGTACTTTACAAATCAGGCGAATCTTCTAACATGGCCATCTTTTTAGATTACATTATCAAGGAAAGTTTGAACTTGCTGCACTCAACCTTCTTGGTAGAAATTAAACTGATTCCTAGAGGCCTAATTAACTTATTTCACACAGTACAGTGTTCGGTACTGAAGATGTTTCTTTTCTAAAGAAACTACATTAGAAATGAGGCCAATCTACTTTGTTGTGCATCTTTTTAGATTACATTAACAAGGAAAGTTTGAACTTGCTGCACTCAACCTTCTTTATAGGACAGCAACTGATTCCTAGAACCGAATGAGCTTAATTCACACAGTACAATGTTCAGCAATGAAGATGTTTGTTTTCTCAACAAAGTACTTTACAAATCAGGCGCATCTTCTAACTTGGCCATCTTTTTAGATTACATTAACAAGGAAAGTCTGAACTTGCTGCACTCAACCATCTTCGTAGAAAGGAAACTGATTCCTAGAACCAAATTAACTTATTTCACACAGTACAGTGTTCAGTACTGAAGATGTTTGTTTTATAAAGAAACCAATTTAGAAACGTCGCGAATCCACTAACTTGTAAATCTTTTTAGATTACACAAACGAGGAAAGTTTGAACTTGTTACACCCAACCTTCTTCGTAGGTACGCAAGTGATTCCTACAACTGAACTAGCTCATTTCACATAGTATAGTGTTCGGTAATGAAGATTTTTGATTTGTAAACAAACTACTTTAGAAATGAGGCCAATCTATTAAGTTGTGCAACTTTTTAGATTACATTACCAAGGAAAGTTTGAACTTGCTGCACTCAACCGTCTTTGTAGGAAAGCAACTGAATTCTAGAAACAATTTAGCTTTTTTCACACAGTACAATATTCGGGAATGAAGATGTTTGTTTTCGCAACAAACTGCATTACCAGTGAGGTAAATCTACTAACATGGACATCTTTTTAGATTACATTAACAAGGAAAGTTTGAACTTGCTGCACTCAACCATAGTCATAGAAAGGAAACTGATTCCTAGAACCGAATTACCTTATTTCACACAGAACAGTGTTCGGTACTGAAGATGTTTCTTCTCTAAAGAAACTACTTTAGAAATGAGGCCAATGCACAAACTTGTACATCTTGTTAGATTACACAAACTCGGAAAGTTTGAACTTGCTGCACTCAACCATCTTCGTAGAAAGGAAACTGATTCCTAGAACCGAATTAACTTATTTCACACAGTACAGTGTTCGGTACTGAAGATGTTTGTTTTCTAAAGAAACTAATATAGAAATGATGCTAATCCACTAACTTGTACATCTTGTTAGATTACACAAACTAGGAAAGTTTGAACTTGCTGCACTCAAACTTCTTCGTAGGAAAGCAAGTGATTCCCAGAACCGAACTAGCTCATTTTACATAGTAAAGTGTTCGGTAATGAAGATGTTTGTTTTCTAAACAAACTACTTTAGAAATGAGGCCAATCTACTAAGTTGTGCAGCTTTTTAGATTACATTAACAAGGAAAGTTTGAACTTGCTGCACTCAACCTTCTTCGTAGAAATTAAACTGATTCCTTGAAGCGAATTAACTTATTTCACACTGTACAGTTTTTGGTACTGAAGATGTTTCTTTTCTAAAGAAACTACTTTAGAAATGAGGCCAATCTACTAAGTTGTGCATCTTTTTAGATTGCATTAACAAGGAAAGTTTGAACTTACTGCACTCAACCTTCTTTTAGGAAAGCAAGTGATTCCTAGAACCGAATGAGCTTATTTCACATGGTACAATGTTCGGCTATAAAGATGTGAATTTTCTCAACACACTACTTTACAAATGAAGTGACTCTGCTAACTTGGCCATCTTTTTAGATTACACTAACAAGGAAAGTTTGAACTTGCTGCACTCAACCATCTTCATAGAAATTAAACTGATTCCTAGAACCGAATTACCTTATTTCACACAGTACAGGGTTCGGTACTGAAGATGTTTCTTTTCTAAAGAAATTACTTTAGAAATTAGGCGAATCCCCTAAGTTGTGCACCTTTTTAGAATTCATTAAAAAGGAATGTTTGTACTTGCTGCACTCAACCGTCTTTGTAGGAAAGCAAATAAATTTTACATCCGAATTACCTTTTTTAACACAGTACAATTGTTCCGCAATGAAGATGTTTGTTTTCTTAACAAACTACTTTACAAATGAAGTGAATCTACTAACTTGGCCATTTTTGCAGATTACATTAATAAGGAAAGTATGAACTTGCTGCACTCAACCCTCTTCGTAGAAATTATACTGATTCCTGGAAGGGAATTAACTTATTTCACACAGTACAGTGTTCCGTACTGAAGATGTTTCTTTTCCAAAGAAATTACTTTAGAAATGAGGCGAATCCACTAAGTTGTGCATCTTTTTAGATTACATTAACCAGGAATGTTTGAAATTGCTGCACTCAACCGTCTTTGTAGGAAAACGACTGAATTCTAGATTCGAATTAATTTTTTTCACACAGTACAATATTCCGCAATGAAGATGTTTGTTTTCTCACGTAACTACTTTACAAATCAGTCAAATCTACTAAATTGTACATCTTGTTAGGTTACACAAACGAGGAAGGTTTGAACCTGTTGCACTCAACCTTCTTCGTAGGAAAGCAAGTGATTCATAGAACCGAACTAGCTCAATTCACATAGTTGGTGTTCGGTAATGAAGATGTTTGTTTTGTAAACAAACTACTTTAGAAATGAGGCCAATCTACTAAGCTGTGCATCTTTTTAGATTACATTAACAAGGAACGTTTGAACTTGCTGCACTCAACCGTCTTCTTAGAAATTAAACTAATTCCTAGAACCGAATTACCTTATTACACACAGAACAGAGTTCGGTACTGAAGATGTTTCTTTTGTAAAGAAACTACTTTAGAAATGACGCGAATCCACTAACTTGTACATCTTGTTAGATTACACAAACTAGGAAAGTTTGAACTTGCTGCACTCAACCTTCTTCGTAGGAAAGCAAGTGATTCCTAGAATCGAACTAGCTCGTTTCAAGTAGTACAGTGTTCAGTAATGAAGATATTTGTTTTCTAAACAAACTACTTTAGAAATGAGGCCAATCTACTAAGTTGTGCATCTTTTCAGATTACATTAACAAGGAAAGTTTGAACTTGCTGCACTCAACCTTCTTTGTAGGAAAGCAAGTGATTCCTAGAACCGAATGAGCTTATTTCACACAGTAAAATGTTCGGCAATGAAGATGTTTGTTTCCTCAACAAAGTACTTTACAAATGAGGCTAATAATCTAACTTGGCCATCTTTTGAGATTACAATAGCAAGGAAAGTTTGAACTTGCTGCACTCAACCTTCTACGTAGAAATTATACTGATTCCTAGAAGCGAATTCACTTATTTCACACAGTACAGTGTTCGGTATTGAAGATGTTTCTTTTCTAAAGAAACTGCTTTAGAAATGAGCCCAATCTACTAAGTTGTGCATCTTTTTAGATTACATTAACAAGGAAAGTTTGAACTTGCTGCACTCAACCTTCTTTGTAGGAAAGGAACTGATTCCTAGAACCGAATGAGCTTATTTCACACAGTAAAATGTTCGGCAATGACGATGTTTGTTTCCTCAAGAAAGTACTTTACAAATGAGGCTAATATTCTAACTTGGCCATCTTTTGAGATTACAATAGCAAGGAAAGTTTGAACTTGCTGCACTCAACCTTCTACGTAGAAATTATACTGATTCCTAGACGCGAATTCACTTATTTCACACAGTACAGTGTTCGGTACTGAAGATGTTTCTTTTCTAAAGACACTACTTTAGAAATGAGGCCAATCTACTAAGTTGTGCATCCTTTTAGATTACATTAACAAGGAAAGTTTGAACTTGCTGTACTCAACCTTCTTTGTAGGAAAGCAACTGATTCCTAGAACCGATTGAGCTTATTTCACACAGTAAAATGTTTGGCAGTGAAGATGTTTGTTTCCTCAACAAAGTACTTTACAAATGAGGCTAATATTCTAACTTGGCCATCTTTTGAGATCACAATAGCAAGGAAAGTTTGAACTTGCTGCACTCAACCATCTTCATTGAAAGGAAACTGATTCCTAGAACCGAATTAACTTATTTCACACAGTACAGTGTTCAGTACTGAAGATGTTTGTTTTCTAAGGAAACCACTTTAGAAACGAAGCAAATCCACTAACTTGTACATCTTGTTAGATTACACAAACGAGGACAGTTTGAACTTGCTGCACTCATCGTTCTTCGTAGGAAAGGAAGTCATTCCTAGAACCGAACCAGCTCATTTCACATAGTATAGTGTTCGGTGTTGAAGATGTTTGTTTTGTAAAGAAACTACTTTAGAAATGAGGCCAATCTACTAAGTTGTGCAACTTTTCAGATTACATTAACAAGGAAAGTTTGAACTTGCTGCACTCAACCTTCTTTGTAGGAAAGCAACTGATTCCTAGAACCGAATGAGCCTATTTCACACAGTACAATGTTTGGCAATGAAGATGTTTCTTTTCTCAACAAAATACTTTACAAATGAGGCGGATCTACTAACTTGGCCATCTTTTTAGATTACATTAACAAGGAAAGTGAGAAGTTGATGCACTCAACCATCTTCGTAGAAATTAAACTGATTCCTAGATGCGAATTCACTTATTTCACAGAGTACAGTGTTCGGTACTGAAGATGTTTCCTTTCTATAGAAACTACTTTAGAAATGAGGCGAATCCACTAACTTGTATATCTTGTTAGATTACGCAAACTAGGAAAGTTTGAACTTGCTGCAATCAACCTCTTTGTATGAAAGCAAGTCATTCCTAGAACCGAACTAGCTCATTTCACATAGTATAGTGTTCGGTAATGAAGATGTTTGTTTTGTAAACAAACTACTTTAGAAATGAGGCCAATCTACTAAGTTGTGCATCTTTTTAGATTACATTAACAAGGAAAGTTTTAACTTGCTGCACTCAACCATCTTCGTAGAAATTAAACTGATTCCTAGCACCTAATTACCTTATTTCACACAGTACAGTGTTCGGTACTGAAGATGTTTCTTTTCTAAAGAAACTACTTTAGAAATGAGTAAGAATGCACTAACTTGTACATCTTTTTAGATTACAAGAAATAGGAAAGTTTGAACTTGCTGCACTCAACCTTCTTCGTAGAAATTAAACTGATTCCTAGAAGCTTAATTAACTGATTTCACACTGTACAGTTTTAGGTACTAAAGATCTTTCTTTTCTAAAGAAACTACTTTAGAAATGAGGCCAATCTACTAGGTTGTGCATCTTTTTAGATTACATTAACAAGGAAAGTTTCAACTTGCTGCACTCAACCTTCTTTGGAGGAAAGCAAGTGATTCCTAGAACCGAATGAGCTTATTTCACACAGTACAATGTTCGCAATAATGATGTTAATTTTCTCAACAAACTTTTTTACAAACGAGGTGACTCTGCTAACTTGGCCATCTTTATAGATTACATTAACAAGGAAAGTTTGAACTTGCTGCACTCAACCATCTTCGTAGAAAGGAAACTGATTCCTAGACCGAATTAACTTATTTCACACAGTACAGTGTTCGGTACTGAAGACGTTTGTTTTCTAAAGCAACCACTTTAGAAATGACGCTAATCGACTAACTTGTACATCTTGTTAGATTACACAAACTAGAAAGTTTGAACTTGCTGCAATCAACCTTCTTCCTAGGAAAGCAAGTGATTCCGAGAACCTAACTAGCTCATTTCACATTGTATAGTGTTCGAATGAAGATGTTTGTTTTGTAAACAAACTACTTTAGAAATGAGGCCAATCTACTAAGTTGTGCATCTTTTTAGATTATATTAACAAGGAAAGTTTGATCTTGCTGCACTCAACCATCTTCGTGAGAAATTAAACTGATTCCTAGAACCGAATTACCTTATTTCACATAGTTCAGTGTTTGGTACTGAAGATGTTTCTTTTCTAAAGAAACTATTTTAGAAATGAGGCGAATGCTCTAACTTGTACATCTTGTTAGATTACACAAACTAGGAAAGTTTGAACTTGCTGCACTCAACCTTCTTCGTAGAAATTAAACTGATTCCTAGAAGCTTAATTAACTCATTTCACACAGTACAGTGTTCGGTACTGAAGATGTTTCTTTTCTAAAGAAACTACTTTAGAAATGAGGCCAATCTACTACGTTGTGCATCTTTTAGATTACATTAACAAGGAAAGTTTGAACTGGCTGCACTCAACCTTCTTTGTAGGAAAGCAACTGAATTCTAGAACCGAATTAGCTTTTTACACACAGTACAATGTTCGCAATGAAGATGTTTGTTTTCTCAACAAACTACTTTACCAATGAGGCAAATCTACTAACTTGGACATCTTTTTAGAGCACATTAACAAGGAAAGTTTGCACTTGTTAAACTCAACCATCTTCGTGTAGAAAGTAAACTGATTCCTAGAACCGAATTAGCTCATTTCACACAGTACAAAGTTTGGCAATTTAGGTTTGTTTTCTAATTAAACTACTTTAGAAATGAGGCTAATCTACTAACTTTGACATCTTTTTAGATTACATTAACAAGGAAAGTTTGAACTTGCTAAATTCAACCATCTTTGTAGAAAGGAAACTGATTCCTAGAACCAAATTTACTTATTTCACAAAGTACAGTGTTCGGTGCTGAAGATGTTTGTTTTCTAAGAATTTAATTTAGAAATACACGAATCCAGTAACTTGTACATGTTGTTAATTACACAAACTAGGAAAGTTTGAACTTGCTGCCCTCAACCATCTTCGTAGAAATTAAACTGATTCCCAGAATCGAATTAACTCATTTCACACAGTACAGTGTCTGGTACTGAAGATGTTTCTTTTCAAAAGAAACTACTTTAGAAATGATACCAATATGCTTTGTTGTGCATCATTTTAGATTCCATGAACAAGGAAAGTTTGAACTTGCTGCACTCAACCTTCTTTATAGGAAAGCAAGTGATTCCTAGAACCGAATGAACTTATTTCACACAGTACAATGTTCAGCAGTAAAGATGTCAATTTTCTCAACAAACTACTTTACAAATGAGGCGAATCTACTAACTTGGCCATCTTTTAGATTACATTAACAAGGAAAGTTTGAACTTGCTGAACTCAACCATCTTCGTAGAAATGAAACTGATTCCTAGAACCAAATTAACTTATTTCACACAGTACAATTTTCGGCAATGAAGATGTTTGTTTTATCAACAAACCACGTTACAAATGAGGCGAATCTACTAACTTGGCCATCTTTTTAGATTACATTAACAAGGAAAGTTTGAACTTGCTGCACTCAACCTTCTTTGTAGTAAAGCAAGTGATTCCTAAACTGAAAGAGCTTATTTCACACAGTACAATGATCGGCTATAAAGATGTTAATTTTCTCAACAAACTATTTTAAAATGAGGTGACTCTGCTAGCTTGGCCATCTTTTTAGATTACATTAACAAGGAAAGTTTGAACTTGCTGCACTCAACCATCTTTGTAGAAAAGAAACTGATTCCTAGAAACAAATTAACTTATTTCACACAGTACAGTGTTCAGTACTGAAGATGTTTGTTTTCTAAAGAAACCACTTTAGAAATGAAGCGAATCTACTAACTTGTACATCTTGTTAGATTACACAAACGAGGACAGTTTGAACTTGCTGCACTCAACGTTCTTCATAGGAAAGGAAGTCATTCCTAGAACCGAACCAGCTCATTTCACATAGTATAGTGTTCGGTGTTGAAGATGTTTGTTTTGTAAAGAAACTACTTTAGAAATGAGGCCAATCTACTAACTTGTGCATCTTTTCAGATTACATTAACAAGAAAAGTTTGAACTTGCTGCACTCAACCATCTTTGTAGGAAATCAACTGATTCCTAGAACCGAACTAAGCTTATTTCACATAGTATAGTGTTCTGTAATGAAGATGTTTGTTTTGTAAAGAAACTAATATAGAAATGATGCTAATCCACTAACTTGTACATCTTGTTAGATTACACAAACTAGGAAAGTTTGAACTTGCTGCACTCAAACTTCTTCGTAGGAAAGCAAGTGATTCCCAGAACCGAACTAGCTCATTTTACATAGTAAAGTGTTCGGTAATGAAGATGTTTGTTTTCTAAACAAACTACTTTAGAAATGAGGCCAATCTACTAAGTTGTGCAGCTTTTTAGATTACATTAGCAAGGAAAGTTTGAACTTGCTGCACTCAACCTTCTTCGTAGAAATTAAACTGATTCCTTGAAGCGAATTAACTTATTTCACACTGTCCAGTTTTGGTACTGAAGATGTTTCTTTTCTAAAGAAACTACTTTAGAAATGAGGCCAATCTACTAAGTTGTGCATCTTTTTAGATTGCATTAACAAGGAAAGTTTGAACTTACTGCACTCAACCTTCTTTTAGGAAAGCAAGTGATTCCTAGAACCGAATGAGCTTATTTCACATGGTACAATGTTCGGCTATAAAGATGTGAATTTTCTCAACACACTACTTTACAAATGAAGTGACTCTGCTAACTTGGCCATCTTTTTAGATTACACTAACAAGGAAAGTTTGAACTTGCTGCACTCAACCATCTTCATAGAAATTAAACTGATTCCTAGAACCGAATTACCTTATTTCACACAGTACAGGGTTCGGTACTGAAGATGTTTCTTTTCTAAAGAAATTACTTTAGAAATTAGGCGAATCCCCTAAGTTGTGCACCTTTTTAGAATTCATTAAAAAGGAATGTTTGTACTTGCTGCACTCAACCGTCTTTGTAGGAAAGCAAATAAATTTTACATCCGAATTACCTTTTTTAACACAGTACAATTGTTCCGCAATGAAGATGTTTGTTTTCTTAACAAACTACTTTACAAATGAAGTGAATCTACTAACTTGGCCATTTTTGCAGATTACATTAATAAGGAAAGTATGAACTTGCTGCACTCAACCCTCTTCGTAGAAATTATACTGATTCCTGGAAGGGAATTAACTTATTTCACACAGTACAGTGTTCGTTATTGAAGATGTTTCTTTTCCAAAGAAATTACTTTAGAAATGAGGCGAATCCACGAAGTTGTGCATCTTTTTAGATTACATTAACCAGGAATGTTTGAAATTGCTGCACTCAACCGTCTTTGTAGGAAAACGACTGAATTCTAGATTCGAATTAATTTTTTTCACACAGTACAATATTCCGCAATGAAGATGTTTGTTTTCTCACGTAACTACTTTACAAATCAGTCAAATCTACTAAATTGTACATCTTGTTAGGTTACACAAACGAGGAAGGTTTGAACCTGTTGCACTCAACCTTCTTCGTAGGAAAGCAAGTGATTCATAGAACCGAACTAGCTCAATTCACATAGTTGGTGTTCGGTAATGAAGATGTTTGTTTTGTAAACAAACTACTTTAGAAATGAGGCCAATCTACTAAGCTGTGCATCTTTTTAGATTACATTAACAAGGAACGTTTGAACTTGCTGCACTCAACCGTCTTCTTAGAAATTAAACTAATTCCTAGAACCGAATTACCTTATTACACACAGAACAGAGTTCGGTACTGAAGATGTTTCTTTTGTAAAGAAACTACTTTAGAAATGACGCGAATCCACTAACTTGTACATCTTGTTAGATTACACAAACTAGGAAAGTTTGAACTTGCTGCACTCAACCTTCTTCGTAGGAAAGCAAGTGATTCCTAGAATCGAACTAGCTCGTTTCAAGTAGTACAGTGTTCAGTAATGAAGATATTTGTTTTCTAAACAAACTACTTTAGAAATGAGGCCAATCTACTAAGTTGTGCATCTTTTCAGATTACATTAACAAGGAAAAGTTTGAACTTGCTGCACTCAACCTTCTTTGTAGGAAAGCAAGTGATTCCTAGAACCGAATGAGCTTATTTCACACAGTAAAATGTTCGGCAATGAAGATGTTTGTTTCTCAACAAAGTACTTTACAAATGAGGCTAATAATCTAACTTGGCCATCTTTTGAGATTACAATAGCAAGGAAAGTTTGAACTTGCTGCACTCAACCTTCTACGTAGAAATTATACTGATTCCTAGAAGCGAATTCACTTATTTCACACAGTACAGTGTTCGGTATTGAAGATGTTTCTTTTCTAAAGAAACTGCTTTAGAAATGAGCCCAATCTACTAAGTTGTGCATCTTTTAGATTACATTAACAAGGAAAGTTTGAACTTGCTGCACTCAACCTTCTTTGTAGGAAAGGAACTGATTCCTAGAACCGAATGAGCTTATTTCACACAGTAAAATGTTCGCAATGACGATGTTTGTTTCCTCAAGAAAGTACTTTACAAATGAGGCTAATATTCTAACTTGGCCATCTTTTGAGATTACAATAGCAAGGAAAGTTTGAACTTGCTGCACTCAACCTTCTACGTAGAAATTATACTGATTCCTAGACGCGAATTCACTTATTTCACACAGTACAGTGTTCGGTACTGAAGATGTTTCTTTTCTAAAGACACTACTTTAGAAATGAGGCCAATCTACTAAGTTGTGCATCCTTTTAGATTACATTAACAAGGAAAGTTTGAACTTGCTGTACTCAACCTTCTTTGTAGGAAAGCAACTGATTCCTAGAACCGATTGAGCTTATTTCACACAGTAAAATGTTTGGCAGTGAAGATGTTTGTTTCCTCAACAAAGTACTTTACAAATGAGGCTAATATTCTAACTTGGCCATCTTTTGAGATCACAATAGCAAGGAAAGTTTGAACTTGCTGCACTCAACCATCTTCATTGAAAGGAAACTGATTCCTAGAACCGAATTAACTTATTTCACACAGTACAGTGTTCAGTACTGAAGATGTTTGTTTTCTAAGGAAACCACTTTAGAAACGAAGCAAATCCACTAACTTGTACATCTTGTTAGATTACACAAACGAGGACAGTTTGAACTTGCTGCACTCATCGTTCTTCGTAGGAAAGGAAGTCATTCCTAGAACCGAACCAGCTCATTTCACATAGTATAGTGTTCGGTGTTGAAGATGTTTGTTTTGTAAAGAAACTACTTTAGAAATGAGGCCAATCTACTAAGTTGTGCAACTTTTCAGATTACATTAACAAGGAAAGTTTGAACTTGCTGCACTCAACCTTCTTTGTAGGAAAGCAACTGATTCCTAGAACCGAATGAGCCTATTTCACACAGTACAATGTTTGGCAATGAAGATGCTTCTTTTCTCAACAAAATACTTTACAAATGAGGCGGATCTACTAACTTGGCCATCTTTTTAGATTACATTAACAAGGAAAGTGAGAAGTTGATGCACTCAACCATCTTCGTAGAAATTAAACTGATTCCTAGATGCGAATTCACTTATTTCACAGAGTACAGTGTTCGGTACTGAAGATGTTTCCTTTCTATAGAAACTACTTTAGAAATGAGGCGAATCCACTAACTTGTACATCTTGTTAGATTACGCAAACTAGGAAAGTTTGAACTTGCTGCAATCAACCTCTTTGTAGGAAAGCAAGTCATTCCTAGAACCGAACTAGCTCATTTCACATAGTATAGTGTTCGGTAATGAAGATGTTTGTTTTGTAAACAAACTACTTTAGAAATGAGGCCAATCTACTAAGTTGTGCATCTTTTTAGATTACATTAACAAGGAAAGTTTTAACTTGCTGCACTCAACCATCTTCGTAGAAATTAAACTGATTCCTAGCACCTAATTACCTTATTTCACACAGTACAGTGTTCGGTACTGAAGATGTTTCTTTTCTAAAGAAACTACTTTAGAAATGAGGCGAATGCACTAACTTGTACATCTTTTTAGATTACAAGAAATAGGAAAGTTTGAACTTGCTGCACTCAACCTTCTTCGTAGAAATTAAACTGATTCCTAGAAGCGAATTAACTGATTTCACACTGTACAGTTTTCGGTACTAAAGATCTTTCTTTTCTAAAGAAACTACTTTAGAAATGAGGCCAATCTACTAGGTTGTGCATCTTTTTAGATTACATTAACAAGGAAAGTTTCAACTTGCTGCACTCAACCTTCTTTGGAGGAAAGCAAGTGATTCCTAGAACCGAATGAGCTTATTTCACACAGTACAATGTTCGGCAATAATGATGTTAATTTTCTCAACAAACTTTTTTACAAACGAGGTGACTCTGCTAACTTGGCCATCTTTATAGATTACATTAACAAGGAAAGTTTGAACTTGCTGCACTCAACCATCTTCGTAGAAAGGAAACTGATTCCTAGACCCGAATTAACTTATTTCACACAGTACAGTGTTCGGTACTGAAGACGTTTGTTTTCTAAAGCAACCACTTTAGAAATGACGCGAATCGACTAACTTGTACATCTTGTTAGATTACACAAACTAGGAAAGTTTGAACTTGCTGCAATCAACCTTCTTCCTAGGAAAGCAAGTGATTCCGAGAACCGAACTAGCTCATTTCACATTGTATAGTGTTCGGGAATGAAGATGTTTGTTTTGTAAACAAACTACTTTAGAAATGAGGCCAATCTACTAAGTTGTGCATCTTTTTAGATTATATTAACAAGGAAAGTTTGATCTTGCTGCACTCAACCATCTTCGTAGAAATTAAACTGATTCCTAGAACCGAATTACCTTATTTCACATAGTTCAGTGTTTGGTACTGAAGATGTTTCTTTTCTAAAGAAACTATTTTAGAAATGAGGCGAATGCTCTAACTTGTACATCTTGTTAGATTACACAAACTAGGAAAGTTTGAACTTGCTGCACTCAACCTTCTTCGTAGAAATTAAACTGATTCCTAGAAGCGAATTAACTCATTTCACACAGTACAGTGTTCGGTACTGAAGATGTTTCTTTTCTAAAGAAACTACTTTAGAAATGAGGCCAATCTACTACGTTGTGCATCTTTTTAGATTACATTAACAAGGAAAGTTTGAACTGGCTGCACTCAACCTTCTTTGTAGGAAAGCAACTGAATTCTAGAACCGAATTAGCTTTTTACACACAGTACAATGTTCGGCAATGAAGATGTTTGTTTTCTCAACAAACTACTTTACCAATGAGGCAAATCTACTAACTTGGACATCTTTTTAGAGCACATTAACAAGGAAAGTTTGCACTTGTTAAACTCAACCATCTTCGTAGAAAGTAAACTGATTCCTAGAACCGAATTAGCTCATTTCACACAGTACAAAGTTTGGCAATTTAGGTTTGTTTTCTAATTAAACTACTTTAGAAATGAGGCGAATCTACTAACTTGGACATCTTTTTAGATTACATTAACAAGGAAAGTTTGAACTTGCTAAATTCAACCATCTTCGTAGAAAGGAAACTGATTCCTAGAACCAAATTTACTTATTTCACAAAGTACAGTGTTCGGTGCTGAAGATGTTTGTTTTCTAAGAATTTAATTTAGAAATACACGAATCCAGTAACTTGTACATGTTGTTAATTACACAAACTAGGAAAGTTTGAACTTGCTGCCCTCAACCATCTTCGTAGAAATTAAACTGATTCCCAGAATCGAATTAACTCATTTCACACAGTACAGTGTCTGGTACTGAAGATGTTTCTTTTCAAAAGAAACTACTTTAGAAATGATACCAATATGCTAAGTTGTGCATCATTTTAGATTCCATGAACAAGGAAAGTTTGAACTTGCTGCACTCAACCTTCTTTATAGGAAAGCAAGTGATTCCTAGAACCGAATGAACTTATTTCACACAGTACAATGTTCGGCAGTAAAGATGTCAATTTTCTCAACAAACTACTTTACAAATGAGGCGAATCTACTAACTTGGCCATCTTTTTAGATTACATTAACAAGGAAAGTTTGAACTTGCTGAACTCAACCATCTTCGTAGAAATGAAACTGATTCCTAGAAGCGAATTCACTTATTTCACACAGTACAATTTACGGCAATGAAGATGTTTGTTTTCTCAACAAACTACGTTACAAATGAGGCGAATCTACTAACTTGGCCATCTTTTTAGATTACATTAACAAGGAAAGCTTGAACTTGCTGCACTCAACCTTCTTTGTAGTAAAGCAAGTGATTCCTAAACCGAAAGAGCTTATTTCACACAGTACAATGATCGGCTATAAAGATGTTAATTTTCTCAACAAACTATTTTAAAAATGAGGTGACTCTGCTAGCTTGGCCATCTTTTTAGATTACATTAACAAGGAAAGTTTGAACTTGCTGCACTCAACCATCTTCGTAGAAAAGAAACTGATTCCTAGAACCAAATTAACTTATTTCACACAGTACAGTGTTCAGTACTGAAGATGTTTGTTTTCTAAAGAAACCACTTTAGAAATGAAGCGAATCTACTAACTTGTACATCTTGTTAGATTACACAAACGAGGACAGTTTGAACTTGCTGCACTCATCGTTCTTCGTAGGAAAGGAAGTCATTCCTAGAACCGAACCAGCTCATTTCACATAGTATAGTGTTCGGTGTTGAAGATGTTTGTTTTGTAAAGAAACTACTTTAGAAATGAGGCCAATCTACTAAATTGTGCAACTTTTCAGATTACATTAACAAGAAAAGTTTGAACTTGCTGCACTCAACCTTCTTTGTAGGAAAGCAACTGATTCCTAGAACCGAACTAGCTCATTTCACATAGTATAGTGTTCTGTAATGAAGATGTTTGTTTTGTAATCAAACTACTTTAGAAATGAGGCCAATCTACTAAGTTGTGCATCTTTTTAGATTACATTAACAAGGAAAGTTTGAACTTGCTGCAGTGAACCATCTTTGTAGAAATTACACTGATTCCTAGCACCGAATTACCTTATTTCACACAATACAGTGTTCGGTACTGAAGATGTTTCTTTTCTAAAGAAACTACTTTAGAAATGAGGCGAATGCACTAACTTGTACATCTTTTTAGATTACAAACACTAGGAAAGTTTGAACTTGCTGCACTCAACCTTCTTCGTAGAAATTAAACTGATTCCTAGAAGCGAATTAACTTATTTCACACTGTACAGTGTTCAGTACTGAAGATGTTTCTTTTCTAAAGAAACTACTTTAGAAATGAGGCCAAACTACTAGGTTGTGCATCTTTTTAGATTCCATGAACAAGGAAAGTTTCAACTTGCTGCACTCAACCTTCTTTGTAGGAGAGCAAGTGATTCCTCGAACCGAATGAGCTTTTTTCACACAGTACAATGTTCGGCAATAAAGATGTTAATTTTCTCAACAAACTGTTTTACAAACGAGGTGACTCTGCTAACTTGTCCATCTTTATAGATTACATTAACAAGGAAAATTTGAACTTGCTGCACTCAGCCATCTTCGTAGAAAGGAAAATGATTCCTAGAACCGAATTAACTTATTTCACACAGTACAGTGTTCGGTACTGAAGACGTTTGTTTTCTAAAGCAACCACTTTAGAAATGACGCGAATTGACGAACTTGTACATCTTGTTAGATTACACAAACTAGGAAAGTTTGAACTTGCTGCAATCAACCTTCTTCCTAGGAAAGCAAGTGATTCCGAGAACCGAACTAGCTCATTTCACATTGTATAGTGTTCGGTAATGAAGATGTTTGTTTTGTAAACAAACTACTTTAGAAATGAGGCCAATCTACTAAGTTGTGCATCTTTTTAGATTATATTAACAAGGAAAGTTTGAACTTGCTGCACTCAACCATCTTCGTAGAAATTGAACTGATTCCTAGAACCAAATTACCTTATTTCACATAGTTCAGTGTTCGGTACTAAATATGTTTCTTTTCTAAAGAAACTACTTTAGAAATGAGGCGAATGCTCTAACTTGTACATCTTGTTAGATTACACAAACTAGGAAAGTTTAAACTTGCTGCACTCAACCTTCTTCGTAGAAATTAAACTGATTCCTAGAAGCGAATTAACTCATTTCACACAGTACAGTGTTCGGTACTGAAGATGTTTCTTTTCTAAAGAAACTACTTTCAAAATGAGGCCAATCTACTACGTTGTGCATCTTTTCAGTATACATTAACAAGGAAAGTTTGAACTGGCTGCACTGAACCTTCTTTGTAGGAAAGCAACTGAATTCTAGAACCGAATTAGCTTTTTACACACAGTACAATGTTCGGCAATGAAGATGTTTGTTTTCTCAACAAACTACTTTACCAATGAGGCAAATCTACTAACTTGGACATCTTTTTAGAGCACATTAACAAGGAAAGTTTGGACGTGTTAAACTCACACATCTTCGTAGAAAGTAAACTGATTCCTAGAACCGAATTAGCTCATTTCACACAGTACAAAGTTTGGCAATTTAGGTTTGTTTTCTAAAGAAACTACTTTAGAAATGAGGCGAATCTACTAACTTGGACATCTTTTTAGATTACATTAACAAGGAAAGTTTGAACTTGCTATATTTAACCATCTTCGTAGAAAGGAAACTGATTCCTAGAACCAAATATACTTATTTCACAAAGTACAGTGTTCGGTACTGAAGATGTTTGTTTTCTAAGAAACTAATTTAGAAATGACACGAATCCAGTAACTTGTACATGTTGTTAGATTACACAAACTAGGAAAGTTTGAACTTGCTGCACTCAACCATCTTCGTAGAAATTAAACTGATTCCCAGAAGCGAATTAACTCATTTCACACAGTACAGTGTTTGGTACTGAAGATGTTTCTTTTCAAAAGAAACTACTTTAGAAATGATACCAATCTGCTAAGTTGTGCATCATTTTAGATTCCATGAACAAGGAAAGTTTGAACTTGCTGCACTCAACCTTCTTTATAGGAAAGCAAGTGATTCCTCGAACCGAATGAGCTTTTTTCACACAGTACAATGTTCGGCAGTAAACATGTCAATTTTCTCAACAAACTGTTTTACAAACGAGGTGACTCTACTAACTTGGCCATCTTTATAGATTACATTAACAAGGAAAGTTTGAACTTGCTGCACTCAGCCATCTTCGTAGAAAGGAAAATGATTCCTAGAACCGAATTAACTTATTTCACACAGTACAGTGTTCGGTACTGAAGACGTTTGTTTTCTAAAGGAACCACTTTAGAAATGACGCGAATTGACTAACTTGTACATCTTGTTAGATTACACAAACTAGGAAAGTTTGAACTTGCTGCAATCAACCTTCTTCCTAGGAAAGCAAGTGATTCCAAGAACCGAACTAGCTCATTTCACATTGTATAGTGTTCGGTAATGAAGATGTTTGTTTTGTAAACAAACTACTTTAGAAATGAGGCCAATCTACTAAGTTGTGCATCTTTTTCGATTCCATGAACAAGGAAAGGTTGAAGTTCCTGCACTGAACCTTCTTTGTAGGAAAGCAATTGATTCCTAGAACCGAATGAGCTTATTTCACACAGTACAATGTTCGGCAATAAAGATGTTAATTTTCTCAACAAACTACTTTACAAATGAGGCGAATCTACTAACTTGGCCATATTTTTAGATTACATTAACAAGGAAAGTTTGAACTTGCTGAACTCAACCATCTTCGTAGAAATGAAACTGATTCCTATAAGCGAAATCACTTATTTCACACAGTACAGTTTTCGGAACTGAAGATGTTTCTTTTCTAAAAAAAGTACTTTAGAAATGAGATGAATCCACTAACTTGTACATCTTTTTACATTACACATACTAGGAAAGTTTGCACTTGCTGCACTCAACCTTCTTCGTAGGAAAGCAAGTGATTCCTAGAATCGAACTAGCTCATTTCACATAGTGCAGTGTTCGATAATGAAGACGTTTGTTTTCTAAACAAACGACTTTAGAAATGAGGCCAATGTACTAAGTTGTGCACCGTTTCAGATTACATTAACAAGGTGAGTTTGAACTTGCTGCCCTCAACCTTCTTTGTAGGAAAGCAACTGATTCCTAGAACCAAATGAGCTTATTTCACACAGTACAATATTCGGCAATGAAGATGTTTGTTTTCTCAACAAACTACTTTACAAATGAGGCGAATCTACTAACTTGGCCCTCTTTTTAGATTACATTAACAACGAAAGTTTGAACTTGCTGCGCTCAACCTTCTTTGTAGGAAAGCAACTGATTCGTAGAACCGAATGAGCTTATTTCACACAGTACAATGTTCGGCAATGAAGATGTTTGTTTCCTCAACAAAGTACTTTACAAATGAGGCGAATCTTCTAACTTGGCCATCTTTTGAGATTACATTAACAAGGAAAGTTTGAACTTGCTGCACTCAACCTTCTTCGTAGAAATTAAACTGATTCCTAGAAGCGAATTAACTTATTTCACACAGTACAGTGTTCGGTATTGAAGATGTTTCTTTTCTAAAGAAACTACTTTTGAAATGAGGCAAATGCACTAACTTGTATATCTTGTTAGATTACACAAACTAGGAAAGTTTGAACTTGCTGCACTCAACCTTCTTTGTAGGAAAGCAACTGATTCCGAGAACCGAATGAGCTTATTTCACACAGTACAATGTTTGGCAATGAAGATGTTTGTTTCCTCAACAAAGTACTTTGCAAATGAGGCCAATATTCTAACTTGGCCATCATTTTAGATTACATTAACAAGGAAAGTTTGAAGTTGCTGCACTCAAGCTTCTTCGTAGAAATTAAACTGATTCCTAGAAGCGAATTAACTTATTTCACATAGTAGAGTGCTCGGTACTGAAGATATTTCTTTTCTAAAGAAACTACTTTAGAAATGAGGCCAATCTACTAAGTTGTGCATCTTTGTAGATTACATTAAGAAGGAAAGTTTGAACTTGCTGCACTCAAACTCCTTTGTAGGAAAGCAAGTGATTCCTAGAACCGAATGAGCTTATTTCACACAGTACAATGTTCGGCAATAAAGATGTTAATTTTCTCAACAAACTACTTGAAAAATGAGGTCACTTTGCTAAATTGGCCATCTTTTTAGATTACATTAACAAGGAAAGTTTGAACTTGCTGCACTCAACCATCTTCGTAGAAAGGAAACTGATTCCTAGAACCGAATTAACTTATTTCACACAGTACAGTGTTCAGTACTGAAGATGTTTGTTTTCTAAAGAAACCACTTTAGAAATGACACGAATCCACTAACTTGTACATCTTGTTAGATTACACCAACGAGGAAAGTTTGAACTTGTTGTACTCAACCTTCTTCGTAGAAATTAAACTGATTCCTAGAAGCGAATTAACTTATTTCACACAGTACAGTGTTCGGTGTTGAAGATGTTTCTTTTCTAAAGAAACTAGTTTAGAAATGAGGCCAATCTACTACATTGTGCATCTTTTGAGATTACATTAACAAGGAATGTTTGAACTTGCTGCACTCAACCTTCCTCGTAGGAAACAAGTGATTCCTAGAATGGAACTAGCTTATTTCACATAGTACAGTTTTCGGTATTGAAGATGTTTCTTTTCTAAAGAAACTTCTTGAAAAATGAGGAGAATGCACTAACTTGTATATCTTGTTAGATTACACAAACGAGAAAAGTTTGAACTTGCTGCTCTCAACCATCTTCATAGAAATTAAACTGATTCCTAGAAGCGAATTAACTCATTTCAAAAAGTACAGTGTTTGATACTGAAGATGTTTCTTTTCTAAAGAAACTACTTTAGAAATGAGGCCAATCTACTAAGTTGTGCACCTTTCAGATTACATTAACAAGGAAAGTTTGAACTTGCTGCACTCAACCTTCTTTGTAGGAAAGCAAGTGATTCCTAGAACCGAATGAGCTTATTTCACACAGTACAATGTTCGGCAATAAAGATGTTAATTTTCTCAACAAACTACGTTACGAATGAGGCGAATCTTCTAACTTGGCCATCTTTTGAGATTACATTAACAAGGAAAGTTTGAACTTGCTGCACTCACCCATCTTCGTAGAAATTAAACTGATTCCTAGAAGCGAATTAACTTATTTCACACAGTACAGTGTTCGGTACTGAAGATGTTTCTTTTATAAGGAAACTACTTTAGAAATGAGGCAAATCCACTAACTTGTATATCTTGTAAGATTACACAATCTGGGAAAGTTTGAACTTGCTGCACTCAACCTTCTTCGTAGGAAAGCAAGTGATTCCTAGAAGGGAACTAGCTTATTTCACATAGTACAGTGTTCGGTACTGAAGATGTTTGTTTTCTAAACAAACTACTTTAGAAATGAGGCCAATCTACTAACTTGTGCATCTTTTCAGATTACATTAACAAGGAAAGTTTGAACTTGCTGCACTCAACCTTCTTTGTAAGAAAGCAACTGATTCCTAGAACCTAATGAGCTTATTTCACACAGTACAATGTTCGGCAATGAAGATGTTTGTTTTCTCAACAAACTACTTTAGAAATGAGGCGAATCTACTAACTTGGCCATCTTTTTAGATTACATTAACAAGGAAAGTTTGAACTTGCTACACTCAACATTCTTTGTAGGAAAGCAACTGATTCCTAGAACCGAATGAGCTTAGTTCACACAGTACAATGTTCGGCAATGAAGATGTTTGTTTTCTCAACATTGTACGTTACAAATGAGGCCAATCTTCTGACTTGGCCATCTTTTGAGATTACATTAACCAGGAAAGTTTGAACTTGCTGCACCCAACCTTCTTCGTAGAAATTAAACTGATTCCTAGAAGCAAATTAACTTTTTTCACACAGTACAGTGTTCGGTACTGAAGACGTTTGTTTTCTAAAGGAACTACTTTAGAAATGAGGCCAATCTACTAAGTTGTGCATCTTTTTAGGTTACATTAACAAGGAAAGTTTGAACTGGCTGCACTCAACCTTCTTTGTAGTAAAGCAACGGAATTCTAGAACTAAATTAGCTTTGTTCACACGGTACAAAGTTCGGCAATGAAGATGTTTGTTTTCTCAACAAACTACTTTACCAATGAGGAAAATCCACTAACTTGGACATCTTTTTAGAGCACATTAACAAGGAAAGTTCGAACTTGCTAAACTCAACCATCTTCGTAGAAAATAAACTGATTCCTAGAACCAAATTAGCTCATTTCACACAGTACAAAGTGTGGTAATTAGGTATGTTTTCTAAAGAAACTACTTTAGAAATGAGGCAAATCTACTAACTTGCACATCTTTTTACATTACATTAACAAGGAAAGTTTGAAATTGCTAAACTCAACCATCTTCGTAGAAAGGAAACTGATTCCTAGAACCGAATTAACTTATTTCACACAGTACAGTGTTCGGTACTGAAGATGTTTGTTTTCTAAAGAAACTAATTTAGAAATGAGGCGAATCCACTAACTTGTACATCTTTTGAGATTACACAAACTAGGAAAGTTTGAACTTGCTGCACTCAACCTTCTTCGTAGGAAAGCAAGTGATTCCTAGAACCGAATGAGCTTATTTCACACAGTACAATGTTCGGCAATGAAGATGTTTGTTTTCTCAACAAACTACTTTACAAATGAGGCGAATCTACTAACTTGGCCATCTTTTTAGATTACATTAACAAGGAAAGTTTGAACTTGCTGCAGTCAACATTCTTTGTAGGAAAGCAACTGATTCCTAGAACCGAATGAGCTTATTTCACACAGTACAATGTTCGGCAATGAAGATGTTTGTTTTCTCAACAAAGTACGTTACAAATGAGGCCAATCTTCTGACTTGGCCATCTTTTGAGATTACATTAACCAGGAAAGTTTGAACTTGCTGCACCCAACCTTCTTCGTAGAAATTAAACTGATTCCTAGAAGCAAATTAACTTTTTTCACACAGTACAGTGTTCGGTACTGAAGATGTTTCTTTTCTAAAGGAACTACTTTAGAAATGAGGCCAATCTACTAAGTTGTGCATCTTTTTAGGTTACATTAACAAGGAAAGTTTGAACTGGCTGCACTCAACCTTCTTTGTAGGAAAGCAACTGAATTCTAGAACTAAATTAGCTTTGTTCACACAGTACAAAGTTCGGCAATGAAGATGTTTGTTTTCTCAACAAACTACTTTACCAATGAGGAAAATCGACTAACTTGGACATCTTTTTAGAGCACATTAACAAGGAAAGTTCGAACTTGCTAAACTCAACCATCTTCGTAGAAAGTAAACTGATTCCTAGAACCAAATTAGCTCAGTTCACACAGTACAAAGTTTGGTAATTAGGTTTGTTTTCTAAAGAAACTACTTTAGAAATGAGGCGAATCTACTAACTTGCACATCTTTTTACATTACATTAACAAGGAAAGTTTGAAATTGCTAAACTCAACCATCTTCGTAGAAAGGAAACTGATTCCTAGAACCGAATTAACTTATTTCACACAGTACAGTGTTCGGTACTGAAGATGTTTGTTTTCTAAAGAAACTAATTTAGAAATGAGGCGAATCCACTAACTTGTACATCTTGTTAGATTACACAAACTAGGAAAGTTTGAACTTGCTGCACTCAACCATCTTCGTAGAAATTATACTGATTCCTAGAAGCGAATTAACTTATTTCACACAGTACAGTGTTCGGTACTGAAGATATTTCTTTTCTAAAGAAACTACTTTAGAAATGAGGGCAATCTACTAAGTTGTGCATCTTTTTAGATTACATTAACAAGGAAAGTTTGAACTTGCTGCACTCAACATTCTCTGTAGGAATGCAAGTGATTCCTAGAACCGAATGAGCTTATTTCACACAGTACAATGTTCGGCTATAAAGATGTTAATTTTCTCAACAAACTATTTTACAAATGAGGTGACTCTGCTAACTTGGCCATCTTTTTAGGTTACAATAACAACGAAAATTTGAACTTGCTGAACTCAACCATCTTCGTAGAAAGGAAACTGATTCCTAGAAACGAATTAACATATTTCACACAGTAGAGTGTTCAGTACTGAAGATGTTTGTTTTCTAAAGAAACCACTTTACAAACGACGTGAATACACTAACTTGTACATCTTGTTAGATTACACAAACGAGGAAAGTTTGAATTTGCTGCACTCATCCTTCTTCGTAGGAAAGCAAGTGATTCCTAGAACCGAACCAGCTCATTTCAGATAGTATAGTCTTCGGTAATGAAGATGTTTGTTTTGCAAACAAGCTACTTCAGAAATGAGGCCAATTTACTACGTTGTGCATCTTTTTAGATTACATTAACAAGGAAAGATTGAACTTGCTGCACTCAACCGTCTTCGTAGAAATTAAACTGATTCCTAGAACCGATTTACCGTATTTCACACAGAACAGTGTTCAGTACTGAAGATGTTTCTTTTCTAAAGAAACTACTTTAGAAATGAGTCGAATGCACTAACTTGTACATCTTGTTAGATTACACAAACTAGGAAAGTTTGAAATTGCTGCACTCAACCTTCTTCGTAGGAAAGCAAGTGATTCCTAGAACCGAACTAGCTCATTTCACATTGTATAGTGTTCGGTAATGAAGATGTTCGTTTTGTAAACAAACTACTTTAGAAATGAGGCCAATCTACTAAGTTGTGCATCTTTTCAGATTACATTAACAAGGAAAGTTTGAACTTGCTACACTCAACCTTCTTTATAGGAAAGCAATTGATTCCTAGAACTGAATGAGCTTATTTGACACAGTACAATCTTTGGCAATGAAGATGTTTGTTTTCTCAACAAACTACTTTATAAATGAGGCGAATCTACCTACTTGGCCATCTTTTATATTACATTAACAAGGAAAGTTTGAATTTGCTGCACTCAACCATCTTCGTAGAAATTAAACTGATTCCTCGAAACGAATTCACTTATTTCACAGAGTACAGTGTTCGGTACTGAAGATGTTTCTTTTATAATGAAACTACTTTAGAAATGAGGCGAATACAGTAACTTGTATATCTTGTTAGATTACACCAACTAGGAAAGTTTGAACTTGCTGCACTCAACCTTCTTCGTAGGAAAGCAACTGATTCCTAGAACGGAACTAGCTTATTTCACATAGTACAGTGTACGGTAATGAATATGTTTGTTTTCTAAAGAAACTACTTTAGAAATGAGGCCAATCTACTAAGTTGTGCATCTTTTCAGATTACATTAAAAAGGAAAGTTTGAACTTGCTGCCCTCAACCTTCTTTGTAGGAAAGCCACTGATTCCTAGAACCGAATGAGCTTATTTCACACAGTACAATGTTCGGCAGTTTAGATGTTTGTTTTCTCAACAAACTACTTTACAAATGAGGCGAATATTCTGACTTGGCCATCTTTTTAGATTACATTAACAAGGAAAGTTTGAACCTGCTGCACTCAACCTTCTTCGTAGAAATTAAACTGATTCTAAGAAGCGAATTAACTTATTTCAAACAGTACAGTGTTCGGTACTGAAGATGTTTGTTTTCTAAAGAAACTACTTTAGAAATGAGGCCAATCTACTAAGTTGTGCATCTTTTTAGGTTACATTAACAAGGAAAGTTTGACCTGGCTGCACTCAACCTTTTTGTAGGAAAGCAACTGAATTCTAGAACTAAATTAGCTTTGTTCACACAGTACAATGTTCGGCAATAAAGATGTTTGTTTTCTCAACAAACTACTTTACAAATGAAGTGACTCTGCTACCTTGGCCATCTTTTTAGATTACATTAACAAGGAAAGTTTGAACTTGCTGCACTCAACCGTGTTCGTAGAAAGGAAACTGATTCCTATAACCGAATTTACTTATTTCACACAGTACAAAGTTTGGCAATTTAGGTTTGTTTTCTAAAGAAACTACTTTAGAAATGAGGTGAATCTACTAACTTGGACATCTTTTTAGATTACATTAACAAGGAAAGTTTGAACTTGCTAAACTCAACCATCTTCGAAGAAAGTAAACTGATTCTTAGAACCGAATTAACACATTTCAAAAAGTACAATGCTTGGCAATGAATTTTTGTTTTCTAAAGACACTACTTTAGAAATGAGGCGAATCTACTAATTTGGCAATCTTTTTAGATTACATTAACAAGGAAAGTTTGAACTTGCTGCCCTCAACCATCTTCGTAGAAATGAAACTGATTCCTAGAAGAGAATTAACTTGTTTCACACAGTACAGTGTTCGGTACTGAAAATGTTTCTTTTGTAAAGAAATTACTATAGAAAGGAGGCGAATCCACTAAGTTGTGCATTCTTTTTAGAATACATTAACAAGGAATGTTTGAACTTGCTGCACTCAACTGTCTTTATAAGAAAGCAAGTGAATTCTAGATCCGAATTAGCTTTTTTCACACAGTACAATGTTCGGCAATGAAGATGTCTGTTTTCTCAACAAATGACTTTACAAATGAGGTGAATCTACTAACCTGGCCATCTTTGCATATTACATTAACAAGGAAAGTTTGAACTTGCTGCACTCAACCATCTTTGTAGGATAGCAACAGATTCCTAGAACCGAATGAGCTTATTTCAGACAGTACAATGTTTGGCAATGAAGATGTTTGTTTTCTCAACAAACTACTGTAAAAATGAGGCAAATCTTCTAACTTGGCCATCTTTTTAGATTTCATTAACAAGGAAAGTTTGAACTTGCTGCACTCAACCTTCTTCGTAGAAATTAAACTGATTCCTAGAAGCGAATTAACTTATTTCAAACAGTACAGTGTTTGGTACTGAAGATGTTTCTTTTCTAAAGAAACTACTTTAGAAATAAGGCCAATCTACTAAGTTGTGGACCTTTTTAGATTACATTAACACGGAAAGTTTGAACTTTCTGCACTCAACCTTCTTTGTAGGAAAGGAAGTGATTCCTAGGAACGAACTCGCTTATTTCACATAGTACAGTTTTCGGTAATGAAGACGTTTCTTTTCTAAACAAACTGCTTTAGAAATGAGGCCAATCAACTAAGTTGTGTATCTTTTTAGATTCCATTGACAAGGAAAGTTTGAACTTGCTCCACTCCACCTTCTTTGTAGGAAAGCAAGTGATTCCTAGAACTGAATGAGCTTATTTCACACAGTACAATGGTCGGCAATAAAGATGTTAATTTTCTCAACAAACTACTTTACAAATGAGTCGAATCTACTAACTTGGCCATCTTCATAGATTACATTAACAAGGAAAGATTGAACTTGCTGCACTCAACCATCTTCGTAGAAATTAAACTGATTCCTAGAAGCGAATTCACTTATTTCACACAGTACAGTGTTCGGTACTGAAGATGTTTCTTTTCTAAAGAAACTACTTTAGAAATGAGGCCAATCTACTAAGTTGTGCACCTTTTTAGATTACATTAACAAGGAAAGTTTGAACTTTCTGCACTCAACCTTCTTTGTAGGAAAGGAAGTGATTCCTAGGAACGAACTCGCTTATTTCACATAGGACAGTTTTCGGTAATGAAGACGTTTCTTTTCTAAACAATCTGCTTTAGAAATGAGGCCAATCAACTAAGTTGTGTATCTTTTTAGATTCCATTGACAAGGAAAGTTTGAACTTGCTCCACTCCACCTTCTTTGTAGGAAAGCAAGTGATTCCTAGAACCGAATGAGCTTATTTCACACAGTACAATGGTCGGCAATAAAGATGTTAATTTTCTCAACAAACTACTTTACAAAATAGTGGAATCTACTAACTTGGCCATCTTCTTAGATTACATTAACAAGGAAAGATTGAACTTGCTGCACTCAACCATCTTCGTAGAAATTAAACTGATTCCTAGAAGCGAATTCACTTATTTCACACAGTACAGTGTTCGGTACTGAAGATGTTTCTTTTCTAAAGAAACTACTTTAGAAATGAGGCGAATCCAAAAACTTGTACATCTTGTTAGATTACCCAACCTAGGAAAGTTTGACCTTGCTGCACTCAACCTTCTTCGTAGAAATTAAACTGATTCCTAGAAGCGAATTCACTTATTTCACACAGTACAGTGTTCGGTACTGAAGATGTTTCTTTTCTAAAGAAACTACTTTAGAAATGAGGCGAATCCAAAAACTTGTACATCTTGTTAGATTACCCAACCTAGGAAAGTTTGACCTTGCTGCACTCAACCTTCTTCGTAGGAGAGCAAGTGATTCCTAGAATCAAACTAGCTCATTTCACATAGTACAGTGTTCGGTAATGAAGATGTTTGTTTTCTAAACAAACTACTTTATAAATAAGGCCAATCTACTAAGTTGTGCATCTTTTCAGATTACATTAACAAGGAAAGTTTGAACTTGCTACACTCAACCTTCTTTGTAGGAAAGCAACTGAATTCTAGAACTAAATTAGCTGTTTTCACACAGTACAATGTTCGGCAATGAAGATGGTTGTTTTCTCAACAAACTACTTTACCATTGAGGCAAATCTACTAACTTGGACATGTTTTTAGAGCACATTAACAAGGAAAGATTGAACTTGCTAAACTCAACCATCTTCGTAGAAAGTAAACTGATTCCTAGAATCGAATTAGCTCATTTCACACAGTACAAAGTTTGGCAATTTAGGTTTGTTTTCTAAAGAAACTACTTCAGAAATGAGGTGAATCTACTAAATTGGACATCTTTTTGTATTACATTATCAAGGAAAGTTTGAACTTGCGAAACTCAACCATCTTCGTAGAAAGGAAACTGATTCCTAGCACCGAATTAACTTATTTCACACTGTACAGTGTTCGCTACTGAAGATGTTTGTTTTCTAAAGAAACTAATTTAGAAATGATGCTAATCCACTAACTTGTAAATCTTGTTAGATTACACAAACTAGGAAAGTTTGAACTTGCTGCCCTCAACCTTCTTTGTAGGAAAGCAACTGATTCCTAGAACCGAATGAGCTAATTTCACACAGTACAATGTTTGGCAATGAAGATGTTTGTTTTCTCAACAAACTACTTTACAAATGAGGCGAATCTACTAACTTGGCCATCTTTTTAGATTACATTAACAAGGAATGTTTGAACTTGCTGCACTCAACCATCTTCGTAGAAATTAAACTGATGCCTAGAACCGAATTACCTTATTTCACACAGTACAGTGTTCGGTACTGAAGATGTTTCTTTTCTAAAAAAACTACTTTAGAAATGAGGCAAATGCACTAACTTGTACATCTTCTTAGATTACACCACCTAGGAAAGTTTGAACTTGCTGCAATCAACCTTATTCGTAGAAATTAAACTGATTCCTAGAAGCGAATTATCTTATTTCACACAGTATAGTGTTTGGTACTGAAGATGTTTCTTTTCTAAAGAAACTACTTCAGAAATGAGGCCAATCTACTACGTTGTGCATCTTTTCAGGTTACATTAACAGGGAAAGTTTCAACTGGCTGCACTCAACCTTCTTTGTAGGAAAGCAACTGAATTCTAGAACTAAATTAGCTTTTTTCACACAGTACAATGTTCGGCAATGAAGATGTTTGTTTTCTCAACAAACTACTTTACAAATGAGTCAAATCTACTAACTTGGACATCTTTTTAGATTACATCAACAAGGAAAGTTTGAACTTGCTAAACTCAACCATCTTCGTAGAAAGGAAACTGTTTCCTAGAACCGAATTACCTTATTTCACACAGTACAGTGTTTGGTACTGAAGATGTTTCTTTTTAAAGGAACTATGTTAGAAATGAGGCGAATCCACGAACTTATACATCTTATTAGATGACACAAACTAGGAAAATTTGAACTTGCTGCAATCAACCGTCTTCGTAGAAATTAAACTGATTCCTAGAAGCGAATTAACTTATTTCACACAGTACAGTGTTCGGTACTGAAGATGTTTCTTTTCTAACGAAAATCCTTTAGAAATGAGGCCAATCTACTACGTTGTGCATCTGTTTAGATTACATTAACAAGGAAAGTTTGAACTGGCTGCACTCAACCTTTGTAGGAAAGCAACTGAATTCTACAACTAAATTAGCTTTTTTCACACAGTACAATGTTCGGCAATGAAGATGTTTGTTTTCTCAACAAACTACTTTACAAATGAGTCAAATCTACTAACTTGGACATCTTTTTAGATTACATTAACAAGGAAAGTTTGAACTTGCTAAACTCACCCATCTTCGTAGAAAGGAAACACATTCCTAGAACCGAATTAACTTATTTCACGCAGTACAGTGTTCGGTACTGAAGATGTTTCTTTTCTAAAGAAATTACTTTAGAAATGAGGCGAATCCACTAAGTTGTGCATCTTTTTAGAATACATTAACAAGGAATATTTGAACTTGCTGCACTCAACCGTCTTTGTAACAAAGCAATTGAATGTTTGGCAATGAAGGTTTCTTTTCTAAAGAAACTACTTTAGAAATGAGGTGAATCCATTAACTTGGACATCTTTTTAGATTACATTAACAAGGAAAGTTTGAACTTGCTAAACTCAACCATCTTCGTAGAAAGGAAAATGAATCCTAGAAGCGAATTAACTTATTTCACACAGTACAGTGTTTGGTACTGAAGATGTTTCTTTCTAAAGGAACTACGTTAGAAATGAGGCAAATCCACTAACTTGTACATCTTGTTAGATTACACAAACTAGGAAAATTTGAACTTGCTGCACTCAACCTTGTTCGTAGAAATTAAACTGATTCCTATAAGCGAATTAACTTATTTGACACAGTACAGTGTTGTGTACTGAAGATGTTTCTTTTCTAAAGAAACTACTTTAGAAATGAGACCAATCTACTAAGTTGTGATTCTTTTTAGATTACATTGACAAGGAAAGTTTGAACTTGCTGTACTCAATTGTCTTTGTAGGAAAGCAACTGAATTCTAGAACCGAATGAGCCTTTTTCACACACTACAATGTTCGGCAATGAAGATGTTTCTTTTCTCAACGAACTACTTTACCAATGAGGCAAATCTACTAACTTGGACATCGTTTTAGATTGCATTAACAAGGAATATTTGAACTTGCTGCACTCAACCATCTTCGTAAAAATAAAACTGATTCCTAGAAGCGAATTAACTTATTTCACACAGTACAGTGTTCGGTACTGAAGATGTTTCTTTTCTAAAGAAACCACTTTAGAAATGACACGAATCCACAAACTTGTACGTCTTGTTAGATTACACAAACTAGGAAAATTTGAACTTGCTGTACTCAGCCTTCTTCGTAGAAAGTAAACTGATTCCTAGAAGCGAATTAACTTATTTCACACAGTACAGTGTTCGGTACTGAAGATGTTTCTTTTCTAAAGAAACTACTTTAGAAATGAGGCCAATCTACTACGTTATGCATCTTTTTACATTACATTAACAAGGAAAGTTTAAACTTCTGCACTCAACCTTCTTTGTAGGAAAGGAAGTGATTCCTAGAACGGAATGAGCTTATTTCCCACAGTCCAATGTTTGGCAATAAAGATGTTAATTTTCTCAACAAACTCCCTTACAAATGAGGTGAATCAGCTAACTTGCCCATCTTTTTAGATTACATTAACAAGGAAAGTTTGAACTTGCTGCACTCAACCATCTTCGTAGAAAGGAAAGTGATTCCTAGAAACGAATTAACTTATTTCGCACAGTACAGTGCTCAGTACTGATGATGTTTGCTTTCTAAAGAAACAACTTTAAAAACGAAGCAAAACCACTATCTTGTACATCTTGTTAGATTACACGAACTAGGAAAGTTTGAAATTGCTGCACTCAACCTTCTTCGTAGGAAAGCAAGTGATTCCTAGAACCGAACTAGCTCATTTCACATAGTACCATGGTCGGTAATGAAGATGTTTGTTTTCTAAACAAACTACTTTAGAAATGAGGCCAATCTACTAAGTTGTGCATCTTTTCAGATTACATTAACAAGGAAACTCTGAACTTGCTGCACACCACCTTCTTTATAGGAAAGAAACTGATTCCTAGAACCGAATGAGCTTATTTCACACAGTACAATGTTCGGCAATGAAGATGTTTGTTTTCTCAACAAACTACTTTACAAATGAGGCGAATCTACTAATTTGGCCATCTTTTTAGATTACATTAACAACGAGAGTTTGAACTTGCTGCACTCAACCATCTTTGTAGAAATTAAACTGATTTCTAGAAGGGAATTCACTTATTTCACACTGTACAGTGTTAGGTACTGAAGATGTTTCTTTTCTAAAGAAACTACTTTAGAAATGAGGCGAATCCACTAACTTGTACATCTTGTTAGATTACACATACTAGGAAAGTTTGAACTTGCTGCACTCAGCCTTTTTCGTAGAAATTAAACTGATTCCTAGAAGCGAATTAACTTATTTCACACAGTACAGTGTTCGGTACTGAAGATGTTTCTTTTCTAAAGAAACTACTTCAGAAATGAGGCCAATCTAATACGTTGTGCATATTTTTGCATTACAATAACAAGCAAAGCTTGAACTTGCTGTACTCAACCTTCTTTGTAGGAAAGCAACTGAATTCTAGACCTAAATTAGCTTTTTTCACACAGTACAATGTTCGGCATTGAAGATGTTTGTTTTCTCAACAAACTACTTTACCAATGAGGCAAATCTACTAACTTGGACATCTTTTTAGATTACATTAACAAGGAATGTTTGAACTTGCGGCACTCACCGTCTTTGTAGGAAACAACTGAATTCTAGAACCGAATGAGCTTTTTTCACACAAAACAATGTTCGGTAATGAAGATGTTTGTTTTCTCAATGAACTACTTTACCAGTGAGGCAAATCTACTAACTTGGACATCTTTTTAGATTAGATTAACAAGGAATGTTTGAACTTGCTGCACTCACCCGTCTTTGTAGGAAAGCAACTGAATTCTAGAACCGAATGAGCTTTTTTCACACAGTACAATGTTTGGCAATGAAGATGTTTGTTTTCTCAATGAACTACTTTACCAATGAGGCAAATCTACTAACTTGGACATGTTTTTAGATTACATTAACAAGGAAAGTTTGAACTTGCTAAACTCAACCATCTTCTTAGAAAGTAAACTGATTCCTAGAACCGAATTAGCTCATTTCACACAGTACAATGTTTGGCAATGAAGGTTTGTTTTCTAAAGAAAGTACTTTAGAAATGAGGCGAATCTACTAAGTTGGACATCTTTTTAGATTACATTAACAAGGAAAGTTTGAACTTGCTAAACTCAACCATCTTCGTAGAAAGGAAACTGATTCCTAGAACCGAAATAACTTATTTCAGACAGTACAGTGTTCGGTACTGAAGATGTTTCTTTTCTAAAGAAACTACATTAAAAATGAGGCGAATGCACTAACTTGTACATCTTGTTAGATTACACAAACTAGGAAAGTTTGATCTTGCTGCACTCAACCTTCTTCGTAGGAAAGCAAGTGATTCCTAGAACGGAACTAGCTTATTTCACATAGTACTGTGTTCGGTAATGAAGATGTTTCTTTTCTAAAGAAACTAATTTAGAAAGAGGCGAATGCACTAACTTGTACATCTTGTTAGATTACACAAACTAGGAAAGTTTGAACTTGCTGCACTCAACCTTCTTCGTAGGAAAGCAAGTGATTCCTAGAACGGAACTACCTTATTTCACATAGTACTGTGTTCGGTAATGAAGATATTTCTTTTCTAAAGAAACTAATTTAGAAAGAGGCGAATGCAGTACCATGTACATCTTGTTAGATTACACAAACTAGGAAAGTTTGAACGTGCTGCACTCAACCTTCTTCATACAAATTAAACTGATTCCTAGAAGTGAATTAACTTATTACACACATTACAGTGTTTGGTACTGAAGATGTTTCTTTTCTAAAGAAACTACTTTAGAAATGAGGCCAATCTCCCACGTTGTGCATCTTTTTAGATTACATTAACAAGGAAAGTTTCAACTGTCTGCACTCAACCTTCTTTATAGGAAAGCAACTGAATTCTAGAACCGAATGAGCTTTTTTCACACAGTACAATATTCGGCAATGAAGATGTTTGTTTTCTCAACGAACTACTTTACCCATGAGGCACATGTAAAACTTGGACATCTTTTAGGATTACATTAACAGGGAAAGTTTGAACTTGCTAAACTCAACCATCTTCGTAGAAATTAAACTGATTCCTAGCAGCGAATTAACTTATGTCACACAGTACAGGGTTTGGAAATGAAGATGTTTCTTTTCTGAAGGAACAACGTTAGAAATGAGGCGAATCCACTAACTTGTACATCTTGTTAGATTACACAATCTAGGAAAATTTGAACTTGCTGCACTCAACTTTTTGGTGGAAAGTAAACTGATTCCTAGAAGCCAATTAACTTATTTCACACAGTACAGTGCTCAGTACTGAAGATGTTTGGTTTCTAAAGAAACCACTTTAGAATCGACACGAATCCACTAACTTGTACATCTTGTTAGATTACACAAACGAGGAAAGTTTGAACTTGCTGCAGTCAACCTTCTTCACAGGAAAGCAAGTGATTCCTAGAACCGAACTAGCTCATTTCACATAGTATAGTGTTCGGTAATGAAGATGTTTGTTTTCTAAACAAACTACTTTAGAAATGAGGCCAATCTACTAAGTTGTGCCTCTTTTCAGATTACATTAACAAGGAAAGTTTGAACTTGCTAAACTCAACCATCTTCGTACAAAGTAAAGTGATTCCTAGAACCGAATTAGCTCATTTCACACAGTACAATGTTTGGCAATAAAGGTTTGTTTTCTAAAGAAACTACCTTAGAAATGAGGCGAATCTCCTAACTTGGACATCTTTTTAGATTACATTAACAAGGAAAGTTTGAACTTGTTAAACTCAACCGTCTTCGTAGAACGGAAACAGATTCCTAGAACCGAATTAACTTATTTCACACAGTACAGTGTTCAGTACTGAAGATGTTTGTTTTCTAAAAAAATTAATTTAGAAATGACGCGAATCCACTAACTTGTACATCTTGTTAGATTACACAAACTAGGAAAGTTTGAAATTACTGCACACAACCATCTTCGTAGAAATTCAACTGATTCCTAGAAGCGAATTAACTTATTTCACACAGTACAGTGTTCGGTACTGAAGATGTTTCTTTTCTAAAGAAATTACTTTAGAAATGAGGCGAATCCACTAAGTTGTGCATTTTTTTTGATTACATTAACAAGGAATGTTTGACCTTGCTGCACTCAACCGTCTTTGTAGGAAAGCAACTGAATTCTAGATCCGAATTACCTTTTTTCACAAGGTACAATGTTCGGCAATGAAGATGTTTGTTTTCTCAGCAAACTACTTTACAAATGAGTCAAATCTACTAACTTGGACATCTTTTTAGATTACATTAACAAGGAACGTTTGAACTTGCTAAACTCAACCATCTTCGTAGAAAGTAAACTGATTCCTAGAACCGAATTAGCTAATTTCACAAAGTACAATGTTTGGCAATGAAGGTTTGTTTTCTAAAGAAACTATTTTAGAATTGAGGTGAATCTACTAACTTGGACATCTTTTTAGATTACATTAACAAGGAAAGTTTGAACTTGCTAAACTCAACCATCTTCGTAGAAAGGAAACTGATTCCTAGAACCGAATTAACTTATTTCACACATTACTGTGTTCGGTACTGAAGATGTTTGTTTTCTAAAGAAACTAATTTAGAAATGACGCGAATCCACTAACTTGTACATCTTGTAAGATTACACAAACTAGGAAAGTTTGAACTTGCTGCACTCAACCTTCTTCGTAAGAAAGCAAGTGATTCCTAGAACGGAACTAGCTAATTTCACATAGTATAGTGTTCGGTAATGAAGATGTTTGTTTTCTAAACAAACTACTTTAGAAATGAGGCCAATCTACTAAGTTGTGCATCTTTTTAGATTACATTAACAAGGAACGTTTGAACTTCCTGCAGTCAACCTTCTTTGTAGGAAAGCAAGTGATTCCTAGAACCGAATGAGCTTATTTCACACAGTACAATGTTCTGCAATGAAGATGTTTGTTTTCTCAACAAACTACTTTACAAAAGAGGTGAATATGCTAACTTGGCCATCTTTTTAGATTACATTAACAAGGAAAGTTTGAACTTGATGCACTCAACCATCTTCGTAGAAAGGAAACTGATTCCTAGAATCGAATTAACTGATTTCACACAGTACAGTGTTCAGTACTGAAGATGTTTGTTTTCTAAATAAACCACTTTAGAAACAACGCGAATCCACTAACTTGTACATCTTGTTAGATTACAAAAACTAGGAAAGTTTGAACTGGCTGCACTCAACCTTCTTCCTAGGAAAGCATGTGATTCCTAGAATCGAACTAGCTCATTTCACATAGTAAAGTGTTCGGTAATGAAGATGTTTGTTTTCTAAACAAACAACTTTAGAAATGAGGCCAATCTACTAAGTTGTGCATCTTTTTAGATTACATTAACAAGGAATGTTTGAACTTGCTGCACTCAACCGTCTTTGTAGGAAAGCAACTGAATTCTAGATCCGAATTAGCTTTTTTCACACGGTACAATGTTCGGCAATGAAGATATTTGTTTTCTCAACAAACTAGTTTACCAATGAGGCAAATCTACTAACTTGGACATATTTTTAGATTATATTAACAAGGAAAGTTTGAACTTGCTAAACTCAACCAACTTTGTAGAAATTAAACTGATTCCTAGAAGCGAAATAACTGATTTCACACAGTACAGTGTTTGGTACTGAAGATGTTTCTTTTCTAAAGGAACTACGTTAGAAATGAGGCGAATCCACTAACTTGTACATGTTGTTAGATTACACAAACTAGGAAAATTGGAACTTGCTGCACTCAACCTTCTTCGTAGAAATTAAACTGAATCCTAGAAGCGAATTAACTTATTTCACACAGTACAGTGTTCGGTACTGAAGATGTTTCTTTTCTAAAGAAACTACTTTAGAAATGAGGCCAATCTACTACGTTGTGCATCTTTTTACGTTACATTAACAAGCAAAGTTTGAACTTGCTGCACTCAACCGTCTTTGTAGGAAAGCAACTGAATTCTAGAACTAAATTAGCTTTTTTCACAAAGTACAATGTTCGGCATTGAAGATGTTTGTTTTAATAACAAACTACTATACCAATGAGGCAAATCTACTAACTTGGACATCTTTTTAGATTACATTAAGAAGGAAAGTTTGAATTTGCTAAATTCAACCATCTTCGTAAAAAGTAAAACTGATTCATAGAACCGAATTAGCTCATTTCACACAGTACAATGTTTTGCAATGAAGGTTTGTTTTCTAAAGAAACTACTTTAGAAATGAGGCGAATCTCCTAACTTGGACATCTTTTTACATTACATTAACAAGGAAAATTTGAACTGGCTAAGCTCAACCATCTTCGTTGAAATTAAACTGATTCCTAGAATCAAATTAACGTTTCACACAGTACAGTGTTCAGTACTGAAGATCTTTCTTTTCTAAAGAAACTACTTTAGAAATGAGGCCAATCTACCAAGTTGTGCATCTTTTTAGATTACATTAACAAGGAAAGTTTGAACTTGCTGCACTCAACCATCATTGTAGGAAAGCAAGTGATTCCTAGAACCGAATGAGCTTATTTCACCCAGTACAATGTTTGGCAATGAAGATGTTAATTTTCTCAATAAACTACTTTACAAATGAGGCGAATCTCCTAACTTGGCTATCTTGTTAGATTACATTAACAAGGATAGCTTGAACTTTCTGCACTCAACCATCTTCGTAGAAATTAAACTGATTCCTAGAAGCGAATTAACTTATTTCACACAGTACATTGTTCGGTACTGAAGATGTTTCTTTTCTAAACAAACTACTTTAGAAATGAGGCCAATATACTAAGTTGTGCATCTTTTAAGATTACATTAACAAGGAAAATTTGAACTTACTGCACTCAACATTCTTTGTAGGAAAGCAAGTGATTCCTAGAACCGAATGAGCTTATTTCACACAGTACAATGTTCGGCAATGAAGATGTTAATTTTCTCAACAAACTACTTTACAAATGAGGTGAATCTGCCAACTTGGCCATCTTTTTAGATTACATTAACAAGGAAAGTTTGAACTTGCTGCACTCAACCATCTTCGTGGAAAGGAAACTGATTCCTAGAACCGAATTAACTTATATCACACACTACAGTGTTCAGTACTGAAGATGTTTGTTTTCAAAAGGAACCACTTCAAAAATGACTCGAATCCACTAACTTGTACATCTTGTTAGATTATACAAACTAGGACAGTTTGAACTTATTGCACTCAACCTTTTTCGTAGGAAAGCAAGTGATTCCTAGAACCGAACCAGCTTATTTCACATAGTACAGTGTTCGTTAATGAAGATGTTTTTTTTCTAAACTAACTACTTTAGAAATGAGGCCATCTACTAAGTTGTGCATCTTTTTAGATTACATTAACAAGGAAAGTTTGAACTTGCTGCACTCAACCGTCTTTGTAGGAAAACAACTGAATTCTAGAACCGAATGAGCTTTTTTCACACAGTACAATGTTCGGCAATTAAGATGTTTGTTTTCTCAACAAAGTACTTTACAATGGAGGCGAATCTTCTAACTTGGCCATCTTTTTAGATTACATTAACAAGGAAAGTTTGAACTTGCTGCACTCAACCTTCTTTGTAGTAATTAAACTGACTCCTAGAAGCGAATTAAATTATTTCACACAGTACAGTGTTCAGTGCTGAAGATGTTTGTTTTCTAAAGAAACACTTTAGAAACGAAGCGAGTCCCCTAACTTGTACATCTTTTTAGAATACACAAACTAGGAAAGTTTGAACTTACTGCACTCAACCTTCTCTGTAGAAATTAAACTGATTCCTAGAAGCGAATTAACTTATTTCACACAGTACAGTGTTCGGTACAGAAGATGTTTCTTTTCTGAAGAAACTACTTTAGAAATGAGGCCAATCTACTAAGTTGTGCATCTTTTTAGATTACATTACCAAGGAAAGTTTGAACTTGCTAAACTCAACCATCTTCGTAGAAATTAAACTGATTCCTAGAAAGCAAATTAACTTATTTCACACAGTACAGTGTTTGGTACTGAAGATGTTTCTTTTCTATAGGAACTACGTTAGAAATAAGGCGAATCCACTAACTTATACATCTTGTAAGATTACACAAACTAGGAAAATTTGAACTTGCTGCACTCAACCTTCTTCGTAGAAATTAAACTGATTCCTTGAAGCGAATTAACTTATTTCACACAGTACATTGTTCGGTACTGAAGATGTTTCGTTATAAAGAAAATACTTTAGAAATGAGGCCAATCTACTACGTTGTGCATGTTTTTACATTACATTTACAAGGAATGTTTGAACTTGCTGCATTCAACCGTCTTTGTAGGAAAGCAACTGAATTCTAGAACTAAATTAGCTTTTTTCACACAGTACAATGTTCGACAATGAAGATGTTTGTTTTCTCAACAAAGTACTTTACAAATGAGGCAAATCTTCTAACTTGGCCATCTTTTTAGATTATATTAACAAGGAAAGTTTGAACTTGCTGCACTCAACCTTCTTTGTAGAAATTAAACTGATTCCTAGAAGCGAATTTACTTATTTCACACTGTACAATGTTCGGTACTGAAGATGTTTATTTTTTAAAGAAACTACTTTAGAAATGAGGCCAATCTACTAACTTGTGCATCTTCTTAGATTACATTTACAAGGAAAGCTTGAACTTGCTGCACTCAACCGTCTTTGTAGGAAAGCAACTGAATTCTAGAACCGAACGAGCTTTTTTCACACAGTACAATGTTCGGCAATGAAGATGTTTGTTTTCTCAACAAAGTACTTTACAAATGTGGTGAATCTTCTAACTTTGCCATCTTTGTAGATTACATTAACAAGAAAAGTTTGAACTTGCTGCACTCAACCATCTTCGTAGAAATTAAACTGATTCCTAGAAGCGAATTAACTTATTTCACACAGTACAGTGTTCGGTACTGAAGATGTTTCTTTTCTAAAGAAATTAATTTAGGAATGAGTCGAATCCACTAAGTTGTGCATCTTTTTAGAATACATTAACAAGGAATGTTTGAAATTGCTGCACTCAACCGTCTTTGTAAGAAAGCAACTGAATCCTAGATCCGAATTAGCTTTTTTCACAAGGTACAATGTTCGGCAATGAAGATGTTTGTTTTCTCCACAAAGTACTTTACAAATGATTCAAATCTACTAACTTGGACATCTTTTTAGATTACATTAACAAGGAAAGTTTAAACTTGCTAAACTCAACCATCTTCGTAAAAAGTAAACTGATTCCTAGAACCGAATTAGCTCATTTCACACAGTACAATGTTTGGCAATGAAGGTTTGTTTTCTAAAGAAACTACTTTAGAAATGAGGCGAATGTACTAACTTGGCCATCTTTTTAAGTTACATTAACAAGGAAAGTTTGAACTTGCTAAATTAAACCATCTTCATAGAAAGGAAACTGATTCCTAGAACTGAATTCACTTATTTCACACAGTACAGTGTTCGGTACTGAAGATGTCTGTTTTCTAAAGAAACTAATTTAGAAATGATGCGTATCCACTAACTTATACATCTTGTTAGATTATACAAACTAGGAAAGTTTGAACTTGCTGCACTCAACCTTCTTCGTAGGAAAGCAAGTGATTCCTAGAACCGAACTAGCTTATTTAACATAGTCCAGTGTTCGGTAATGAAGATGTTTGTTTTCTAAACAAACTGTTTTAGAAATGAGGCCAATCTACTAAGTTGAGCATCTTTCTGGATTACATGAACAAGGAAAGTTTGAACTTGCTACACTCAACCTTCTTTGTAGGAAAGCAAGTGATTCCTAGAACCAAATGAGCTTATTTCACACAGTTCAATGTTCGGCAATGAAGATGTTAATTTTTTCAACAGACTACTTTACAAGTGAGGTGAATCTGCTAACTTGGCCATCTTTGTACATTACATTAACAAGGAAAGTTTCAACTTGCTGCAGTGAACCATCTTCGTAGAAAGGAAACTGATTCCTAGAACCGAATTAACTTATTTCACACAGTACAGTGTTCAGTACTAAAGATGATTGTTTTCTAAAGAAACCACTTTAGAAATGACGCGAATCCACTAACTTGTACATCTTTTTAGATTACACAAACTAGGAAAGTTTCAACTTGCTGTACTCAACCTTCTTCATAGAAATTAAACTGATTCCTAGAAGCGAATTAACTTATATCACACAGTACAGTGTTCGGTACTGAAGACGTTTCTTTTCTCAAGAAATTGCTTTAGAAATGAGGTAAATCCACTAAGTTGTGCATCTTTTTAGATTACATTAAGAAGGAATGTTTGAACTTGCTGTACTTAACCGTCTTTTTAGGAAAGCAACTGAATTCTAGATCCAAATTAGCTTTTTTCACAAGGTACAATGTTCGGCAATGAAGATGGTTGTTTTCTCAACAAACTACTTTACAAATGAGTCAAATCTACTAACTTGGACATCTTTTTAGATTACATTAACAAGGAAAGTTTAAACTTACTAAACTCAACCATCTTCGTAGAAAGTAAACTGATTCCTAGAAGCGAATTCACTTATTTCACACAGTATAATGTTTGGCAATGAAGGTTTGTTTTCTAAAGAAACTACTTTAGAAATGAGGCGAATGTACTAACTTGGACATCTTCTTAGATTACATTAACAAGGAAAGTTTGAACTTGCTAAACTCAACCATCTTCGTAGAAAGGAAACTGATTCCTAGAACCGAATTATCTTTTTTCACGCTGTACAGTGTTCGGTACTGAAGATGTTTGTTTTGTAAAGAAACTACTTTAGAAATGACGCGAATCCACTAACTTGCAACGAAGGTTTCTTTTCTAAAGACCCTACTTTAGAAATTAGGCGAATCTCCTAACTTGGCCATCTTTTTAGACTACATTAACAGGGAAAGTTTGAACTTGCTGCACTCAACCATCTTCGTAGAAATTAAACTGATTCCTAGAAGCGCATTAACATTTCACACAGTACAGTGTTCGGTACTGAAGATGTTTGTTTTCTAAACAAACTACTTTAGAAATGAGGCCAATCTACTAAGTTGTGCATATTTTTAGATTCCATTAACAAGGAAATTTTTTGTTGATTCCTAGAACAAGTGAGCTTACACACAGTACACTGTTCGGCAATGAAAATGTTAATTTTCTCAACAAACTACTTTACAAATGAGGTGTGATAATTTGGCCATATTTTTAGATTATATTAACAAGGAAAGTTTGTCGTAAGAAAGCAAGTGATTCCTAGAACTTTCTAAAGTAATGAAGATGTTTGTTTTCTAAACAAACTACTTTAGAAATGATGCCAATCTACTAAGTTGTGCATCTTTTTAGATTACATTAACAAGGAAAGTTTGAACTTGCTGCACTCAACCTTCTTTGTAGGAAAGCAACTGATTCCTAGAAACGAATGAGCTTATTTCACACAGTACAATGTTCGGCAATGAAGATATTTGTTTTCTCACAAAGTACTTTACAAATGAGGCGAATCTCCTAACTTGGCCATCTTTTTAGATTACATTAAAAAGGAAAGTTTGATCTTGCTGCACTCAACCATCTTCGTAGAAATTAAACTGATTCCTAGTAGCGAATTAACTTATTTGACACAGTACAGTGTTCGGTACTGAAGATGTTTCTTTTCTAAAGAAACTACTTTAGAAATGAGGCCAATCTACGAAGTTGTGCATCTTTTTAGATTACATTAACAAGGAAAGTTTGAACTTGCTAAACTCAACCATCTTCGTAGAAAGTAAACTGATTCCTAGAACCGAATAAGCTTATTTCACACAGTACTATGTTTGGCAATGAAGGTTTGTTTTCTAAAGAAACTACTTTAGAAATGAGGCGAGTCTACTAACTTGGAAATCTTTTTAGATTACATTAACAAGGGAAGTTTGAACTTGCAAAACTCAACATTCTTCGTAGAAAGGAAACTGATTCCTAGAACCGAGTTATCTTATTTCAAACAGTACAGTGTTCCGTACTGAAGATGTTTGTTTTCTAAAGGAACCACTTTAGAAATGACGCGAATTCACTAACTTGTACATCTTGTTAGATTACACAAACTAGGCAAGTTTGGACATGCTGCACTCAACCATTTTCGTAGGAAAGCAAGTGATTCCTAGAACTAAACTAGGTCATTTCACATAGTACAGTGTTCGGAAAGGAAGATGTTTGTTTTCTAAACAAACTACTTTAGAAATGAGGGCAATCTACTCAGTTGTGAATCTTTTTAGATTACATTAACAAGGAAAGTTTGAACTTGCTACACTCAAACTTCTTTGTAGGAAAGGAACTGATTCATAGAACCGAATGAGCTTATTTCACATAGTGCAATTTTCGGCAATGAAGATGTTTGTTTTCTCAACAAAGTACTTTACAAATGAGGTGAATCTCCTAACTTGGTCATCATTTTAGACTACATTAACTGGAGATGTTTGTTTTCTAAAGGAACCACACATTTCACACAGTACAGTGTTCGTTACTGAATATGTTTCTTCTTAAAGAAACTACTTTAGAAATGAGGCCAATCTACTAAGTTGTGCATCTTTTTAGATTAAATTAACAAGGAAAGTCTGAACTTGCTAAGCTCAACCATCTTCGTAGAAAGTAAACTGATTCCTAGAACCGAATAAGCTTATTTCGCACAGTACAATGTTAGGCAATGAAGGTTAGTTTTCTAAAAAACTACTTTAGAAATGAGGCGAATCTGCTACCTTGGACATCTTTTTAGATTACATTAACAAGGAAAGTTTGAACTTGCTGCTTTCAACCATCTTCGTAGAAATTAAACTGATTCCTAGAAGCGAATTCACTTATTTCACATGTGCAGTGTTCGGTACTGAAGATGTTTCTTTTCTAAAGAAACTACTTTAGAAATGAGACGAATCCACGAACTTGTACATCTTGTTAGATTACACAAACTAGGAAAGTTTGAACTTACTGCACTCAACCTCCTTCGTAGAAATTAAACTGATTCCTAGAAACGAATTAACTCATTTCATTCAGTACAGTTTTTGGTACTGAAGATGTTTCTTTTCTGAAAAAATTACTTTAGAAATGAGGTGAATCCACTAAGTTGTGCATCTTTTTAGAGTACATTAACAAGGATGGTTTGAACTTGCTGCCCTCAACCGTCTTAGTAGGAAAGCAACTGAATTCTAGATCCGAATTAGCATTTTTCACACAGTACAATGTTCGGCAATGAAGATGTTTGTTTTCTCAACAAAGTACTTTACAAATGAGGTGAACGTACTAACGTGGCCATCTTTTTAGATTACATTAACAAGGAAAGTTTGAACTTGCTGCACTCAACCATCTTCATAGAAAGTAAACTGATTCCTAGAACCTTATTAGCTCATTTCACACAGTACAATGTTTGGCAAGGAAGGTATGTTTTCTAAAGAAACTACTTTCGAAATGAGGGGAATCTACTAACTTGGACATCGTTTTAGATTAATTTAACAAGGAAACTTTGAACCTGCTAAACTCAACCATCTTCGTAGAAAGGAAACTGATTTCTAGAACCGAATTAACTTATTTCACACAGTATAGTGTTCGGTACTGAAGATATTTGTTTTCTAAAGAAACTAATTTAGAAATGAAGTGAATCCGCTAACTTGTACATCTTGTTAGATTACACAAACTAGGAAAGTTTCAAGTTGCTGCACTCACCCTTCTTCGTAGGAAAGCAAGTGATTCCGAGATCCGAACTAGCTCATTTCACACAGTACAGTGTTCGGGAATAAAGATGTTTGTTTTCTAAACAAACTACTTTAGAAATGAGGCCAATCTACTCAGTTGTGCATCTTTTTAGATTACATTAACAAGGAAAGTTTGAACTTGCTGCACTCAACCTTCTTTGTAGGAAAGCAACTGATTCCTAGAACCGAATGAGCTTATTTCACACAGTACAATGTTCGGCAATGAAGATGTTTTTTTTCTCAACAAAGTACCTTAAATGAGGTGAATCTCCTAACTTGGCCATCATTTTAGATTGCATTAACAATGAAAGTTTGAACTTGCAGCACTCAACCTTCTTTGTAGGAAAGCAAGTCATTCCTAGAACCGAATTAGCTTATTTCACACAGTACAATGTTCGGCAATGAAGATGTTAATTTTCTCAACAAACTACTTTACAAATGAGCTGAATCTGGTAACTTGGCCATCTTTTGAGATTACATTTACAAGGAAAGTTTGAAAGTGCTGCACTCAACCGTCTTCGTAGAAATTAAACTGATTCCTACAAGCGAATTAACTTATTTCACACAGTACAGTGTACGGTACTGAAGATGTTTCTTTTCTAAAGAAACTACTTTAGAAATGAGGCCGATCTACTACGTTGTGCATCTTTTTAGATTACATTAACAAGGAAACTATGAACGTGCTGCACTCAACCATCTTCGTAGAAAGGAAACTGATTCCTAGAACCGAATTAACTTATATCACACAGTACAGTGTTCGGTACTGAAGATATTTGTTTTCTAAAGAAACTAATTTAGAAATGATGTGAATCCACTAACTTGTACATCTTGTTAGATTACACAAACTAGGAAAGTTTGAACTTGCTGCACTCAACCTTCCTCGTAGAAATGTAACTGATTCCTAGAAGTGAATTAACTTATTTCACACAGTACAGTGTTCGGTACTGAAGATGTTTCTTTTCTAAAGAAACTACTTTAGAAATGAGGCGAATCCACTAACTTGTACATCTTGTTAGATTACACAAACTAGGAAAGTTTGAACTTGCTGCACTCAACCTTCTTCGTAGGAAAGCAAGTGATTCCTAGAACCGAACTAGCTCATTTGACATAGTATAGTGTTCGGTAATGAAGATGTTTGTTTTGTAAACACTACTTTAGAAATGAGGCCAATCTACTAAGTTTTGCAACTTTTCAGATTACATTAATAAGGAAAGTTTGAACTTGCTGCACTCAACCTTCTTTATAGGAAAGCAACTGATTCCTAGAACTGAAGGAGCTTATTTCACACAGTACAATATTCCGCAATGAAGATGTTTGTTTTCTCAACAAACTACTTTACAAATGAGGCGAATCTACTACCTTGGCCATCTTTTTAGATTACATTAACAAGGAAAGTTTGAACTTCCTGCACACAACCATCGTCGTAGAAATTAAACTGATTCCTAGAAGCGAATTCACTTATTTCACACAGTATAGTGTTCGGTACTGAAGATTTTCTTTTCTAAAGAAACTACTTTAGAAATGAGGGGAATCGACTAACTTGTCCATCCTGTTAGATTACTCAAACTAGGAAAGTTTGAACTTGCTGCACTCAACCTTCTTCGTAGGAAAGCAAGTTATTCCGAGAACTGAACTAGCTTATTTCACATAGTACAGAGTTCGGTAATAGAGATGTTTGTTTTCTAAACAAACTACTTTAGAAATGAGGCCAATCTACTAAGTTCTGCATCTTTTTAGATTACATTAACAAGGAATGCTTGAACTTGCTGTACTCAACCTTCTTTGTAGGAAAGCAACTGAATTGTAGACCTAAATTAGCTTTTTTCACACAGTACAATGTTCGGCAATGAAGATGTTTGTTTTCTCAACAAACTACTTTACCAATGAGGCAAATCTACTAACTTGGACATCTTTTTAGATCACATTAACACGGAAAGTTTGAACTTGCTAAACTCAACCATCTTCGTAGAAAGTAAACTGATTCCTAGAACTGAATTAGCTCATTTCACACAGTGCAAAGTTTGGTAATTTAGGTTTGTTTTCTAAAGAAAGTACTTTAGAAATGAGGCAAATCTACTAACTTGGACATCTTTTTAGATTACATTAACAAGGAAAGTTTGAACTTGCTAAACTCAACCATTTTCGTAGAAAGGAAACTGATTCCTAGAACCGAAATAACTTATTTCACACAGTACAGTGTTTGGAACTGAAGATGTTTGTTTTCTAAAGGAACTACCTTAGAAATGAGGCGAATCCACTAACTTGTACACCTTGTTAGATGACACAAACTAGGAAAATTTGAACTTGCTGCAATCAACCTTCTTTGTAAAAATTAAACTGATTCCTAGAAGCGAATTAACTTATTTCACACAGTACAGTGTTCGGTACTGAAGATGTTTCTTTTCTAAAGAAATTACTTTAGAAATGAGGTGAATCCACTAAGTTGTGCATCTTTTTAGAATACATTAACAAGGAATGTTTGAACTTGCTGAACTCAACGGTCTTTGTAAGAAAGCCAATGAATTCTAGATCTGAATTAGCTTTTTTCTCACAGTACAGTGTACGGCAATGAAGATGTTTGTTTTCTCAACAAACTACTTTACAAATGAGGTTAATCTACTAACTTGGCCACCTTTACATATTACATTAACAAGGAAAGTTTGAACTTGCTGCATTCAACCATCTTCGTAGAAATTAAACTGATTCCTAGAAGCGAATTAACTTATTTCACACAGTACAGTGTTCGGTACTAAAGATGTTTCTTTTCTAAAGAAATTACTTTAGAAATGAGGCGAATCCACTAAGTTTTGCATCTTTTTAGATTTCATTAACAAGAAATGTTTGAACTTGCTGCACTCAACCGTCTTTGTAGGAAAGCAACTGAACTCTAGATCCGAATTAGCTTTTTTCACAAGGTAAAATATTTGGCAATGAAGATGTTTGTTTTCACAACAAACTCCTTTACCAATGAGGCAAATCTACTAACTTGGACATCTTTTTAGATTACATTAACAAGGAAAGATTGAACTTGCTAAACTCAACCATCTTCGCAGAAATTAAACTCATTCCTAGAAGCGAATTAACTTATTTCACATAGTACAGTGTTTGGTACTGAAGATGTTTCTTTTCTAAAGGAACTACGTTAGAAATGAGGCGAATCAACTAACTTGTACATCTTGTTAGATTACACAAACTAGGAAAATTTGAACTTACTGCACTCAACCTTGTTCGTAGAAATTAAACTGATTCCTAGAAGCGAATTACCTTATTTCACACAGTACAGTGTTCGGTACTGAAGATGTTTCTTTTCTAAAGAAACTACTTCAGAAATGAGGCCAATCTACTACATTGTGCATATTTTTGTATTACATTAACAAGCAAAGTTTGAACTTGCTGCACTCAACCATCTTTGTAGGAAAGCAACTGTATTCTTGAACTAAATTAGCTTTTTTCACACAGTACAATGTTCGGCATTGAAGATCTTTGTTTTCTCAACAAACTACATTACCAATGAGGCAAATCTGCTAACTTGGACATCTTTTTAGATTACATTAACAAGGAAAGTTTGAACTTGCTGCACACACCCGTCTTTGTAGGAAAGCAACTGAATTCTAGAACCGAATGAGCTTTTTTCACAGAATACAATGTTTGGTAATGAAGATGTTTGTTTTATCAGCGAACTGCTTTACCAATGAGGCAAATCTACTGACTTGGACATCTTTTTAGATTACATTAACAAGGAATGTTCGAACTTGCTGCACTCGCCCGTCTTTGTAGCAAAGCAACTGAATTCTAGAACGGAATGAGCTTTTTTCACACAGTACAATATTCGGCAATGAAGATGTTTGTTTTCTCAACGAACTACTTTACCAATGAGGCAAATCTACTAACTTGGACATCTTTTTAGATTACATTAACAAGGAAAGTTTGAACTTGCTAAACTCAACCATCTTCGCAGAAAGTAAACTGATTCCTAGAACCGAATGGGCTTATTTCACAGAGTACAATGTTCGGCAATGAAGATGTTTATTTCTTAACAAACTACTTTACAAATGAGTTGAATCTGCTAACTTGGCCATCTTTTTAGATTACATTAACAAGGAAAGTTTCAACTTGCTGCACTCAACAATCTTCGTGGAAAGGAAAATGATTCCTAGAACCGAATTACCTTATTTCACACAGTACAGTGTTCAGTACTGAGGATGTTGGTTTTCTAAAGGAAACAATTTAGAAATGACGCAAATCCACTAACTTGTACATCTTGTTAGATTACACAAACTAGGAAAGTTTGAACTTGCTGCATTCAACCTTCTTCGTAGGAAAGCAAGTGATTCCTAGAACCGAACTAGCTCATATCACATAGTACAGTGTTCGGTAATGAGGATGTTTGTTTTCTAAACAAACTACTTTAGAAATGAGGCCAATCTACTAAGTTGTGCATCTTTTTAGATTACATTAACAAGGAAAGTTTGAACTTGCTGCACTCAACCTTCTTTGTAGAAAAGCAACTGAATCCTAGAACCGAATGAGCTTATTTCACACAGTACAATGTTTGGTAATGAAGATGTTTGTTTTCTCAACAAACTCCTTTACAAATGAGGTGAACGTACTAACGTGGCCATCTTTTTAGATTACATTAACAAGGAAATTTTGAACTTGCTGCACTCAACAATCTTCGTAGAAAGTAAACTGATTCCTAGAACCGAATTAGCTCAATTCACACAGTACAATGTTTGGCAATGAAGGTTTGTTTTCTTAAGAAACTACTTTAGAAATGAGGCGAATCTACCAACTTGGACATCTTTTTAGATTACATTAATAAGGAAACATTGAACTTGCTAAACTCAACCATCTTCGTATAAAGGAAACTGATTCCTAGAACCGAATTAACTTATTTCACACAGTACAGTGTTAAGTACTGAAGATGTTTGTTTTCTAAAGAAACTCATTTAGAAATGACGCAAATCCACTAACTTGTACATCTTGTTAGATTACACAAACTGGGAAAGTTTCAAGTTGCTGCACTCACCCTTCTTCGTAGGAAAGCAAGTGATTTCGAGAACCGAACTAGCTCATTTCACATAGTACAGTGTTTGGGAATGAAGATGTTTGTTTTATAAACAAACCACTTTAGAAATGAGGACAATCTACTCAGTTGTGCATCTTTTTAGATTGCATTAACAAGGAAAGTTTGAACTTGCTATACTCAACCTTCTTTGTAGGAAAGCAACTGATTCAGAGAACCGAATGAGCTTATTTGACACAGTACAATGTTCGGCAATGAAGATGTTAATTTTCTCAACAAACTACTTTACAAATGAGGTGAATCTGCTAACTTGGCCATCTTTTTAGATTACATTAACAAGGAAGTTTGAACGTGCTGCACTCAACCGTCTTCGTAGAAATTAAACTGATTCCTAGAAGCGAATTAACTTATTTCACACATACAGTGTTCGGTACTGAAGATGTTTCTTTTCTAAAGAAACTACTTTAGAAATGAGGTGAATACACTAACTTGTACATCTTGTTAGATTCCACAAACTAGGAAAGATTGAACTTGCTGCACTCAACTTTCTTCGTAGAAATTAAACTGATTCCTAGAAGCGAACTCACTTATTTCACACAGTACAGTGTTCGGTACTGAAGATGTTTCTTTTCTAAAAAAACTACTTTAGAAATGATGCCAATCTACTAATTTGTGCACTTTTTTAGATTACATTAACAAGGAAAGTGTGAACTTGCTGCACTCAACCGTCTTTGTAGGATAGCAAATGAATTCTAGAACCGAATTACCTTTTTACACACAGTACAATGTTCGGCAATGAAGATGTTTGTTTTCTCAACAAACTACTTTACCAATGAGTCAAATCTACTAACTTGGACATCTTTTTAGATTACATTAACAAGGAAAGTTTGAACTTGCTAAACTCAACCATCTTCTTAGAACGTAAACTGATTCCTAGAACCGAATTAGCTCATTTCACACACTACAATGTTTGGCAAGGAAGGTTTGTTTTCTAAAGAAACTACCTTAGAAATGGGGCGAATCTACTAACTTGGACATCTTTTTAGATTACATTAAAAATGAAAGTTTGAACTTGCTAAACTCAACCATCTTGGTAGAAAGGAATCTGATTCCTAGAACCGAATTAACTTATTTCACACAGTACAGTGTTCGGTACTGAAGATGTTTGTTTTCTAAACAAACTACTTTAGAAATGAGGCCAATCTACTACGTTGTGCATCTTTTCAGATTACATTAACAAGGAAACTATGAACTTGCTGCACTCAACCTTCTTTGTAGGAAAGAAACTGATTCCTAGAACCGAATGAGCTTATTTCACACAGTACAATGTTCGCCAATGAAGATGTTTGTTTTCTTAACAAAGTACTTTACAAATGAGGCGAATCTCCTAACTTGGCCATGTTTTTAGATTACATTAACAAGGAAAGTTTGAACTTGCTGCACTCAACCTTCTTTGTAGGAAAACAAGTTATAACTAGAACTGAATGAGCGTATTTCACACAGTACAATGTTTTGCAATGAAGATGTTTGTTTTCTCAACAAACTTCTTTACAAATGAGGCGAATCTATTAACATGGCCATCATTTTACATTACATCAACAAGGAAAGTTTGAACTTGCTGCACTCAACCGTCTTCGGAGAAATTAAACTGATTCCTAAAAGCGAATTAACTTATTTCACACAGTACAGTGTTTGGTACTGAAGATGTTTCTTTTCTAAAGAAACTACTTTAGAAATGAGGTGAATCCACTAACTTGTACATCTTTTTAGATTACACAAACTAGGAAAGTTTGAACTTGCTGCACTCAACCTTCTTCGTAGAAATTAAACTGATTCCTAGAAGCGAATTAACTTATTTCACACAGTATAGTGTTCGGTACTGAAGATGTTTCTTTTCTAAAGAAACTACTTTAGAAATGAGGCCAATCTAGTAAGTTGTGTATCTTTTTAGATTACATTAACAAGGAAAGTTTGAACTTGCTGCATTCAACCGTCTTTGTAGGAAAGCCACTGATTCCTAGAACTGAATGAATTATTTCACAAAGTACAATGTTTGGCAATGAAGATGTTTGTTTTCTGAACAAACTACTTTGCAAATGAGACGAATCTCTTAACTTGGCCATCTTTTTAGATTACACTAACAAGGAAAGTTTGAACTTGCTGGACTCAACCATCTTCGTAGAAATTAAACTGATTCCTAGAACCGAATTACCTTATTTCACACAGTACAGTGTTCGGTACTGAAGATGTTTCTTTTCTAAGGAAATTACTTTAGAAATGAGGCCAATCTACTAAGTTGTGCATCTTTTTAGATTACATTAACAAGGAAAGTTTGTACTTGCCGCACTCAACCTTCTTTGTAGAAAAGCAACTGATTCCTAGAACCGAATGAGCTTATTTCACACAGTACAATGTTCGGCAATGAAGATGTTAATTTTTTCAACAATCTGCTTTACAAATGAGGTGAATCTGCTAACTGGGCCATCTTTTTAGATTACATTAACAAGGAAAGTTTGAACTTGCTGCACTCAACAGTCTTCGTGGAAAGTAAACTGATTCCTAGAAGCGAATTAACTTATTTCACACAGTACAGTGTTCAGTACTGAAGATGTTTGTTTTCAAAAGGAACCACTTTAGAAATGATACGAATCCACTAACTTGTACATCTTGTTAGATTACACAAACTAGGAAAGTTTGAACTTGCTGCACTCAACCTTCTACGGAGGAAAGCAAGTGATTCCTAGAACCGAACTAGCTCATTTCACATAGTACAGTGTTCGGTAATGAGGATGTTTGTTTTCTAAACAAACTACTTTAGAAATGAGGCCAATCTACTAAGTTGTGCATCTTTTCAGATTACATTAACAAGGAAAGTTTGAACTCGCTGCACTCAACCTTCTTTGTACGAAAGCAACTGATTCCTAGAACTGAATGAGCTTATTTCACACAGTACAATATTGGGCAATGACGATGTTTGTTTTCTCAATAAACTACTTTACAAATGAAGCGAATCTACTAACTTGGCCATCTTCATAGATTACATTAACAAGGACAGTTTGAACTTGCCGCACTCAACCGTCTTCGTAGAAATGAAACTGATTCCCAGATTCAAATTAACTTATTTCACACAGTACACTGTTCGGTACTGAAGATGTTTCTTTTCTAAAGAAAGTATTTTGGAAATGAGGTCAATCTACTAAGTCGTGCATCTTTTTAGATTACATTAACAAGGAAAGTTTGAACATGCTGCATTCAACCATCTTTGTAGAAAGGAAACTGATTCCTAAAACCGAATTAACTTATTTCACACAGTACAGTGTTCAGTTCTGAAGATGTTTGTTTTCTAAAAAAACCACTTTAGTAACGACACGAATCCACGAAGTGTAAATCTTGTTAGATTACACAAACTAGGGAAGTTTGAACTTGCTACACTCAACCTTCTTCGTAGGAAAACAAGTGATTCCTAGAACCGAACTAGCTCATTTCACATAGTACAGTGTTTGGTAATGAAGATGTTTGTTTTCTATACAAAATACTTTAGAAATGAAGCCAATGTACTAAGTTGTGCATCTTTTCAGATTACATTAACAAGGAAAGTTTGAACTTGCTGCACTCAACCTTCTTTGTAGGAAAGCAACAGATTCCAAGAACCGAATGAGTTTATTTCACACAGTACAATGTTTGGCAATGAAGATGTTTGTTTTCTCAAGAAACTACTTTACAAATGAGGCGAATGTACTAAATTGGCCATTTTTCTAGATTACATTAACAAGGAAAGTTTGAACTTGCTGCACTCAACCATCTTCGTTGAAATTAAACTGATTCCTAGAAGCGAATTAATTTATTTCACACAGTACAGTGTTCGGTACTGAAGATGTTTCTTTTTTAAAGAATCTTCTTTAGAAATGAGGCCAATCTACTACCTTGTGCATCTTTTTAGATTACATTAACAAGGAAAGTTTGAACTTGCTGCACTCAACTGCCTTCGTTGAAATTAAACTGATTCCTAGAAGCGAATTAACTTATTTCACACAGTACAGTGTTTGGTACTGAAGATGTTTCTTTTCTAAAGAAACTACTTTAGAAATGAGGTGAATCCACTAACTTGTACATCTTTTTAGGTTACACAAACTAGGAAAGTTTGAACTTGCTGCCCTCAACCATCTTCGTAGAAAGGAAACTGATTCCTAGAACCGAATTAACTTATTTCACACAGTCCAGTGTTCGGTACTGAAGATGATTCTTTTCGAAAGAAACTACTTTAGAAATGAGGCGAATCCACTAACTCTTACATCTTGTTAGATTACACAAACTAGGAAAGTTTGAACTTGGTGTACTCAACCTTAATCATAGAAATTAAACTGATCCCAAGAAGCGAAATAACTTATTTCACACAGTACAGTGTTCGGTACTGAAGATGTTTCTTTTCTAAAGAAACTACTTTAGAAATGAGGCCATTCTACTACGTTGTGCATCTTTCCAAATTACATTAACAAGGAAAGTTTGAACTTGCTGCACTCAACCTTCTTCGAGGGAAAGCAAGTGATTCCTAGAACCGAACTAGCTCAATTCATATAGTACAGTGTTTGGTAATGAAGATGTTTTTTTTCTAAACAAACTACTTTAGAAATGAGGCCAATCTACTAAGTTGTTCATCTTTTCAGATTACATTAACAGTGAAAGTTTGAACTTGCTGCACTCAACCTTCTTTGTAGGAAAGCAAATGATCCCTAGAACCGAATGAGCTTGTTTCACACAGTACAATGTTCGGCAATGAAGATGTTTGTTTTCTCAACAAACTACTTTACAAATGAGGTGAATCTCCTAACTTGGCCATCTTTTTAGATTACATTAACAAGGAAAGTTTTAACTTGCTGCACTCATCCGTCTTCTTAAAAATTAAACTGATTCCTAGAAGCGAATTAACTTATTTCACACAGTACAGTGTTCGGTACTGAAGATGTTTCTTTTATAAAGAAACTACTTTAGAAATGAGGCGAATCCACTTACTCGTACATCTTGTTAGATTACACAAACTAGGAAAGTTTGAACTTGCTGCACTCAACCATCTTTGTACAAATTAAACTGATTCCTAGAAGCGAATTAACTTATTTCTCACAGTACAGTGTTCGGTACTGAAGATGTTTCTTTTCTAAAGAAACTACTTTAGAAATGAGGCGAATCCACTAACTTGTACATCTTGTTAGATGACACAAACTAGGAACGTTTGAACTTGCTACACTCAACCTTCTTCGTAGAAATTAAACTGGTTACTAGAAGCGAATTAACTTATTGCACACAGTACAGTTTTCGGTACTGAAGATGATTCTTTTCTAAAGAAACTACTTTAGAAATGAGGCCAATCTAGTACGTTGTGCATCTTTTTAGATTACATGAACAAGGAAAGTTTGAACTTGCTGCACTCAACCGTCTTTGTAGGAAAGCAAAAGAATTCTAGAACCAAATTAGCTTTTTTCACCCAGTACAATGTTCGGCAATGAAGATGTTTGTTTTCTCAACAAACTACTTTACCAATGAGGCAATTCTACTCACTTGGACATCTTTTTAGATTACATTAACAAAGAAAGTTTGACGTTGCTAAACTGCACCATCTTCGTAGAAACTAAACTGATTCCTAGAACCGAATGAGCTAATTTCACACAGTACAATGATTGGCAATGAAGGTTTGTTTTCTAAAGAAACTACTTTAGAAATGAGGCGAATCTAGTAATTTGGACATCTTTTTACATTACATTAACAACGAAAGTTTAAACTTGCTAAACTCAACCATCTACATAGAAAGGAAACTGATTCCTAGAACCGAATTAACTTATTTCACACAGTACAGTGTTCGGTACTGAAGATGTTTGTTTTTCTAAACAAACTACTTTGCAAATGAGGCCAATCTACTAAGTTGGCCATCTTTTTAGATTACATTAAAAGGAAAGTTTGAACTTGCTGCACTCAACCTTCTTTGTAGAGAAATTAAACTGATTCCTAGAACCGAATTAGCTTATTTCACACAGTACAGTGTTCGGTACTGAAGATGTTTTTTCTAAAGAAATTACTTTAGAAATGAGGCCAATCTACTAAGTTGTGCATCTTTTAGATTACATTAACAAGGAAAGTTTGAACTTGCTGCACTCAACCTTCTTTGTAGAAAAGCAACTGATTCCTAGAACCCGAATGAGCTTATTTCACACAGTACAATGTTCGGCAATGAAGATGTTAATTTTTTCAACAAACTACTTTACAAATGAGGTGAATCTACTAACTTGGCCATCTTTTTAGATTACATTAACAAGGAAAGTTTGAACTTGCTGCACTCAACAGTCTTCGTGGAAAGTAAACTGATTCCTAGAAGCGAATTAACTTATTTCACACAGTACAGTGTTCAGTACTGAAGATGTTTGTTTTCAAAAGAAACCACTTTAGAAATGAGGCGAATCCACTAACTTGTACATCTTGTTAGATTACACAAACTAGGAAAGTTTGAACTTGCTGCACTCAACCTTCTTTGTAGGAAAGCAAGTGATTCCTAGAACCGAACTAGCTTATTTCACATAGTACAGTGTTCGGCAATGAAGATGTTTGTTTTCTAAACAAACTACTTTAGAAATGAGGCCAATCTACTAAGTTGTGCATCTTTTCAGATTACATTAACAAGGAAAGTTTGAACTTGCTGCACTCAACCTTCTTTGTAGAAAAGCAACTGATTCCTAGAACTGAATGAGCTTATTTCACACAGTACAATGTTGGGCAATGAAGATGTTTGTTTTCTCAATAAACTACTTTACAAATGAAGCGAATCTACTAACTTGGCCATCTTTTAGATTACATTAACAAGGAAAGTTTGAACTTGCTGCACTCAACCTTCTTGTAGAAATGAAACTGATTCCTAGATTCAAATTAACTTATTTCACACAGTACACTGTTCGGTACTGAAGATGTTTCTTTTCTAAAGAAAGTATTTTTAGAAATGAGGTCAATCTACTAAGTTGTGCATCTTTTAGATTACATTAACAAGGAAAGTTTGAACATGCTGCATTCAACCATCTTTGTAGAAAGGAAACTGATTCCTAAAACCGAATTAACTTATTTCACACAGTACAGTGTTCAGTTCTGAAGATGTTTGTTTTCTAAAAAACCACTTTAGAAAATGAGGCGAATCCACTAACTTGTAAATCTTGTTAGATTACACAAACTAGGAAAGTTTGAACTTGCTGCACTCAACCTTCTTCGTAGGAAAACAAGTGATTCCTAGAACCGAACTAGCTTCATTTCACATAGTACAGTGTTTGGTAATGAAGATGTTTGTTTTCTATACAAAATACTTTAGAAATGAAGCCAATGTACTAAGTTGTGCATCTTTTCAGATTACATTAACAAGGAAAGTTTGAACTTGCTGCACTCAACCTTCTTTGTAGGAAAGCAACAGATTCCAAGAACCGAATGAGTTTATTTCACACAGTACAATGTTTGGCAATGAAGATGTTTGTTTTCTCAAGAAACTACTTTACAAATGAGGTGAATGTACTAAATTGTACATTTTTCTAGATTACATTAACAAGGAAAGTTTGAACTTGCTGCACTCAACCATCTTCGTTGAAATTAAACTGATTCCTAGAACCGAATTAATTTATTTCACACAGTACAGTGTTCGGTAATGAAGATGTTTGTTTTTAAAGAAACTTCTTTAGAAATGAGGCCAATCTACTACCTTGTGCATCTTTTTAGATTACATTAACAAGGAAAGTTTGAACTTGCTGCACTCAACCATCTTTGTTGAAATTAAACTGATTCCTAGAACCGAATTAACTTATTTCACACAGTACAGTGTTTGGTACTGAAGATGTTTCTTTTCTAAAGAAACTACTTTAGAAATGAGGTGAATCCACTAACTTGTACATCTTTTTAGGTTACACAAACTAGGAAAGTTTGAACTTGCTGCCCTCAACCATCTTCGTAGAAAGGAAACTGATTCCTAGAACCGAATTAACTTATTTCACACAGTCCAGTGTTCGGTACTGAAGATGTTTCTTTCAAAGAAACTACTTTAGAAATGAGGCGAATCCACTAACTCTTACATCTTGTTAGATTACACAAACTAGGAAAGTTTGAACTTGGTGTACTCAACCTTAATCATAGAAATTAAACTGATCCCAAGAACTTAAATAACTTATTTCACACAGTACAGTGTTCGGCAATGAAGATGTTTGTTTTTCTAAAGAAACTACTTTAGAAATGAGGCCATTCTACTACGTTGTGCATCTTTTCAAATTACATTAACAAGGAAAGTTTGAACTTGCTGCACTCAACCTTCTTTGAGGGAAAGCAACTGATTCCTAGAACCGAATTAGCTCATTTCATATAGTACAGTGTTTGGTAATGAAGATGTTTGTTTTCTAAACAAACTACTTTAGAAATGAGGCCAATCTACTAAGTTGTTCATCTTTTCAGATTACATTAACAGTGAAAGTTTGAACTTGCTGCACTCAACCTTCTTTGTAGGAAAGCAAATGATCCCTAGAACCGAATGAGCTTGTTTCACACAGTACAATGTTCGGTAATGAAGATGTTTGTTTTCTCAACAAACTACTTTACAAATGAGGTGAATCTCCTAACTTGGCCATCTTTTTAGATTACATTAACAAGGAAAGTTTTAACTTGCTGCACTCATCCATTTCTTAAAAATTAAACTGATTCCTAGAACTTAATTAACTTATTTCACACAGTACAGTGTTCGGTACTGAAGATGTTTGTTTTATAAAGAAACTACTTTAGAAATGAGGCGAATCCACTTACTTGTACATCTTGTTAGATTACACAAACTAGGAAAGTTTGAACTTGCTGCACTCAACCATCTTTGTACAAATTAAACTGATTCCTAGAACCTTAATTAACTTATTTCACACAGTACAGTGTTCGGTACTGAAGATGTTTGTTTTTCTAAAGAAACTACTTTAGAAATGAGGCCAATCCACTAACTTGTACATCTTGTTAGATTACACAAACTAGGAACGTTTGAACTTGCTGCACTCAACCTTCTTCGTAGAAATTAAACTGGTTACTAGCTTAATTAACTTATTGCACACAGTACAGTTTTTGGTAATGAAGATGTTTGTTTTCTAAAGAAACTACTTTAGAAATGAGGCCAATCTAGTACGTTGTGCATCTTTTTAGATTACATGAACAAGGAAAGTTTGAACTTGCTGCACTCAACCGTCTTTGTAGGAAAGCAAAAGAATTCTAGAACCAAATTAGCTTTTTTCACCCAGTACAATGTTCGGCAATGAAGATGTTTGTTTTCTCAACAAACTACTTTACCAATGAGGCAATTCTACTCACTTGGACATCTTTTTAGATTACATTAACAAAGAAAGTTTGACGTTGCTAAACTGCACCATCTTCGTAGAAACTAAACTGATTCCTAGAACCGAATGAGCTAATTTCACACAGTACAATGATTGGCAATGAAGGTTTGTTTTCTAAAGAAACTACTTTAGAAATGAGGCCAATCTAGTAATTTGGACATCTTTTTACATTACATTAACAACGAAAGTTTAAACTTGCTAAACTCAACCATCTACATAGAAAGGAAACTGATTCCTAGAACCGAATTAACTTATTTCACACAGTACAGTGTTCGGTACTGAAGATGTTTCTTTTCTAAACAAACTACTTTAGAAATGAGGCCAATCTACTAAGTTGTTCATTTTTCAGATTACATTAAAAAGGAAAGTTTGAACTTGCTGCACTCAACCTTCCTTGTAGGAAAGCAAGTGATTCCTAGAACCGAACTAGCTTATTTCACATAGTACAGTATTCGGTACTGAAGATGTTTCTTTTCTAAAGAAACTACTTTAGAAATGAGGCCAATCTACTAAGTTGTGCAGGTTTCTGGATTACATTAACAGGGAAAGTTTGAACTTGCTGCACTCAACCTTCTTTGTAGAAAAGCAACTGATTCCTAGAACCGAATGAGCTTATTTCACCCAGTACAATGTTCGGCAATGAAGATGTTTGTTTTCTCAACAAAGTACTTTACAAATGAGACGAATCTCCTAACGTGGCCATCTTTTTAGATTACATTAACAGGGAATGTTTGAACTTGCTGCACTCAACCGTCTCCGTAGAAATTAAACTGATTCCTAGAAGCGAATTAACATTTCACACAGTACAGTGTTTGTTACTGAAGTTGTTCCTTTTCTAAAGAAAGTACTTTAGAAATGAGGCCAATCTACAAAGTTGTGCATCGTTTTAGATTACATTAACAAGGAAAGTTTGAACTTGCTGCACTCAACCTTCTTTGTAGGAAAGCAAGTGATACCTAGAACGGAATGAGCTTATTTCACACAGTACAATTTTCGGCAATGAAGATGTTAATTTTCTCAACAAACTACTTTACAAAAGAGGTGAATCTACTAACTTGGCCTTCTTTTTAGATTATATTAACAAGGAAAGTTTGAACTTGCTGCACTCAACCACATTCATGGAAAGGAAACTGATTCCTAGAACCGAACTAACTTTTTTCACACAGTACAGTGTTCCGTACTGAATATGTTTGTTTTCTACAGGAAGCACTTTAGAAATTACGCGAATCCACTAATTTGTACATCTTGATAGATTACACAAACTAGAAAAGTTTGAACTTGCTGCACTCAACCTTCTTTGTAGGAAAGCAAGTGTTTCCCAGAACCGAATGAACTTATTTCACAGTACAATGTTCGGAAATGAAGATGTTTGTTTTCTCAACAAACTACTTTACAAATGAGGCGAATCTCCTAACTTGGCCATCTTTTTCGATTACATTAACAAGGAATGTTTGACCTTGCTGCACTCAACCGTCTTCGTAGAAATTAAAATGATTCCTAGAAGCGAATTAACATTTCCCACAGTACAGTGTTCGGTACTGAAGATGTTTCTTTTCTAAAGATACTACTTTAGAAATGAGGCCAATCTTCTAAGTTGTGCACCTTTTTAGATTACATTAACAAGGAAAGTTTGAACTTGCTGCACTCAACCTTCTTTGTGGGAAAGCAAGTGATTCCTAGAAACAAATGAGCTTATTTCACACAGTACAATGTTCGGCAATGAAGATGTTAATTTTCTCAACAAACTACTTTACAAATGAGGTGAATCTGCTAACTTGGCCATCTTTTTAGATTACATTGACAAGGAAAGTTTGAACTTGCTGCCCTCAACCATCTTCGTGGAAAGGAAACTGATTCCTAGAACCGAATTAAGTTATTTCACACAGTACAGTGTTCAGTAGTGAAGATGTTTGTTTTCTAAAGGAACCACTTTAGAAACGACGTGAATCCACTAACTTGTACATCTTGTGAGATTACACAAACTAGGAAAGTTTGAACTTGCTGCACTCAACCGTCCCTGTAGGAATGCAACTGAATTCTAGAACCGAATGAGCTTTTTTCACACAGTACAATGTTCAGCAATGAAGATGTTTCTTTTCTCAACAAACTACTTTACCAATGAGGCAAATCTACTAACTTGGACATCTTTTTAGATTACATTAACAAGGAAAGTTTGAACTTGCTAAACACAACCATCTTTGTAGAAATTAAAATGATTCCTAGAAGCAAATTAACTTATTTCACACAGTACACTGTTTGGTATTGAAGATGATTCTTTTCCAAAGGAACTACGTTAGAAATGAGCTGTATCCACTAACTTGTACTACTTGTTAGATTACACAAACTAGGAAAATTTGAACTTGCTGCACTCAACCTTCTTCGTAGAAATTAAACTGATTCCTAGAAGCGAATTAACTTATTTCACACAGTACAGTGTTCGGTACTGGAGAGGTTTCTTTTCTAAAGAAACTACTTTAGAAATGAGGCCAATCTACTACGTTGTGCATCTTTTAGATTACATTAACAAGAAGTGTTTGAACTTGATGCACTCAACCTTCTTTGTAGGAAAGCAACTGAATTCTAGAACCAAATTAGCTTTTTTCACACAGTACAATGATCGGCAATGAAGATGTTTGTTTTCTCAACAAACTACTTTAACAATGAGGCAAATTTACTAACTTGGACATCTTTTTAGATTACATTAACAAGGAAAGTTTGACGTTGTTAAACTCAACCATCTTCGTAGAAAGTAAACTGATTCCTAGAACCGAATTAGCTCATTTCACAGAGTCCAATGTTTGGCAATGAAGGTTTGTTTTCTAAAGAAACTACTTTAGAAATGAGGCGAATCTACTAACTTGGACATTTTTTAGATTACATTAACAAGGAAAGTTTGACGTTGTTAAACTCAACCATCTTCGTCGAAATTAAACTGATTCCTAGAAGCGAATTCATATTTCGCACAGTACAGTGTCCCGTACTGAAGATGTTTCTTTTCTAAAGAAACTACTTTAGAAATGATGCCAATCTACTACGTTGTGCATCTTTTTAGAATACATTAACAAGGAAAGTTTGAACTTGCTGCACTCAACCATTTTATTGGAAAGGAACTGATTCCTAGAACCGACTTAACTTATTTCACACAGTACAGTGTTCAGTACTGAGGATGTTTGTTTTCTAAAGGAACCACTTTAGAAATGACCTGAATCCACTAACTTGTACATCTTGTTAGATTACACAAACTAGGAAATTTTGAACTTGCTGCACTGAAACTTCTCCGTAGGAAAGCAAGTGATTCCTAGAACCAACTAGCTCATTTCACATAGTACAGTGTTCGGTAATGAAGATGTTTGTTTTCTAAACAAACTACTTTAGAAATGAGGCCAATCTGCTAAGTTGTGCAACTTTTAAGATTACATTAACAAGGAAAGTTTGAACTTGCTGCACTCAACCTTCTTTGTAGGAAATCAAGTGATTCCTAGAACCGAATGAGCTTATTTCACACAGTACAATTTTCGGCAATGAAGATGTTTGTTTTCTCAACAAAGTACTTTACAAATGAGGCGAATCTTCTAACTTGGCCATCTTTTGAGATTACATTAACAAGGAAAGTTTGAACTTGGTGCACTCAACCATCTTCGTAGAATGGAAACTGATTCCTAGAACCGAATTAACTTATTTCACACAGTACACTGTTCAGTACTGAAGATCTTTGTTTTCTAAAGAAAACACTTTAGAAATGACGCGAATCCACTAACTTGTACATCTTGTTAGATTACACAAACTAGGAAAGTTTGAACTTGCTGCACTCAACCTTCTTCGTAGAATTTAAACTGATTCCTAGAAGCGAATTAACTTAATTCACACAGTACAGTGTTCGGTACTGAAGATGTTTCTTTTCTAAAGAAACTACTTCAGAAATGATGCCAATCTACTACGTTGTGCATATTTTTGCATTACATTAAAAAGCAAAGTTTGAACTTGCTGCACTCAACCGTCTTTGTAGGAAAGCAACTGTATTCTTGAACTAAATTAGCTTTTTTCACACAGTACAATGTTCGGCATTGAAGATGTTTGTTTTCTCAACAAACTATTTTACCAATGAGGCAAATCTACTGACTTGGACATCTTTTTAGATTACATTAACAAGGAAAGTTTGAACTTGCTGCACACACCCATCTTTGTAGGATAGCAACTGAATTCTAGAACCGAATGAGCTTTTTTCACACAATACAATGTTCGGTAATGAAGATATTTGTTTTATCAACGAACTGCTTTACCAATGAGGCAAATCTACTGACTTGGACATCTTTTTAGATTACATTAACAAGGAATGTTTGAACTTGCTGCACTAGCCCGTCTTTGTAGCAAAGCAACTGAATTCTAGAACCGAATGAGCTTTTTTCACACAGTACAATGTTCGGCAATGAAGATGTTTGTTTTCTCAAAGAACTACTTTACCCATGAGGCAAATCTACTAACTTGGAGATCTTTTTAGATTATATTAACAAGGAAAGTTTGAACTTGCTGCACTCAACCGTCTTTGTAGGAAAGCAACTGAATTCTAGAACCGAATTAGCTCATTTCACAGAGGACAATGTTTGGCAATGAAGATGTTTGTTTTCTCAACAAACTACTTTACCAATGAGGCAAATCTACTAACTTGGACATCTTTTTAGATTACATTCACAAGGAAAGTATGACGTTGCTAAACTCAACCATCTTCGTAGAAAGGAAACTGATTCCTAGAACCGAATTAACTTATTTCACACATTACACTGTTCGGTACTGAATATGTTTGTTTTATAAAGAAACGAATTTAGAAATGACGCGAATCCACTAACGTACATATTGTTAGATTACATAAACTAGGAAAGTTTGAACTTGCTGCACTCAACCTTCTTCTTAGGAAAGCAAGTGATTCCTAGAAACTAACTAGATTATTTCACATAGTACAGTGTTCGGTAATGAAGATGTTTGTTTTCTAAACAAACTACTTTAGAAATGAGGCCAATCTACTAAGTTGTGCATCTTTATAGATTACATTAACAAGGAACGATTGAACTTGCTGCACTCAACCTTCTTTGTAGGAAAGCAAGTGATTACTAGAACCGAATGAGCTTATTTCACACACTACAATGTTCAGCAATAAAGATGTTAATTTTCTCAACAACCTACTTTACAAATGAGGTGAATCTGCTAACTTCGCCATATTTTAGATTACAATAAAAAGGAAAGATGGAACTTGCTGCACTCAACCATCTTCGTAGAGAGGAAACTGATTCCTAGAAGCGAATTAACTTATTTCCCACAGTACAGTGTTCGGTACTGAAGAGGTTTCTTTACTGAAAAAACTACTTTAGAAATGAGGCCAATCTACTACGTTGTGCATCTTTTTACATTACATTAACAAGGAAATTTTGAACTGTCTGCACTCAACCGTCTTTGCAGGAAAGCAACTGTTTTCTAGAACCGAATTAGCATTTTACACACAGTACAATGTTCCGCAATTAAGATGTTTGTTTTCTCAACAAACTACTTTACCAATGAGGCAAATCTACTAACTTGGACATCTTTTTAGATTACATTAACAAGGAAAGTTTGAACTTGCTAAACTCAACCATCTTCGTAGAAAGTAAACTGATTCCTGTAACCGAATAAACTTATTTCACACAGTACAATGTTTGGCAATGAAGTTTGGTTTTCTAAAGAAACTACTTTAGAAATGAGGCAAATCGACTAACTTGGACATCTTTTCAGATTACATTAACAAGGAAAGTTTGAACTTGCTGCCCTCAACAATCTTCGTAGAAATTTAACTGATTCCTAGAACCAAATTAACTTATTTCACACCATACAGTGTTCAGTACTGAAGATATTTCTTTTCCAAAGAAATTACTTTAGAAATGAGGCGAATCCACTAAGTTGTGCATATTTTTAGAATACATTAACAAGGAATGTTTGAACTTCCTGCACTCAACCGTCTTTGTAGGAAAGGAAATGAATTCTAGATACGAATTAGCTATTTTCACACAGTACAATGTTCGGCAATGAAGATGTTTGTTTTCTCAACAAACTACTTTACAAAGGAGATGAATCTACTAACTTGGCCATCTATTTAGATTGCATTAACAAGGAAAGTTTGAACTTGCTGCACTGAACGATCTTCGTAGAAATTAAACTGTTTCCTAGAAGCGAATTAACTCATTTCACACAGTACAGTGTTCGGTACTGAAGATGTTTCTTTTCTAAAGAAATTACTTTAGAAATGAGGTGGATCCATTGAGTTGTGCGTCTTTTTAGATTACATTAACAAGGAATGTTTGAATTTGCTGCACTCAATCGTCTTTGTAGGAAAGCAACTGAATTCTATATCCGAATTAGCTTTTTTCACACAGTACAATGTTCGGCAATGAAGATGTTTGTTTTCTCAAAAAACTACTTTACAAATGAGGCAAATCTACTAACTTGGACATATTTTTAGATTATATTAACTGGGTAAGTTTGAACTTGCTAAACTCAACCGTCTTCGTAAAAAATAAACTGATTCCTAGAACTGAATTAGCTCATTTCACACATTACAATGCTTGGCAATGAAGGTTTGTTTTCTAAAGACACTACTTTAGAAAGGAGGCGAATCTACTAAGTTGGACATCTTTTTAGATTACATTAACAAGGAAAGTTTGAACTTGCTGCACTCAACCATCTTTGTAGAAATTAAACTGATTCCTAGAACCAAATTAACATTTCACACAGCACAGTGTTCGGCAATGAAGATGTTTGTTTTCTAAAGAAACTACTTTAGAAATGAGGCCAATCTACTAAGTTGTGCACATTTTTAGATTACATTAACAAGGAAAGTTTGAACTTGTTGCACTCAACCATCTTTGTAGGAAAGGAACTGATTCCTAGAACAGAATTAGCTTATTTCACACAGTACAATGTTTGGCAATGAAGATGTTAATTTTCTAAAGAAACTACTTTAGAAATGAGGTGAGTCTACTAACTTGGCCATTTTTTAGATTACATTAACAAGGAAAGTTTGAACTTGCTGCACTCAACCATTTTTCGTGGAAAGGAAAATGATTCCTAGAACCGAATTAACTTATTTCAAACAGTACAGTGTTCAGTACTGAAGATGTTTGTTTTCTAAAGGAACCACTTTAGAAATGACGCGAATCCACTAACTTGTACATCTTGTTAGATTACACAAACTAGGAAATTTTGAACTGGCTGCACTCAACCTTCTTCATTAGGAAATCAAGTGATTCCTAGAACCAACTAGCTCATTTCACATAGTACAGTGTTCAGTATTGAAGATGTTTGTTTTCTAAACAAACTACTTTAGAAATGAGGCCAATCTACTAACTTGTGCATCTTTTTAGATTACATTAACAAGGAAAGTTTGAACTTGCTGCACTCAACCTTCTTGGTAGGAAAGCAACTGATTCCTAGAACTGAATTAGCTTATTTCACACAGTACAATGTTTGGCAATGAAGATGTTTGTTTTCTCAACAAACTACTTTAAAAATGAGGGAATCTACTAACTTGGCCATCTTTTTAGATTACATTAACAAGGAAAGTTTGAACTTGCTGCACTCAAGGTTCTTTGTAGAAATTAAACTGATTCCAAGAACCGAATTAACTTATTTCACACAATATAGTGTTCGGTAATGAAGATGTTTGTTTTCTAAAGAAACTACTTTAGAAATGAGGCGAATCCACTAACATGTCCATCTTTTTAGATTACATTAACAAGGAAAGTTTGAACTTGCTGCACTCAACCTTCTTTGTAGGAATTTAAACTGATTCCTAGAACCGAATTAGCTTTTTTCACACAGTACAATGTTCAGTAATGAAGATGTTTGTTTTCTTAAGAAACTACTTTAGAAATGAGGCAAATCTACTAACTTGGCCATCTTTTTAGATTACATTAACGAGGAAAGTTTGAACTTGTTGCACTCAACCATCTTTGTAGGAAAGCAAGTGATTCCTAGAAGAGAATTAACTTATTTCACACAGTACAGTGATTGGTATTGAAGATGTTTGTTTTCTAAAGAAACTATTTTAGAAATGAGGCCAATCCACTAACTTGTACATCTTGTTAGATTAAACAAACTAGGAAAATTTGAACTTGCTGCACTCATCCTTCTTTGTAGAAATTAAACTGATTCCTAGAACTTAATTAACTTATTTCACACAGTACAATGTTCGGCATTGAAGATGTTTGTTTTTCTAAAGAAACTACTTTAGAAATGAGGCAAATCTTCTGACTTGTGCATCTTTTTAGATTACATTAACAAGGAAAGTTTGAACTTGCTGCACTCAACCGTCTTTGTAGGAAAGCAACTGAATTCTAGAACCAAATTAGCTTTTTTCACACAGTACAATGTTCGGCAATGAAGATGTTTGTTTTCTCAACAATCTACTTTACCAATGAGGCAAATCTACTAACTTGACATCTTTTTAGATTACATTAAAAAGGAAAGTTTGAACTTGCTAAAATCAACCATCTTTGTAGAAAGGAAACTGATTTCTAGAACCAAATGAACTTATATCACACAGTACAATGTTTGGCAATGAAGATGTTTGTTTTCTAAAGAAACTAATTTAGAAATGATGCAAATCTACTAACTTGTACATATTGTTAGATTACACAAACTAGGAAAGTTTGAACTTGCTGCACTCAAGCTTCTTTTGTAGGAAAGCAAGTGATTCCTAGAACCCAACTAGCTTATTTCAAATAGTACAGTGTTTGGTAATGAAGATGTTTGTTTTCTAAACAAACAACTTTAGAAATGAGGCCAATCTAGTAAGTTGTGTACATCTTTTTAGATTACATAAACAAGGAAAGTTTGAACTTGCTGCACTCAACCTTCTTTGTAGGAAAGCAAGTGATTCCTAGATCCGAATTAGCTTATTTCACACAGTACAATGTTCGGCAATGAAGATGTTAATTTGATCAACAAACTACTTTAGAAATGAGGTGAATCCTACTAACTTGGCCATCTTTTTAGATTACATTAACAAGGAAAGTTTGAACTTGCTGCACTCAACCTTCTTTGTAGAAAGGAAACTGATTCCTAGAACCTAATTAACTTATTTCACATAGTACAGTGTTCAGTACTGAAGATGTTTGTTTTCTAAAAAGAAACCACTTTAGAAATGAGGCGAATCCACTAACTTATACATCTTGTTAGATTACAATAACTAGGAAAGTTTGAACTTGCTGCACTCAACCTTCTTTGTAGGAAAGCAATTGATTCCTAGAATCGAACTAGCTTATTTCACATAGTACAGTGTTCAGCAATGAAGATGTTTGTTTTCTAAACAAACTACTTTACAAATGAAGAGAATCTACTACCTTGGCCATCTTTTTAGATTACATTAACAAAGAACGTTTGAACTTGCTGCACTCAACTATCTTCGAGAAATGAAACTGATTCCTTGAACGAATTAACTTATTTCACACAGTACAGTGTTCGGTACTGAAGATGTTTCTTTTCTAAAGAAACTACTTTAGAAATGAGGCGAATCCACTGACTTGTACATCTTGTTACATTACATTAACAAGGAAAGTTTGAACTTGCTGCACTCAACCATCTTTGCAGAAATTAAACTGATTCCTAGAAACTTAATTAACTTATTTCACACAGTACAGTGTTTGGTAATTGAAGATGTTTGTTTTATAAACAAACAACTTTAGAAATGAGGCCAATCTAGTAAATTGTGCATCTTTTAGATTACATTAACAAGGAAAGTTTGAACTTGCTACACTCAACCCTCTTTGTAGGAAAGCAACTGATTTCTAGAACCGAATGAGCTTTTTTCACACAGTACAATGTTCGCAATGAAGATGTTTGTTTTCTCAACAAACTCCTTTAGAAATGAGGCAAATCTACTAACTTTGACATCTTTTTAGATTAAATTAGCAAGGAAAGTTTGAACTTGCTAAACTCAACCATCTTCGTAGAAATTACACTGATTCCTAGAAGCCAATTAACTTATTTCACACAGTACTGTGTTTGGTACTGAAGATGTTTCTTTTCCAAAGAAATTACTTTAGAAATGATGCGAATCCACTAACTTGTACATCTTGTTAGATTACATTAACAAGGAAAATTTGAACTTCCTGCACTCAACCTTCTTTGTAGAAATTAAACTGATTCCTAGAAGTGAATTAACTTATTTAACACAGTACAATGTTCGGTACTGAAGATGTTTGTTTTCTAAACAAACAACTTTAGAAATGAGATGAATGTACTAAGTTGTGCATCTTTTTAGATTACATTAACAAGGAAAGTTTGAACTTGCTGCACTCAACCGTCTTTGTAGGAAAGGAACTGAATTCCTAGAACCAAATTAGCATTTTTCACACAGTACAGTGTTCGGAATGAAGATGTTTGTTTTCTAAAGAAACTACTTTAGAAATGAGGCAAATCTACTATCTTGGACATCTTTTGAGATTACATTAACAAGGAAAGTTTGACGTTGCTAAACTCAACCATCTTCCTAGAAAGTAAACTGATTCCTAGAACCGAATTAGCTTTTTTCACACAGTACAATGTTTGGCAATGAAGGTTTGTTTTCTAAAGAAACTACTTTAGAAATGAGGCAAATCTACTAACTTGGACATATTTTTAGATTATATTAACAAGGAAAGTTTGAACTTACTAAACTCAACCATCTTCGTAGAGAAATAAACTGATTCCTAGAACTGAATTAACTTATTTCACACATTACAGTGTTTGGTACTGAAGATGTTTGTTTTCTAAAGAAACTACTTTAGAAATGAAGAGAATCCACTAAGTTGTACATATTTTTTAGATTACATTAACAAGGAAAGTTTGAACTTGCTGCACTCAACCTTCTTTGTAGAAATTAAACTGATTCTAGAACTGAATGATCTTTTTTCACACAGCACAATGTTTGGCAATGAAGATGTTTGTTTTCTCAAGAAACTACTTTACAAATGAGGCCAATCTACTAACTTGGCCATCTTTTGGGATTACATTAACAAGAAAAGTTTGAACTTGCTGCACTCAACCTTCTTTGTAGGAAAGGAAACTGATTCTTAGAACAGAATTAACTTATTTCACACAGTACTGTGTTCAGTACTGAAGATGTTTGTTTTCTAAAGAAACCACTTTACAAATAAGGTGAGTCCACTACCTTCTACATCTTGTTAGATTACACAAACAAGGAAAGTTTGAACTTGCTGCACTCAACCTTTTTGTGGAAAGAAAATGATTCCTAGAACCCAATGAGCTTTTTCAAAAAGTACAGTGTTCAGTACTGAAGATGTTTGTTTTCTCAAGGAACCACTTTAGAAATGAGGCGAATCCACTAACTTGTACATCTTTTTGAGATTACATTACTAGAAAATTTTGAACTGGCTGCACTCAAACATCTTCGTAGAAAATAAAGTGATTCCTAGAACCGAATTAGCTCATTTCACACAGTACAGTGTTCGGTATTGAAGATGTTTGTTTTCTAAACAAACTACTTTAGTTATGAGGCCAATCTACTAAGTTGTGCATCATTTCAGATTACATTCACAAGGAAAGTTTGAACTTGCTGCACTCAACCTTCTTGGTAGGAAAGCAACTGATTCCTAGAACTGAATTAGCTTATTTCACACAGTACAATGTTTGGCAATGAAGATGTTTGTTTTCTCAACAAACTACTTTAAAAATGAGGGAATCTACTAACTTGGCCATCTATTTAGATTACATTAACAAGGAAAGTTTGAATTTGCTGCACTCAAGGTACTCGTAGAAATTAAACTGATTCCAAGGAGCGAATTAACTTATTTCACACAATATAGTGTTCGGTAATGAAGATGTTTCATTTCTAAAGACACTACTTTAGAAATGAGGCGAATCCACTAACATGTCCATCTTTTTACATTACATTAACAAGGAAAGTTTGAACTTGCTGCACTCAACCGTCTTTGTAGGAAAGCAAGTGAATTCTAGAACCGAATTAGCTTTTTTCACACAGTACAATGTTCGGCAATGAAGATGTTTGTTTTCTTAACAAACTACTTTACCAATGAGGCAAATCTACTAACGTGGCCATCTTTTTAGATTACATTAACGAGGAAAGTTTGAACTTGTTGCACTCAACCATCATCGTAGGAAAGCAAGTGATTCCTAGAAGAGAATTAACTTATTTCACACAGTACAGTGATTGGTATTGAAGATGTTTCTTTTCTAAAGAAACTACGTTAGAAATGAGGCTTATCCACTAACTTGTACATCTTGTTAGATTAAACAAACTAGGAAAATTTGAACTTGCTGCACTCATCCTTCTTCGTAGAAATTAAACTGATTCCTAGAAGCGAATTAACTTATTTCACACAGTACAGTGTTCGGTACTGAAGATGTTTCTTTTCTAAAGAAACTACTTTAGAAATGCGGCCAATCTTCTACGTTGTGCATCTTTTTAGATTACATTAACAAGGAAAGTTTGAACTTGCTGCACTCAACCGTCTTTGTAGGAAAGCAACTGAATTCTAGAACCAAATTAGCTTTTTTCACACAGTACAATGTTCGGCAATGAAGATGTTTGTTTTCTCAACAATCTACTTTACCAATGAGGCAAATCTACTAACTTGGACATCTTTTTAGATTACATGAAAAAGGAAAGTTTGAACTTGCTAAAATCAACCATCTTCGTAGAAAGGAAACTGATTCCTAGAACCAAATGAACTTATATCACACAGTACAGTGTTCGGTACTGAAGATGTTTGTTTTCTAAAGAAACTAATTTAGAAATGATGCAAATCCACTAACGTACATATTGTTAGATTACACAAACTAGGAAAGTTAGAACTTGCTGCACTCAAGCTTCTTCGTAGGAAAGCAAGTGATTCCTAGAACCCAACTAGCTTATTTCAAATAGTACAGTGTTCGGTAATGAAGATGTTTGTTTTCTAAACAAACAACTTTAGAAATGAGGCCAATCTAGTAAGTTGTGCGTCTTTTTAGATTACATTAACAAGGAAAGTTTGAACTTGCTGCACACGACCTTCTTTGTAGGAAAGCAAGTGATTCCTAGATCCGAATGAGCTTATTTCACACAGTACAATGTTCGGCAATGAAGATGTTAATTTGATCAACAAACTACTTTACAAATGAGGTGAATGTGCTAACTTGGCCATCTTTTTAGATTACATTAACAAGGAAAGTTTGAACTTGCTGCACTCAACCATCTTCGTAGAAAGGAAACTGATTCCTAGAACCGAATTAACTTATTTCACATAGTACAGTGTTCAGTACTGAAGATGTTTGTTTTCTAAAGAAACCACGTTAGAAATGATGCGAATCCACTAACTTATACATCTTGTTAGATTACACAGACTAGGAAAGTTTGAACTTGCTGCACTCAACCTTCTTCGTAGGAAAGCAATTGATTCCTAGAATCGAACTAGCTCATTTCACATAGTACAGTGTTCGGTAATGAAGATGTTTGTTTTCTAAACAAACTACTTTACAAACGAAGAGAATCTACTACCTTGGCCGTCTTTTTAGATTACATTAACAAAGAACGTTTGAACTTGCTGCACTCAACTATCTTCGTAGAAATGAAACTGATTCCTTGAACGAATTAACTTATTTCACACAGTACAGTGTTCGGTACTGAAGATGTTTCTTTTCTAAAGAAACTACTTTAGAAATGACGCGAATCCACTGACTTGTACATCTTGTTACATTACACAAACTAGGAAAGTTTGAACTTGCTGCACTCAACCATCTTCGTAGAAATTAAACTGATTCCTAGAAGCGAATTAACTTATTTCACACAGTACAGTGTTCGGTACTGAAGATGTTTCTTTTATAAACAAACAACTTTAGAAATGAGGCCAATCTAGTAAATTGTGCATCTTTTTAGATTACATTAACAACGAAAGTTTGAACTTGCTACACTCAACCCTCTTTGTAGGAAAGCAACTGAATTCTAGAACCGAATGAGCTTTTTTCACTCAGTACAATGTTCGGCAATGAAGATGTTTGTTTTCTCAACAAACTCCTTTAACAATGAGGCAAATCTACTAACTTGGACATCTTTTTAGATTAAATTAGCAAGGGAAGTTTGAACTTGCTAAACTCAACCATCTTCGTAGAAATTACACTGATTCCTCGAAGCCAATTGACGTATTTCACACAGTACTGTGTTTGGTACTGAAGATGTTTCTTTTCTATAGAACCTACGTTAGAAATGATGCTTATCCACTAACTTGTACATCTTGTTAGATTACACAAACAAGGAAAATTTGAACTTGCTGCACTCAACCTTCTTCGTAGAAATTAAACTGATTCCTAGAAGTGAATTAACTTATTTAACACAGTACAATGTTCGGTACTGAAGATGTTTCTTTTCTAAACAAACAACTTTAGAAATGAGGCCAATGTAGTAAGTTGTGCATGTTTTTAGATTACATTAACAAGGAAAGTTTGAACTTGCTGCACTCAACCGTCTTTGTAGGAAAGGAACTGAATTCTAGAACCAAATTAGCATTTTTCACACAGTACAATGTACGGGAATGAAGATCTTTGTTTTCTCAACAAACTACTTTACCAATGAGGCAAATCTACTATCTTGGACATCTTTTGAGATTACATTAACAAGGAAAGTTTGACGTTGCTAAACTCAACCATCTTCCTAGAAAGTAAACTGATTCCTAGAACCGAATTAGCTCGTTTCACACAGTACAATGTTTGGCAATTAGGTTTGTTTTCTAAAGAAACTACTTTAGAAATGAGGCGAATCTACTAACTTGGACATCTTTTTAGATTACATTAACAAGGAATGTTTGAACTTACTAAACTCAACCATCTTCGTAGAAAGGAAACTGATTCCTAGAACCGAAGTAACTTATTGCACAGGGTACAGTGTTTGGTACTGAAGATGATTGTTTTCTAAAGAAACTAATTTAGAAATGAAGAGAATCCACTAACTTGTACATATTGTTAGATTACACAAACTAGGAAAGTTTGAACTTGCTGCCCTCAACCTTCTTTGTAGGAAAGCAACTGTATTCTAAAACTGAATGATCTTTTTTCACACAGTACAATGTTTGGCAATGAAGATGTTTGTTTTCTCAGCAAACTACTTTACAAATGAGGCGAATCTTCTAACTTGGCCATCTTTTGGGATTACATTAACAAGAAAAGTTTGAACTTGCTGCACTCAACCATCTTCGTAGAAAGGAAACTGATTCTTAGAACGGAATTAACTTATTTCACACAGTACTGTGTTCAGTACTGAAGATGTTTGTTTTCTAAAGAAACCACTTTAGTAATGACGCAAATCCACTACCTTCTACATCTTGTTAGATTACACAAACTAGGAAAGTTTGAACTTGCTGAACTCAACCTTCTTTGTAGGAAAGCAACTGAATTCTAGAACCCAATGAGCTTTTTTCACAAAGTACAATGTTCGGCAATGAAGATGTTTGTTTTCTCAACAAACTACTTTACAAATGAGGCGAATCTTCTAACTTGGCCGTCTTTTGAGATTACATTAGCAAGAAAAGTTTGAACTTGCTGCACTCAAACATCTTCGTAGAAACTAAACTGATTCCTAGAAGCGAATTAACTTATTTCACACAGTACAGTGTTCAGTACTGAAGATGTTCCTTTTCTAAAGAAACTACTTTATAAATGAGGCCAATCTACTAAGTTGTGCCTCTTTTTAGATTACATTAAGAAAGAAAGTTTGAACTTGCTGCACTCAACCTTCTTTGTAGGAAAGCAAGTGATTCCTAGATCTGAATGAGCTTATTTCACAGAGTACAATGTTCGGCAATAAAGATGTTAATTTTTTCAACAAACTACTTTACAAATGAGGTGAATCTGCTAACTTGGCCATCTTTTTAGATTACATTAACAAGCAAAGTTTGAACTTGCTGCACTCAACCTTCTTCATAGGAAAGCAAGTGATTCCTAGAATCGAACTAGCTCATTTCACATAGTACAGTGTTCGATAATGAAGATGTTTGTTTTCTAAACAAACTACTTTAGAAACGAGGCCAATCTACTCAGTTGTGACTCTTTTCAGATTACATTAACAAGCAATGTTTGAACTTGCTGCACTCACCCTTCTTTGTAGGAAAGCAACTGATTCCTAGAACCAAATGAGCTTATTTCACACAGTACAATGTTTGGCAATGAAGATGTTTATTTTCTCAACAAACTACTTTACAAATGAGGCGAATCTACAAACTTGGCCATCTTTTCAGATTACATTAACAAGGAAAGTTTGAAATTGCTGCACTCAACCATCTTCGTAGAAATTAAACTCATTCCGAGAAGCGAATTAACTTATTTCACACAGTACAGTGTTCGGTACTGAAGATGTTTCTTTTCTAAAGAAACTACTTTACAAATGACGCGAATCCACTAACTTGTACATCTTGTTAGATTACACAAACTAGGAATGTTTGAACTTGCTGCACTGTACAATCCTTGGAAAATTTAAACTGATTCCTCGAAGCGAATTAACTTATTTCACACAGTACTGTGTTCGGTACTGAAGATGTTTCTTTTCTAAAGAAAATACTGTAGAATGAGGACAATCTACTAAGTTGTGCATCTTTTTAGATTACATTAACAAGGAAAGTTTGAACGTGGCTGCACTCAACTGTCCCTGTAGGAAAGCAACTGAATTCTAGAACCGAATAAGCTTTTTTCACACAGTACAATTTCGGCAATGAAGATGTTTGTTTTCTCAACAAACTACTTTACCAATGAGGCAAATCTACTAACTTGGACAACGTTTAAGATTACATTGACAAAGAAAGTTTGACGTTGCTAAACTCCACCATCTTCGTAGAAAGTAAACTGATTCCTAGAACCGAATGAGCTAATTTCACACAGTACAAGGATTGGCAATGAAGGTTTGTTTTCTAAAGAAACTACTTTAGAAATGAGGCGAATCTACTAACTTGGAATTCTTTTTACATTACATTAGCAAGGAAAGTTTAAACTTGCTAAACTCAACCATCTTTGTAGAAAGGAAACTGATTCCTAGAACCGAATTAACTTATGTCAAACAGTAAAGTGTTCGGTACTGAAGATGTTTTTTTGTAAACAAACTACTTTAGATATGAGGCCAATCTACTAAGTTGTGCATCTTTTCAGATTACATTAACAAGGAAAGTTTGAACTTGGTGCACTCAACATTCTTTGTAGGAAAGCAAGTGATTCGTAGAACCGAACTAGCTTATTTCACACAGTACAATGTTTGGCAATGAAGATGTTTGTTTTCTCAACAAACTACTTTACAAATGAGGCGAATCTACTAACTTGGCCATCTTTTTAGATTACATTAACAAGGAAAGTTTGAACTTGCTGCACTCAACCATCTTCGTAGAAATTAAACTGATTCCTAGAAGCGAATTTACATTTCACACAGTACAGTGTTCGGTACTGAAGATGTTTCTTTTCTAAAGAAACTACTTTAGAAATGAGGCCAATCTCTTAATTTGTGCATCTTTGTCGATTACATTAACAAGGAAAGTTTGAACTTGCTGCACTCAACCATCTTTGTAGGAAAGCAAGTGATTCCTAGAGACGAATGAGCTTATTTCACACAGTGCAATGTTCCGCAATGAAGATTTTAATTTTCTCAACAAACTACTTTACAAATGAGGTGAATCTCCTAACTTGGCCACCTTTATAGATTACATTAACAAGGAAAGTTTGAACTTGCTGCACTCAACCATCTTCGTAGAAATTAAACTGATTCCTAGAAGCGAATTAACTTATTTCACACAGTACAGTGTTCGGTACTGAAGATGTTTCTTTTCTAAAGAAACTACTTTAGAAATGAGGCGAATCCACTAACTTGTACATCTTCTTAGATTATACAAACTAGGAAAGTTTGAAGTTGCTGCACTCTGCTGCACTGAACCTTCTTCGTAGGAAAGCAAGTGATTCCTAGAACAGAACTAGCTCATTTCACATAGTACAGTGTTCGGTAATGAAGATGTTTGTTTCTAAACAAACTACTTTAGAAATGAGGCCAATCTACTAAGTTGTGCATCTCTTCAGATTACATTAACAAGGAAAGTTTGAACTTGCTAAACTCAACCATCTTCCTAGAAAGTAAACTGATTCCTAGAACCGAATGAACTTATTTCACACAGTACAATGTTTGGCAATGAAAGTTTGTTTTCTAAAGACACTGCTTTAGAAATGAGGAGACTCTACTAACTTGGACATCTTTATAGATTACATTAACCGGTAAAGTTTGAACTTGCTAAACTCAACCATCTTCGTAGGAAGGAAACTCATTCCTAGAACCGAATTATCTTATTTCACCCAGTACAGTGTTGGGTACTGAAGATGTTTGTTTTATAAAGAAACTACTTTAGAAATGACGCGAATCCACTTTCTTGTACATCTTGTTAGATTACACAAACTAGACAAGTTTGAACTTTCTGCACTCAACCTTCTTCATAGGAAAGAAAGTGATTCCTAGAACCGAACTTGCTCATTTCACATAGTACAGTGTTCGGTAATGAAGATGTTTGTTTTCTAAACAAACTACTTCAGAAATGAGGCCAATTTACTAAGTTGTGCATCTTTTCAGATTAAATGAACAAGGAAAGTTTGAACTTGCTGCACTCAACATTCTTTGTAGATAAGCAACTGATTCCTAGAACCGAATGAGCTTATTTCACACAGTACAATGTTCGGCAATGAAGATGTTTATTTTCTCAACAAAGTACTTTACAAATGAGGCGAATCTCCTAACTTGGCCATCTTTTTAGATTACATTATCAAAGAAAGAGTGAACTTGCTGCACTCAACCGTCTTCGTAGAAATTAAACTGATTCCTAGAAGCGAATTAACTTATTTCACACAGTACAGTGTTCGGTACTGAAGATGTTTCTTTTCTAAAGAAACTACTTTAGAAATGAGGCGAATCCACTAATTTGTACATCTTGTTAGATTACACAAACTAGAAAAGTTTGAACTTGCTGCACTCACCATTTTTCGTAGAAATTAAACTGATTACTAGAAGCGAATTAACTTATTTCACACAATACATTGTTCGGTAGTGAAGATGTTTCTTTTCTAAAGAAACTACTTTAGAAATGATTCCAATCTACTAAGGTGTGCATGTTTTCAGATTATATTAACAAGGAAAGTTTGAACTTGCTGCACTCAACCTTCTTTCTAGGAAAGCAACTGATTCCTAGAACCGAATGAGCTTTTCTCACACAGTACAATGTTCGGCAATGAAGATGTTAATTTACTCAACAAAGTACTTTACAAATGAGGCAAATCTCCTAACTTGGCCATCTTTTTAGATTACATTAACAAGGAAAGTTTGAACTTGCTGCACTCAACCATCTTCGTAGAAATTAAACTGATTCCTAGAAGCGAATTAACATTTCACACAGTACAGTGTTCGATACTAAAGATGTTTCTTTTCTAAAGAAACTCCTTTAGAAATGAGGCCAATCTACTAAGTTGTGCATCTTTTTAGATTACAGAAACTAGGAAAGTTTGAACTTGCTGCACTCAACCTTCTTCGTAGGAAAGCAAGTGATTCCTAGAACCGAACTAGCTCATTTCACATAGTACAGTGAGCGGTAATGAAGACGTTTGTTTTCTAAACAAACTACTTTAGAAATGAGGCCAATCTACTAAGTTGTGCATCTTTTCAGATTACATTAACAAGGAAAGTTTGAACTTGCTAAACTCAACCATCTTCTTAGAAATTAAACTGATTCCTAGCAGCTAATTAACTTATTTCACACATTACAGTGTTTGGAACTGAAGATGTTTCTTTTCTGAAGGAACAACGTTAGAAATGAGGCGAATACATTGACTTGTACATCTTGTTAGATTACACACTCTAGAAAAATTTGAACTTGCTGCACTCAACTTTTTGGTGGAAAGTAAACTGATTCCTAGAAGCCAATTAACTTATTTCACACAGTACAGTGTTCAGTACTGAAGATGTTTGGTTTCTAAAGAAACCACTTTAGAAACAACACGAATCCACTAACTTGTACATCTTGTTAGATTACACAAACGAGGAAAGTTTGAACTTGCTGCAGTCAACCTTCCTCATAGGAAAGCAAGTGATTCCTAGAACCGAACTAGCTCATTTCACATAGTATAGTGTTCGGTAATGAAGATGTTTTTTTTCTAAACAAACTACTTTAGAAATGAGGCCAATCTACTAAGTTGTGCATCTTTTTAGATTACATTAACAAGGAAAGTTTGAACTTGCTAAACTCAACCATCTTCGTACAAAGTAAAGTGATTCCTAGAACCGAATTAGCTCATTTCACACAGTACAATGTTTGGCAATGAAGGTTTGTTTTCTAAAGAAACTACCTTAGAAATGAGGTGAATCTACTAACTTGGACATCTTTTTAGATTACAGTAACAAGGAAAGTTTGAACTTGCTAAACTCAACCGTCTTCGTAGAACGGAAACAGATTCCTAGAACCGAATTAACTTATTTCACACAGTACAGTGTTCAGTACTGAAGATGTTTGTTTTCTAAAAAAACTAATTTAGAAATGACGCGAATCCACTAACTTGTACATCTTGTGAGATTACACAAACTAGGAAAGTTTGAAATTGCTGCACACAACCATCTTCGTAGAAATTAAACTGATTCCTAGAAGCGAATTAACTTATTTCACACAGTACAGTGTTCGGTACTGAAGATGTTTCTTTTCTAAAGAAATTACTTTAGAAATGAGGCGAATCCACTAAGTTGTGCATTTTTTTTGATTACATTGACAAGGAATGTTTGACCTTGCTGCACTCAACCGTCTTTGTAGGAAAGCAACTGAATTCTAGATCCGAATTACCTTTTTTCACAAGGTACAATGTTGGGCAATGAAGATGTTTGTTTTCTCAGCAAACTACTTTACAAATGAGTCAAATCTACTAACTTGGACATCTTTTTAGATTACATTAACAAGGAAAGTTTGAACTTGCTAAACTCTACCATCTTCGTAGAAAGTAAACTGATTCCTAGAACCGAATTAGCTAATTTCACACAGTACAATGTTTGGCAATGAAGGTTTCTTTTCTAAAGAAACTACTTTAGAAATGAGGCAAATCTACTAACTTGGATATCTTTTTAGATTACATTAACAAGGAAAGTTTGAACTTGCTAAACTCAACCATCTTCGTAGAAAGGAAACTGATTCCTAGAACCGAATTAACTTATTTCACACATTACTGTGTTCGGTACTGAAGTTGTTTGTTTTCTAAAGAAACTAATTTAGAAATGACACGAATCCACTAACTTGTACATCTTGTAAGATTACACAAACTAGGAAAGGTTGAACTTGCTGCACTCAACCTTCTTCGTAGGAAAGCAAGTGATTCCTAGAATCGAACTAGCTCATTTCACATAGTACAGTGTTCGGTAATGAAGATGTTTGTTTTCTAAACAAACAACTTTAGAAATGAGGCCAATCTACTAAGTTATGCATCTTTTTAGATTACATTAACAAGGAAAGTTTGAACTTCCTGTAGTCAACCATCTTCGTAGAAAGGAAACTGATTCCTAGAATCGAATTAACTGATTTCACACAGTACAGTCTTCAGTACTGGAGATGTTTGTTTTCTAAATAAACCACTTTAGAAACAACGAGAATCCACTAACTTGTACATCTTGTTAGATGACACAAACTAGGAAAGTTTGAAGGTGCTGCACTCAACCTTCTTCGTAGGAAAGCAAGTGATTCCTAGAATCGAACTAGCTCATTTCACATAGTACAGTGTTCGGTAATGAAGATGTTTGTTTTCTAAACAAACAACTTTAGAAATGAGGCCAATCTACTAAGTTGTGCATCTTTTTAGATTACATTAACAAGGAATGTTTGAACTTGCTGCACTCAACCGTCTTTGTAGGAAAGCAACTGAATTCTACATCCGAATTAGCTTTTTTCACAAGGTACAATGTTCGTCAATGAAGATGTTTGTTTTCTCAACAAACTAGTTTACAAATGAGGCAAATCTACTAACTTGGACATCTTTTTAGATTATATTAACAAGGAAAGTTTGAACTTGCTAAACTCAACCATCTTTGTAGAAATTAATCTGATTCCTAGAAGCGAATTAACTTATTTCACACAGTACAGTGTTTGGTACTGAAGATGTTTCTTTTCTAAAGAAATTACTTTAGAAATGAGGCGAATCCACTAAGTTGTACATGTTGTTAGATTACACAAACTAGGAATATTGGAACTTGCTGCACTCAGCCTTCTTCGTAGAAATTAAACTGAATCCTAGAAGCGAATTAACTTATTTCACACAGTACAGTGTTCGGTGCTGAAGATGTTTATTTTCTAAACAAACTACTTTAGAAATGAGGCCAATCTACTACGTTGTGCATCTTTTTACATTACATTAACAAGCAAAGTTTGAACTTGCTGCACTCAACCGTCTTTGTAGGAAAGCAACTGAATTCTAGAACTAAGTTAACTTTTCTCACACAGTCCAATGTTCGGCATTGAAGATGTTTGTTTTAATAACAAACTACTTTACCAATGAGGCAAATCTACTAACTTGGACATCTTTTTAGATTACATTAACAAGGAAAGTTTGAATTTGCTAAATTCAACCATCTTCGTAAAAAGTAAAACTGATTTATAGAACCGAATTAGCTCATTTCACACAGTGCAATGTTTGGCAATGAAGGTTTCTTTTCTAAAGAAACTACTTTAGAAATGAGGCGAATCTCCTAACTTGGACATCTTTTTAGATTACATTAACAAGGAAAATTTGAACTGGTTAAACTCAACCATCTTCGTTGAAATTAAACTGATTCCTAGAATCAAATTAACGTTTCACACAGTACAGTGTTCGGTACTGAAGGTCTTTCTTTTCTAAAGAAACTACTTTAGAAATGAGGCCATTCTACAAAGTTGTGCATTTTTTTAGATTACATTAACAAGGAAAGTTTGAACTTGCTGCACTGAACCATCATTGTAGGAAAGCAAGTGATTCCTAGGACCGAATGAGCTTATTTCACCCAGTACAATGTTTGGCAATGAAGATGTTAATTTTCTCAACAAACTACTTTACAAATGAGGCAAATCTCCTAACTTGGCTATCTTGTTAGATTACATTAACAAGGATAGCTTGAACTTGCTGCACTCAACCATCTTCGTAGAAATTAAACTGATTCCTAGAAGCGAATTAACTTATTTCACACAGTACATTGTTCGGTACTGAAGATGTTTCTTTTCTAAACAAACTACTTTAGAAATGAGGCCAATATACTAAGTTGTGCATCTTTTCAGATTACATTAACAAGGAAAATTTGAACTTACTGCACTCAACCCTCTTTGTAGGAAAGCAGGTGATTCCTAGAACCGAATGAGCTTATTTCACACAATACAATGTTCGTCAATGAAGAGGTTAATTTTTGCAACAAACTACTTTACAAATGAGGTGAATCTGCCAACTTGGCCATCTTTTTAGATTACATTAACAAGGAAAGTTTGAACATGCTGCACTCAACCATCTTCGTGGAAAGGAAACTGATTCCTAGAACCGAATTAACTTGTAACACACACTACAGTGTTCAGTACTGAAGATGTTTGTTTTCAAAAGGAACCACTTCAAAAATGACTCGAATCCACTAACTTGTACATCTTGTTACATTACACAAACTAGGACAGTTTGAACTTGTTCCACTCAACCTTCTTCGTAGGAAAGCAAGTGATTCCTAGAACCGAACCAGCTTATTTCACATAGTACAGTGTTCGGTAATGAAGATGTTTTTTTTCTAAACAAACTACTTTAGAAATGAGGCCAATCTACTAAGTTGTGCATCTTTTTAGATTACATTAACAAGGAAAGTTTGAACTTGCTGCACTCAACCGTCTTTGTAGGAAAACAACTGAATTCTAGAACCGAACGAGCTTTTTTCACACAGTACAATGTTCGGCAATGAAGATGTTTGTTTTCTCAACAAAGTACTTTACAAAGGAGGCGAATCTTCTAACTTGGCCATCTTTTTATATTACATTAACAAGGAATGTTTGAACTTGCTGCACTCAACCTTCTTTGTACTAATTAAACTGATTCCTAGAAGCGAATTAAATTATTTCGCACAGTACAGTGTTCAGTACTGAAGATGTTTGTTTTCTAAAGAAACACTTTAGAAATGAAGCGAGTCCCCTAACTTGTACATCTTTTTAGAATACACAAACTAGGAAAGTTTGAACTTACTGCACTCAACCTTCTTTGTAGAAATTAAATTGATTCCTAGAAGCGAATTAACTCATTTTACACAGTACAGTGTTCGGTACTGAAGATGTTTCTTTTCTGAAGAAACTACTTTAGAAATGAGGCCAATCTACTAAGTTGTGCATCTTTTTAGATTACATTAACAAGGAAAGTTTGAACTTATTAAACTCAACCATCTTCGTAGAAATTAAACTGATTCCTAGAAAGCGAATTAACTTATTTCACACAGTACAGTGTTTGGTACTGAAGATGTTTCTTTTCTATAGGAACTACGTTAGAAATAAGGCGAATCCACTAACTTATACTTCTTGTAAGATTACACAAACTAGGAAAATTTGAACTTGCTGCACTCAACCTTCTTCGTAGAAATTAAACTGATTCCTAGAAGCGAATTAACTTATTTCACACAGTACATTGTTCGGTACTGAAGATGTTGCTTTATAAAGAAACTACTTTAGATATGAGGCCAATCTACTATGTTGTGCATCTTTTTACATTACATTAACAAGGAATGTTTGAACTTGCTGCACTCAACCGTCTTCGTAGGAAAGCAACTGAATTCTAGAACTAAATTAGCTTTTTTCACACAGTACAATGTTCGGCAATGAAGATGTTTGTTTTCTCAACAAAGTACTTTACAAATAAGGCGAATCTTCTAACTAGGCCATCATTTTAGATTATATAAACAAGGAAAGTTTGAACTTGCTGCACTCAACCTTCTTTGTAGAAATTAAACTGATTCCTAGAAGCGAATTTACTTATTTCACACTGTACAGTGTTCGGTACTGAAGATGTTTCTTTTCTAAAGAAACTACTTTAGAAATGAGGCCAATCTACTAAGTTGTGCATCTTGTTAGATTACATTAACAAGGAAAGCTTGAACTTACTGCACTCAACTGTCTTTGTAGGAAAGCAACTGAATTCTAGAACCGAACGAGCTTTTTTCACACAGTACAATGTTCGGCAATGAAGATGTTTGTTTTCTCAACAAAGTACTTTACAAATGTAGCGAATCTTCTAACTTTGCCATCTTTTTAGATTACATTAACAAGAAAAGTTTGAACTTCTGCACTCAACCATCTTCGTAGAAATTAAACTGATTCCTGGAAGCGAATTAACTTATTTCACACAGTACAGTGTTCGGTACTGAAGATCTTTCTTTTCTAAAGAAATTAATTTAGAAATGAGGAGAATCCACTAAGTTGTGCATCTTTTTAGAATACATTAACAAGGAATGTTCGAACTTGCTGCACTCAACCGTCTTTGTAAGAAAGCAACTGAATTCTAGATCCGAATTAGCTTTTTTCACAAGGTACAATGTTCGGCAATGAAGATGTTTGTTTTCTCCACAAAGTACTATACAAATGATTCAAACCTACTAACTTGGACATCTTTTTTGATTACATTAACAAGGAAAGTTTAAACTTGCTAAACTCAACCATCTTCGTAGAAAGTAAACTGATTCCTAGAACTGAATTAGCTCATTTCACACAGTACAATGTTTGGAAATGAAGGTTTGTTTTCTAAAGAAACTACTTTAGAAATGAGGCGAATGTACTAACTTGGCCATCTTTTTAAGTTGCATTAACAAGGAAAGTTTGAACTTGCTAAATTCAACCTTCTTCATAGAAAGGAAACTGATTCCTAGAACTGAATTCATTTATTTCACACAGTACAGTGTTCGGTACTGAAGATGTCTGTTTTCTAAAGAAACTAATTTAGAAATGACGCGAATCCACTAACTTGTACATCTTGTTAGATTATACAAACTAGGAACGTTTGAACTTGCTGCACTCAACCTTCTTCGTAGGAAAGCAAGTGATTCCTATAACCGAACTAGCTTATTTAACATAGTCCAGTGTTCGGTAATGAAGATGTTTGTTTTCTAAACAAACTACTTTAGAAATGAGGCCAATCTACTAAGTTGTGCATCTTTTTGGATTACATGAACAAGGAAAGTTTGAACTTGCTACACTCAACCTTCTTTGTAGGAAAGCATGTGATTCCCAGAACCAAATGAGCTTATTTCACACAGTTCAATGTTCGGCTATGAAGATGTTAATTTTTTCAACAGACTACTTTACAAGTGAGGTGAATCTGCTACCTTGGCCATCTTTGTAGATTATATTAACAAGGAAAGTTTGAACTTGCTGCAGTCAACCATCTTCGTAGAAAGGAAACTGATTCCTAGAACCGAATTAACTTATTTCACACAGTACAGTGTTCAGTACTGAAGATGTTTGTTTTCTAAAGAAACCACTTTATAAATGACGCAAATCCACTAACTTGAACATCTTTTTAGATTACACAAACTAGGAAAGTTTGAACTTGCTGTACTCAACCTTCTTCATAGAAATTAAACTGATTCCTAGAAGCGAATTAACTTATATCACACAGTACAGTGTTCGGTACTGAAGACGTTTCTTTTCTCAAGAAATTACTTTAGAAATGAGGTGAATCCACTAAGTTGTGCATCTTTTTAGATTACATTAACAAAGAATGTTTGAACTTGCTGCATTTAACCGTCTTTTTAGGAAAGCAACTGAATTCGAGATCCAAATTAGCTTTTTTCACAAGGTACAATGTTCGGCAGTGAAGATGTTTGTTTTCTCAACAAACTACCTTACCAATGAGGCAAATCTACTAACTTGGACATCTCTTTAGATTACATTAACAAGGAAAGTTTGAACTTACTAAACTCAACCATCTTCGTAGAAAGTAAACTGATTCCTAGAAACGAATTAGCTCATTTCACACAGTATAATGTTTGGCAATGAAGGTTTGTTTTCTAAAGAAACTACTTTAGAAATGAGGCGAATGTACTAACATGAACATCTTTTTACATTACATTAACAAGGAAAGTTTGAACTTGCTAAACTCAACCATCTTCGTAGAAAGGAAACTGATTCCTAGAACTGAATTAACTTATTTCACACAGTACAGTGTTCGGTACTGAAGATGTTTGTTTTCTAAAGAAACTAATTTAGAAATGACGTGAATCCACTAACTTGTACATCTTGTTAGATTACACAAACTAGGAAAGTTTGAACTTGCTGCACTCAACCTTCTTCGTAGGAAAGCAAGTGATTCCTAGAAGCTAACTAGCTTATTTCACATAGTACAGTGTTCAGTAATGAAGATGTTTGTTTTCTAAACAAACTACTTTAGAAATGAGGCCAATCTACTAAGTTGTGCATCTTTTTGGATTACAGGAACAAGGAAAGTTTGAACTTGCTGCACTCAACCTTCTTTGTAGGAAAGCAAGTGATTCCTAGAACCGAATGAGCTTATTTCACACAGTACAATGTTCGGCAATGAAGATGTTAATTTTCTCAACAAACTACTTTACACATGAGGTGAATCTGCTAACTTGGCCATCTTTTTAGATTACATTAACAAGAAATGTTTGAACTTGCTGCACTCAACCATCTTTATAGAAAGGGCACTGATTCCTAGAATCGAATTAACTTATTTCACACAGTACAGTGCTCAGTACTGAAGATGTTTGTTTTCTAAGGAAACCACTTCAGAAACGAGGCGAATCCAATAACTTGTATATCTTTTTAGATTACACAAACTAGGAAAGTTTCAACTTGCTGCTCTCAACCTTCTTCGTAGAAATTAAACTGATTCCTAGAAGCGAACTAACTTATTTCACACAGTACAGTGTTCGGTACTGAAGACGTTTCTTTTCTCAAGAAATTAGTTTAGAAATGAGGCAAATCCACTAAGTTGTGCATATTTTTAGATTACATTAATAAAGAATGTTTGAACTTGCTGCACTTAACCATCTTTGCAGGAAAGCAACTGAATTCTAGAACCGAATTAGCTTTTTTCACAAGGTACAATGTTCGGCAATGAAGATGTTTGTTTTCTCAACAAACTACTTTACAAATGAGTGAAATCTGCTAACTTGGATATCTTTTTAGATTACATTAACAAGGAAAGTTTGAACTTGCTAAACTCAACCATTTTCGTAGAAAGTAAACTGATTGCTAGAAGGGAATTAGCCCATTTAACACAGTACAATGTTTGGCAATGAAGGTTTGTTTTCTAAAGAAACTACTTTAGAAATCACGTGAATCCACTAACTTGTACATCTTGTTAGATTACACAAACTAGGAAAGTTTGAACTTGCTACATTCAACCTTCTTCGTAGGAAAGCAAGTGATTCCTAGAACCGAACTAGCTTATTTCACATAGTACAGTGTTCGTTAATGAAGATGTTTGTTTTCTAAACAAACTACTTTACAAATGAGGCGAATCTTCTAACTTGGCCATCTTTTTAGATTATATTAACAAGGAAAGTTTGAACTTGCTGCACTCAAACTTCTTTGTAGGTAAGCAAGTGATTATAGAACCGAATGAGCTTATTTCACACAGTACAATGTTCGGCAATGAAGATGTTAATTTTGTCAACAAACTACATTACAAATGAGGTGAATCTGGTAACTTGGCCATCTTTTTAGATTACACTAACAGGAATAGTTTGTACTTGCTGCACTCAACCATCTTCGCAGAAAGGAAACTGATTTCTAGAACCGAATTAACTTATTTCACACAGTACAGTGTTCAGCACTGAAGATGTTTGTTTTCTAAATAAACCACTTTAGAAACGACGCGAATCCACTAACTTGTACATCCTGTTATATTACACAAAGTAGGAAAGTTTGAACATGCTGCACTCAAATTTCTTCTAAGGTAAGCAAGTGATTCATAGATTCGAACTAGCTCATTTCACATAGTACAGTGTTCGGTAAAGAAGATTTTTGTTTTCTAAACAAACTACTTTAGAAATGAAGCGAATCTCCTAACTTGGCCATCTTTTTAGATTACATTAACAAGGAATGTTTGAACTTACTACACTCAACCATCTTCATAGAAATTACACTGATTCCTACAAGCGAATTAACGTTTCACACAGTACAGTGTTCGGTACTGAAGATGTTTCTTTTCTAAAGAAACTACTTTACAAATGAGGCCAATCTACGAAGTTGTGCATCTTTTTAGATTACATTAACAAGGAAAGTTTGAACTTGCTGCACTCAACCATCATTGTAGGAAAGCAAGTGATTCCTAGAACCTAATGAGCTTATTTCATACAGTACAATGTTCGGCAATGAAGATGTTAATTTTCTCAATAAACTACTTTACAAATGAGGTGAATCTGCTAACTTGGCCATCTTTTCAGATTACATTAACAAGGAAAGTTTAAACTTGCGGCACTCAACAATCTTCGTGGAAAGGAAACTGATTCCTAGAACCGAATTAACTTATTTCACAGAGTATAGTGTTCAGTACTGAAGATGTTTGTTTTCAAAGGAACCACATTAAAAATGACTCGAATCCACTAACTTGTACATCTTGTTAGATTACACAAACTAGGACAGTTTGAACTTACTGCACTCAACCTTCTTCGTAGGAAAGCAAGTGATTCCTAGAACCGAACCAGCTTATTTCACATAGTACAGTATTCGGTAATGAAGATGTTTGTTTTCTAAACAAACTACTTTAGAAATGAGGCCAATCTACTAAGTTGTGCATCTTTTTAGATTACATTGACAAGGAAAGTTTGAACTTGCTGCACTCAATCTTCTTTGTAGGAAATCAACTGATTCCTAGAACCGAATGAGCTTATTTCACACAGTACAATGTTCGGCAATGAAGATGTTTGTTTTCTCAACAAAGTACTTTACAAATGAGGCGAATCTTCTAACTTGGCCTTCTTTTTAGATTATATTAAAAAGGAAAGTTTGAACTTGCTGCACTCAACCTTCTTCGTAGAAATTAAACTGATTCTTCGAACCGAACTTACTTATTTCACACAGTACATTGTTCGGTACTGAAGATGTTTCTTTTCTAAAGAAACTACTTTAGAAGTGAGGCCAATCTACTAAGTCGGGCATCTTTTTAGATTACATTAACAAGGAAAGATTGAACTTACTGCACTCAACCGTATTTGTAGGAAAGCAACTGAATTCTAGAACCGAACGAGCTTTTTTCACACAGTACAATATTCAGCAAAGAAGAAGTTTGTTTTCTCAACAAAGTACTTTACAAATGAGGTGGATCTTCTAAGTTGGCCATCTTTTTAGATTACATTAACATGGAAAGTTTGAACTTGCTGCACTCAACTTTCTTCGTAGAAATTAATCTGATTCCTAGAAGCGAATTAACTTATTTCACACAGTACAGTGTTCGGTACTGAAGATGTTTCTTTTCTAAAGAAACTGCTTTAGACATGAGGCCAATCTACTAAGTTGTGCATATTTTTAGATTACATTAACAAGGAAAGTTTGAACTTGCTGCACTCAACCGTCTTTGTAGGAAAGCCACTGAATTCTAGAACCGAAATAGCTTTTTTCACCCAGTACAATGTTTGGCAATGAAGAGGTTTGTTTTCTCAACAAACTACTTTACAAATGAGGTGAATCTACTAACTGGGCCATCTTTGCATATTACATTAACAAGGGAAGTTTGAACTTGCTGCACTCAACCATCTTCGTAGAAATTAAACTGATTCCTAGAAGCGAATTAACGATTCACACAGTACTGTGTTCGGTACTGAAGATGTTTCTTTTCTAAAGAAACTGCTTTAGAAATGAGGCCAATCTACTAAGTTGTGCATCTTTTTAGATTACATTAACAAGGAAAGTTTGAACTTGCTGCACTCAACCTTCTTTTTAGGAAAGCAACTGATTCCTAGAACCGAATGAGCTTATTTCACACAGTACAATGTTCGGCAATGAAGATGTTTGTTTTCTCAACAAAGTACTTTACGATTGAGGCGAATCTTCTAACTTGGCCATCTTTTTAGATTATATTAAAAAGGAAAGTTTGAACTTGCTGCACTCAACCATCTTCGTAGAAATTTAACTGATTCCTAGAAGCGAATTAACTTCTTTCACACAGTACAGTGTTCGGTACTGAAGATTATTCTTTTCGAAAGAAACTACTTTAGAAAAGAGGCCAATCTAGTACGTTGTGCAACTTTTTAGATTACATTAACAAGGAATGTTTGAACTTGCTGCACTCAACAGTCTTTGTAGGAAAGCAAAAGAATTCTAGAACCAAATTAGCTTTTTTCATACAGTACAATATTCGTCAATGAAGATGTTTGTTTTCTCAACAAACTACTTTACCAATGAGGCAAATCTACTAACTTGGACATCTTTTTAGATTGCATCTACAAAGAAAGTTTCACGTTGCTAAACTCCACCATCTTCGTAGAAAGTAAACTGATTCCTAGAACCGAATGAGCTAATTTCACACAGTACAATGATTGGCAATGAAGGTTTGTTTTCTAAAGAGACTACTTTAGAAATGAGGCGAATCTACTAACTTGGACATCTTTTTACATTACATTAACAAGGAAAGTTTAAGCTTGCTAAACTCAACCATCTTCGTAGAAAGGAAACTGATTCCTAGAACCGAATTAACTTATTTTACACAGTACAGTGTTCGGTACTGAAGATGTTTCTTTTCTAAACAAATTACTTTAGAAATGAGGCCAATCTACTACGTTGTGCATCTTTTCAGATTACATTAACAAGGAAAGTTTGAACTTGCTGCACTCAACCTTCTTTGTAGGAAAGCAAGTGATTCCTAGAACCGAACTAGCTTATTTCACATAGTCCAGTATTCGGTAATGAAGATGTTTGTTTTCTAAACAAACTACTTTAGATATGAGGCCAATCTACTAAGTTGTGCATCTTTTTAGATTACATTAACAAGGAAAGTTTGAACTTGCTGCACTCAACCTCCTTTGTAGGAAAGCAAGTGATTCCTAGAACCGAATGAGCTTATTTCACACTGTACAATGTTCGGCAATAAAGATGTTAATTTTCTCAACAAAATACTTTACAAATGAGGTGAATCTGCTAACTTGGCCATCTTTTAAGATTACATTAACAAGGAAAGTTTGAACTTGCTGCACTCAACCATCTTCGTAGAAAGGAAACTGATTCCTAGAACTGAATTAGCTCATTCCACACAGTACAATGTTTGGCAATGAAGGTTTGTTTTCTAAAGACACTACTTTATAATGAGGACACTCTACTAACATGGACATCTTTTTAGATTACATTAACAAGGAATGTTTGAACTTGCTAAACTCAACCATCTTCGTAGGAAGGAAACTCATTCCTAGAACCGAATTTTCTTATTTCACGCAGTACAGTGTTGGGTACTGAAGATGTTTGTTTTCTAAAGAAACTACTTTAGAAATGACGCGAATCACCTTTCTTGTATATCTTGTTAGATTACACAAACCAGGCAAGTTTGAACTTGCTGCACTCAACCTTCTTCCTAGGAAAGCAACTGATTTCTAGAACCAAACTAGCTCATTTCACATAGTACAGTGTTCGGTAATGAAGATGTTTGTTTTCTAAACAAACTACTTTAGAAATGATGCCAATTTACTAAGTTGTGCATCTTTTCAGATTAAATGAACAAGGAAAGTTTGAACTTGCTTCACTCAACCTTCTTTGTAGGAAAGCATCTGATTCCTAGAACCGAATGAGCTTATTTCACACAGTACAATGTTCGGCAATGAAGATGTTTATTTTCTCAACAAAGTACTTTACAAATGAGGCGAATCTCCTAACTTGACCATCTTTTTAGATATCATTAACAAGGAAAGATTGAACTTGCTGCACTCAACCGTCTTTGTAGAAATTAAACTGATACCTAGAAGCCAATTAACTTATTTCACACAGTACAGTGTTCGACACTGAAGATGTTTCTTTTCTAAAGAAACTAGTTTAGAAATGAGGCCAATCTACTAAGTTGTGCATCGTTACAGATTACATTAACAAGGAAAGTTTGAACTTACGGCACTCAACCTTCTTTGTAGGAAAGGAAGTGATTCCTAGAAGCGAATTTACTTATTTCACAAAGTACAGTGTTCGGTACTGAAGATGTTTCTTTTCCAAAGAAACTACTTTAGAAATGACGCGAACCCACTAACTTGTACATCTTGTTAGATTACACACACTAGGAAAGTTTGAACTTGCTGCACTCAACCTTCTTCGTAGGAAAGCAAGTTATTACTAGAACCAAACTTGCTTATTTCACATAGTACGGTGTTCGGTAAAGTAGATGTTTGTTTTCTAAACAAACTTCTTTAGAAATGAGGCCAATCTACTACGTTGTGCATCTTTTTAGGTTACATTAACAAGGAAAGTTTGAACTTGCTCCATTCAACCTTCTTTGTAGGAAAGCACTTGATTCCTAGAACGGAATGAGCTTATTTCACACAGTACAATGATTTGCAATAAAGATGTTAATTTTCTCAACAAATACTTCACAAATGAGGTGAATCTGCTAACTTGGCCATCTTTTTAGAATACATTAACAAGGAAAGTTTGAACATCCTGCACTCAACCATCTTCGTAGAAAGGAAACTGATTCCTAGAACCAAATTAACTTATTTCACAAAGTACAGTGTTCAATACTGAAGATGTTTGTTTTCTAAAAAAACCACTTTAGAATCGAAGCAAATCCACTAACTTGTACATCTTCTTAGATTACACAAACTAGGAAAGTTTGAACTTGCTGAACTCAACCTTCTTCGTAGAAATTAAACTGATTCCTAGAAGCGTATTAACTTATTTCACACAGTTCAGAGTTCGGTACTGAAGATGTTTCTTTTCTAAAGAAACTACTTTAGAAATGAGGCCAATCTACAAAGCTGTGCATCTTTTTAGATTACATTAACAAGGAAAGTTTGAACTTGCTGCACTCAACCTTCTTTGTAGGAAAGCAACTGATTCCTAGAACCGAATGAGCTTATTTCACACAGTACAATGTTTGGCAATGAAGATGTTTATTTTCCCAACAAACTACTTTACAAATGAGGCGAATCTACTAACTTGGCCATCTTATTAGATTACATTAACAAGGAAAGTTTGAACTTGCTGAACTCAACCATCTTCGTAGAAATTAAACTGATTCCTAGAAGCGAATTAACTTATTTCACACAGTACAGTGTTTGGTACTGAAGATGTTTCTTTTCTAAAGAAACTAAGTTAGAAATGAGGCTGATCTATTAACTTGTAGATCTTGTTAGATTACACAAACTAGGAAAATTTGAACTTGCTGCACTCAGCCTTCTTCATAGAAATTAAACTGATTCCTAGAAGCTTAATTAACTTATTTCACACAGTACAGTGTTCGGTACTGAAGATGTTTCTTTTCTGAAGAAACTACTTTAGAAATGAGTCCGATGTACTACGTTGTGCATCTTTTTAGATTACTTCAACAAGGAAAGTTTGTACTTTTTGTACTCAACCGTCTTTGTAGGAAAGCAACTGAATTCTAGAACCAAATTAGCTTTTTTCACACAGTACAATGTTCAGCAATGAAGATGTTTGTTTTCTCAACAAACTACTTTACCAATGAGGCAAATCTACTAACTTGGACATCTTTTTACATTACATTAACAAGGAACGTTTGAACTTGCTAAATTCAACTATCCTCGTAGAAAGTAAACTGATTCCTAGAACCGAATTAACTCATTTCACACAGTACAATGTTTGGCAATGAAGGTTTTTTTCTAAAGAAACTACTTTAGAAATGAGGCGAATCTACTACCTTGGACATCTTTTTAGAATACATTAACAAGGAAAGTTTGAACTTGCTAAACTCAACCATCTTCGTAGAAAGGAAACTGATTCCTACAACCGATTTACCTTATTTCACACAGTACAGTGTTCGGTACTGAGGATGTTTGTTTTCTAAAGAAACTAATTTAGAAATGATGCGAATCCACTAACTTGTACATCTTGTTAGATTACACAAACTAGGAAAGTTTCAAGTTGCTGCACTCAACCTTCTTCGTAGGAAAGCAAGTGATTCCGAGAACCGAACTAGCTCATTTCACATAGTACAGTGTTCGGGAATGAAGATGTTTGTTTTCTAAACAAACTACTTTAGAAATGAGGCCAATCTACAAAGCTGTGCATCTTTTTAGATTACATTAACAAGGAAAGTTTGAACTTGCTACACTCAACCTTCTTTGTAGGAAAGCAACTGATTCCTAGAACCGAATGAGCTTATTTCACACAGTACAATGTTTGGCAATGAAGATGTTTATTTTCCCAACAAACTACTTTACAAATGAGGCGAATCTACTAACTTGGCCATCTTATTAGATTACATTAACAAGGAAAGTTTGAACTTGCTGAACTCAACCATCTTCGTAGAAATTAAGCTGATTCCTAGAAGCGAATTAACTTATTTCACACAGTACAGTGTTTGGTACTGAAGATGTTTCTTTTCTAAAGAAACTAAGTTAGAAATGAGGCTGATCTATTAACTTGTAGATCTTGTTAGATTACACAAACTAGGAAAATTTGAACTTGCTGCACTCAGCCTTCTTCATAGAAATTAAACTGATTCCTAGAAGCGAATTAACTTATTTCACACAGTACAGTGTTCGGTACTGAAGATGTTTCTTTTCTGAAGAAACTACTTTAGAAATGAGTCCGATGTACTACGTTGTGCATCTTTTTAGATTACTTTAACAAGGAAAATTTGTACTTTTTGTACTCAACCGTCTTTGTAGGAAAGCAACTGAATTCTAGAACCAAATTAGCTTTTTTCACACAGTACAATGTTCAGCAATGAAGATGTTTGTTTTCTCAACAAACTACTTTACCAATGAGGCAAATCTACTAACTTGGACATCTTTTTACATTACATTAACAAGGAACGTTTGAACTTGCTAAATTCAACTATCCTCGTAGAAAGTAAACTGATTCCTAGAACCGAATTATCTCATTTCACACAGTACAATGTTTGGCAATGAAGGTTTTTTTCTAAAGAAACTACTTTAGAAATGAGGCGAATCTACTACCTTGGACATCTTTTTAGAATACATTAACAAGGAAAGTTTGAACTTGCTAAACTCAACCATCTTCGTAGAAAGGAAACTGATTCCTACAACCGATTTACCTTATTTCACACAGTACAGTGTTCGGTACTGAGGATGTTTGTTTTCTAAAGAAACTAATTTAGAAATGATGCGAATCCACTAACTTGTACATCTTGTTAGATTACACAAACTAGGAAAGTTTCAAGTTGCTGCACTCAACCTTCTTCGTAGGAAAGCAAGTGATTCCGAGAACCGAACTAGCTCATTTCACATAGTACAGTGTTCGGGAATGAAGATGTTTGTTTTCTAAACAAACTACTTTAGAAATGAGGCCAATCTACTCAGTTGTGCATCTTTTTAGATTACATTAACAAGGAAAGTATGAACTTACTGCACTCAACCTTCTTTGTAGGAAAGCAACTGTTTCCTAGAACCGAATGAGCTTATTTCACACAGTACAATGTTCTGCAATGAAGATGTTTGTTTTCTCAACAAACGACTTTACAAATGAGGCGAATCTACTAACTTGGCCATCTTTTTAGATTACATTAACAAGGAAAGTTTGAACTTGCTGCACTCAACCGTCTTCGTAGAAATTAAACTGATTCCTAGAAGCGAATTCACTTATTTCACACAGTGCAGTGTTCGGTACTGAAGATGTTTCTTTTCTAAAGAAACTACTTTAGAAATGACACGAATCCACTAACTTGTACATCTTGTTAGATTACACAAACTAGGAAAGTTTGAACTTGCTGCACTCAACCTTCTTCGTAGGAAAGCAAGTTATTACTAGAACCAAACTTGCTTATTTCACATAGTACGGTGTTCGGTAAAGTAGATGTTTGTTTTCTAAACAAACTACTTTAGAAATGAGGCCAATCTACAAAGCTGTGCATCTTTTTAGATTACATTAACAAGGAAAGTTTGAACTTGCTACACTCAACCTTCTTTGTAGGAAAGCAACTGATTCCTAGAACCGAATGAGCTTATTTCACACAGTACAATGTTTGGCAATGAAGATGTTTATTTTCCCAACAAACTACTTTACAAATGAGGCGAATCTACTAACTTGGCCATCTTATTAGATTACATTAACAAGGAAAGTTTGAACTTGCTGAACTCAACCATCTTCGTAGAAATTAAGCTGATTCCTAGAAGCGAATTAACTTATTTCACACAGTACAGTGTTTGGTACTGAAGATGTTTCTTTTCTAAAGAAACTAAGTTAGAAATGAGGCTGATCTATTAACTTGTAGATCTTGTTAGATTACACAAACTAGGAAAATTTGAACTTGCTGCACTCAGCCTTCTTCATAGAAATTAAACTGATTCCTAGAAACGAATTAACTTATTTCACACAGTACAGTGTTGGTACTGAAGATGTTTCTTTTCTGAAGAAACTACTTTAGAAATGAGTCCGATGTACTACGTTGTGCATCTTTTTTAGATTACTTTAACAAGGAAAATTTGTACTTTTTGTACTCAACCGTCTTTGTAGGAAAGCAACTGAATTCTAGAACCAAATTAGCTTTTTTCACACAGTACAATGTTCAGCAATGAAGATGTTTGTTTTCTCAACAAACTACTTTACCAATGAGGCAAATCTACTAACTTGGACATCTTTTTACATTACATTAACAAGGAACGTTTGAACTTGCTAAATTCAACTATCCTCGTAGAAAGTAAACTGATTCCTAGAACCGAATTATCTCATTTCACACAGTACAATGTTTGGCAATGAAGGTTTTTTTCTAAAGAAACTACTTTAGAAATGAGGCGAATCTACTACCTTGGACATCTTTTTAGAATACATTAACAAGGAAAGTTTGAACTTGCTAAACTCAACCATCTTCGTAGAAAGGAAACTGATTCCTACAACCGATTTACCTTATTTCACACAGTACAGTGTTCGGTACTGAGGATGTTTGTTTTCTAAAGAAACTAATTTAGAAATGATGCGAATCCACTAACTTGTACATCTTGTTAGATTACACAAACTAGGAAAGTTTCAAGTTGCTGCACTCAACCTTCTTCGTAGGAAAGCAAGTGATTCCGAGAAGAGAACTAGCTCATTTCACATAGTACAGTGTTCGGGAATGAAGATGTTTGTTTTCTAAACAAACTACTTTAGAAATGAGGCCAATCTACTCAGTTGTGCATCTTTTTAGATTACATTAACAAGGAAAGTATGAACTTACTGCACTCAACCTTCTTTGTAGGAAAGCAACTGTTTCCTAGAACCGAATCAGCTTATTTCACACAGTACAATGTTCGGCAATGAAGATGTTTGTTTTCTCAACAAACGACTTTACAAATGAGGCGAATCTACTAACTTGGCCATCTTTTTAGATTACATTAACAAGGAAAGTCTGAACTTGCTGCCCTCAACCGTCTTCGTAGAAATTAAACTGATTCCTAGAAGCTTAATTCACTTATTTCACACAGTGCAGTGTTCGGTACTGAAGATGTTTCTTTTCTAAAGAAACTACTTTAGAAATGACACGAATCCACTAACTTGTACATCTTGTTAGATTACACAAACTAGGAAAGTTTGAACTTGCTGCACTCAACCTTCCTCGTAGAAATGTAACTAATTCCTAGAAGTGAATTAACTTATTTCACACAGTACAGTGTTCGGTACTGAAGATGTTTCTTTTCTAAAGAAACTACTTTAGAAATGAGGTGAATCCACTAACTTGTACATCTTGTTAGATTACACTAACAAGGAAAGTTTCAACTTGCTGCACTCAACCATCTTCGTAGGAAAGCAAGTGATTCCTAGAACCGAACTACCTCAGTTCACATAGTATAGTGTTCGGTAATGAAGATGTTTGTTTTGTAAACAAACTACTTTAGAAATGAGGCCAATCTACTAAGTTTTGCAACATTTCAGATTACATTAATAAGGAAAGTTTGAACTTGCTGCACTCAACCTTCTTTATAGGAAAGCAACTGATTCCTAGAACTGAAGGAGCTTATTTCACACAGTACAATATTCCGCAATGAAGATGTTTGTTTTCTCAACAAACTACTTTACAAAGGAGGCGAATCTACTAACTTGGCCATCTTTTTAGATTACATTAACAAGGAAAATTTGAACTTGCTGCACTCAACCATCGTCGTAGAAATTAAACTGATTCATAGAAGCGAATTCACTTATTTCACACAGTATAGTGTTGGTACTGAAGATTTTCTTTTCTAAAGAGACTACTTTAGAAATGAGGGAATCGACTAACTTGTACATCCTGTTAGATTACACAAACTAGGAAAGTTTGAACTTGCTGCACTCAACCTTCTTCTTTTGAAAGCAAGTGATTCCTAGAACGGAACTAGCTTATTTCACATAGTACAGAGTTCGGTAATGGAGATGTTTGTTTTCTAAACAAACTACTTTAGAAATGAGGCCAATCTACTAAGTTCTGCATCTTTTTAGATTACATTAACAAGGAATGTTTGAACTTGCTGTACTCAACCTTCTTTGTAGTAAAGCAACTGAATTCTAGACCTAAATTAGCTTTGTTCACACAGTACAATGTTCGGCAATGAAGATCTTTGTTTTCTCAACAAACTACTTTACCAATGAGGCAAATCTACTAACTTGGACATCTTTTTACATTACATTAACAAGGAACGTTTGAACTTGCTAAATTCAACTATCCTCGTAGAAAGTAAACTGATTCCTAGAACCGAATTATCTCATTTCACACAGTACAATGTTTGGCAATGAAGGTTTTTTTCTAAAGAAACTACTTTAGAAATGAGGCGAATCTACTACCTTGGACATCTTTTTAGAATACATTAACAAGGAAAGTTTGAACTTGCTAAACTCAACCATCTTCGTAGAAAGGAAACTGATTCCTACAACCGATTTACCTTATTTCACACAGTACAGTGTTCGGTACTGAGGATGTTTGTTTTCTAAAGAAACTAATTTAGAAATGATGCGAATCCACTAACTTGTACATCTTGTTAGATTACACAAACTAGGAAAGTTTCAAGTTGCTGCACTCAACCTTCTTCGTAGGAAAGCAAGTGATTCCGAGAACCGAACTAGCTCATTTCACATAGTACAGTGTTCGGGAATGAAGATGTTTGTTTTCTAAACAAACTACTTTAGAAATGAGGCCAATCTACTCAGTTGTGCATCTTTTTAGATTACATTAACAAGGAAAGTATGAACTTACTGCACTCAACCTTCTTTGTAGGAAAGCAACTGTTTCCTAGAACCGAATCAGCTTATTTCACACAGTACAATGTTCGGCAATGAAGATGTTTGTTTTCTCAACAAACGACTTTACAAATGAGGCGAATCTACTAACTTGGCCATCTTTTTAGATTACATTAACAAGGAAAGTCTGAACTTGCTGCCCTCAACCGTCTTCGTAGAAATTAAACTGATTCCTAGAAGCGAATTCACTTATTTCACACAGTGCAGTGTTCGGTACTGAAGATGTTTCTTTTCTAAAGAAACTACTTTAGAAATGACACGAATCCACTAACTTGTACATCTTGTTAGATTACACAAACTAGGAAAGTTTGAACTTGCTGCACTCAACCTTCCTCGTAGAAATGTAACTAATTCCTAGAAGTGAATTAACTTATTTCACACAGTACAGTGTTCGGTACTGAAGATGTTTCTTTTCTAAAGAAACTACTTTAGAAATGACGCGAATCCACTAACTTGTACATCTTGTTAGATTACACTAAGTAGGAAAGTTTGAACTTGCTGCACTCAACCATCTTCGTAGGAAAGCAAGTGATTCCTAGAACCGAACTACCTCAGTTCACATAGTATAGTGTTCGGTAATGAAGATGTTTGTTTTGTAAACAAACTACTTTAGAAATGAGGCCAATCTACTAAGTTTTGCAACATTTCAGATTACATTAATAAGGAAAGTTTGAACTTGCTGCACTCAACCTTCTTTATAGGAAAGCAACTGATTCCTAGAACTGAAGGAGCTTATTTCACACAGTACAATATTCCGCAATGAAGATGTTTGTTTTCTCAACAAACTACTTTACAAAGGAGGCGAATCTACTAACTTGGCCATCTTTTTAGATTACATTAACAAGGAAAATTTGAACTTGCTGCACTCAACCATCGTCGTAGAAATTAAACTGATTCATAGAAGCGAATTCACTTATTTCACACAGTATAGTGTTCGGTACTGAAGATTTTCTTTTCTAAAGAGACTACTTTAGAAATGAGGGGAATCGACTAACTTGTACATCCTGTTAGATTACACAAACTAGGAAAGTTTGAACTTGCTGCACTCAACCTTCTTCTTTTGAAAGCAAGTGATTCCTAGAACAGAACTAGCTTATTTCACATAGTACAGAGTTCGGTAATGGAGATGTTTGTTTTCTAAACAAACTACTTTAGAAATGAGGCCAATCTACTAAGTTCTGCATCTTTTTAGATTACATTAACAAGGAATGTTTGAACTTGCTGTACTCAACCTTCTTTGTAGTAAAGCAACTGAATTCTAGACCTAAATTAGCTTTGTTCACACAGTACAATGTTCGGCAATGAAGATCTTTGTTTTCTCAACAAACTACTTTACCAATGAGGCAAATCTACTAACTTGGACATCTTTTTAGAGCACATTAACAAGGAAAGTTTGAACTTGCTAAACTCAACCATCTTCGTAGAAAGTAAACTGATTCCTAGAACCGAATTAGCTCATTTCACACAGTGCAAAGTTTGGCAATTTAGGTTTGTTTTCTAAAGAAACTACTTTAGAAATGAGGCGAATCTACTAACTTGGACATCTTTTTAGATTACATTAACAAGGAAAGTTTGAACTTGCTAAACTCAACCATCTTCGTAGAAAGTAAACTGATTTTTAGAACCGAATTAGCACATTTCAAAAAGTACAATGTTTGGCAATGAATTTTTGTTTTCTAAAGACACTACTTTAGAAATGAGGCGAATCTACTAACTTGGCAATCTTTTTAGATTACATTAACAAGGAAAGTTTGAACTTGCTGCCCTCAACCATCTTCGTAGAAATTAAACTGATTCATAGAAGAGAATTAACTTGTTTCACACAGTACAGTGTTTGGTACTGAAGATGTTTCTTTTCTAAAAAACTCCTTTAGAAATGAGGCGAATCCACTAAGTTGTAAATCTTTAGAATACATTAACAAGGAATGTTTGCACTTCCTGCACTCAACCGTCTTTGTAGGAATGCAACTGAATTCTAGATCCGAATAACCTTTTTTCACACAGTACAATGTTCGGCAATGAAGATGTTTGTTTTCACAACAAACTACTTTACAAATGAGGTGAATCTACTAACTTGGCCATCTTTGCAGATTACATTCTCAAGGAAAATTTGAACTTGCTACCCTCAACCATCTTTGTAGAAATTAAACTGATTCCTAGAAGCGAATTAACTTATTTCACACAGTACAAGGTTCGGTACTGAAGATGTTTCTTTTCTAAAGAAATTACTTTAGAAATGAGGCGAATCCACTAAGTTGTGCATCTTTTTAGCATACTTTAACAAGGAATGTTTGAACTTGCTCCACTCAACGGTCTTTGTAAGAAAGCCAATGAATTCTAGATCCGAATTAGCTTTTTTCACACAGTAGAGTGTACGGCAATGAAGATGTTTGTTTTCTCAACAAACTACTTTACAAATGAGGTTAATCTACTAACTTGGCTACCTTTGCATATTACATTAACAAGGAAAGTTTGAACTTGCTGCACTCAACCATCTTCGTAGAAATTAAACTGATTCCTAGAAGCGAATTAACTTATTTCACACAGTACAGTGTTCGGTACTGAAGATGTTTCTTTTCTAAAGAAATTACTTTAGAAATGAGGCGAATCCACTAAGTTGTGCATCTTTTCAGATTACATTAACAAGGAATGTTTGAACTTGCTGCACTCAACCGTCTTTGTAGGAAAGCAACTGGACTCTAGATCAGAATTAGCTTTTTTCACAAGGTAAAATCTTCGGCAATGAAGATGTTTGTTTTCACAACAAACTCCTTTGCCAATGAGGCAAATCTACTAACTTGGACATCTTTTTAGATTACATTAACAAGGAAAGATTGAACTTGCTAAACTCAACCATCTTCGCAGAAATTAAACTCATTCCTAGAAGCGAATTAACTTATTTCAAACAGTACAGTGTTCGGTACAGAAGATGTTTCTTTTCTAAAGAAACCACTTCAGAAATGAGGCCAATCTACTACGTTGTGCATATTTTTGCATTACATTAACAAGCAAAGTTTGAACTTGCTGCACTCAACCTTCTTTGTAGGAAAGCAACTGTATTCTTGAACTAAATTAGCTTTTTTCACAGAGTACAATGTTTGGCATTGAAGATGTTCGTTTTCTCAACAAACTACCAATGAGGCAAATCTACTAACTTGGACATCTTTTTAGATTACATTAACAAGGAAAGTTGGAACTTGCTGCACACACCCGTCTTTGTAGGAAAGCAACTGAATTCTAGAACCGAATGAGCTTTTTTCACACAATACAATGTTCGGCAATGAAGATGTTTGTTTTATCAACAAACTGCTTTACCAATGAGGCAAATCTACTGACTTGGACATCTTTTTAGATTACATTAACAAGGAAAGTTTGAACTTGCTAAACTTAACCATCTTCGCAGAAAGTAAACTGATTCCTAGAACAGAATGAGCTTATTTCACAGAGTACAATGTTCGGCAATGAAGATGTTAATTTCTTAACAAACTACTTTACAAATGAGTTGAATCTGCTAACTTTCCCATCTTTTTAGATTACATTAACAAGGAAAGTTTGAACTTGCTGCACTCAACCATCTTCGTGGAAAGGAAAATGATTCCTAGAACCGAATTAGCTTCTTTCACACAGTACAGTGTTCAGTACTGAGGATGTTGGTTTTCTAAAGGAACCACTTTAGAAATGATGCTAATCCACTAACTTGTACATCTTGTTAGATTACACAAACTAGGAAAGTTTGAACTTGCTGCATTCAACCTTCTTCGTAGGAAAGCAAGTGATTCCGAGAACCAAACTAGCTCATTTCACATAGTACAGTGTTCGGGAATGAAGATGTTTGTTTTCTATACAAACTACTTTAGAAATGAGGCCAATCTACTCAGTTGTGCATCTTTTTATATTACATTAACAAGGAAAGTATGAACTTATTGCACTCAACCTTCTCTGTAGGAAAGCAACTGATTCCTAGAACCGAATGAGCTTTTTTCACACAGTACAATGTTCGGCAATGAAGATGTTTGTTTTCTCAACAAACGACTTTACAAATGAGGCGAATCTACTAATTTGGCCATCTTTTTAGATTACATTAACAAAGAAAGTTTGAACTTGCTGCCCTCAACCGTCTTCGTAGAAATTAAACTGATTCCTAGAAACTAATTCACTTATTTCACACAGTGCAGTGTTCGGTACTGAAGATGTTTCTTTTCTAAAGAAACTACTTTAGAAATGACACGAATCCACTAACTTGTACATCTTGTTAGATTACACAAACTAGGAAAGTTTGAACTTGCTGCACTCAACCTTCCTCGTAGAAATGTAACTAATTCCTAGAAGCGAATTAACTTATTTCACACAGTACAGTGTTCGGTACTGAAGATGTTTCTTTTCTAAAGAAACTACTTTAGAAATGACGCGAATCCACTAACTTGTACATCTTGTTAGATTACACAAAGTAGGAAAGTTTGAACTTGCTGCACTCAACCATCTTCGTAGGAAAGCAAGTGATTCCTAGAACCGAACTAACTCATTTCACATAGTATAGTGTTCGGTAATGAAGATGTTTGTTTTGTAAACAAACTACTTTAGAAATGAGGCCAATCTACTAAGTTTTGCAACTTTTCAGATTACATTAATAAGGAAAGTTTGAACTTGCTGCACTCAACCTTCTTTATAGGAAAGCAACTGATTCCTAGAACTGAAGGAGCTTATTTCACACAGTACAATATTCCGCAATGAAGATATTTGTTTTCTCAACAAACTACTTTACAAAGGAGGCGAATCTACTACCTTGGCCATCTTTTTAGATTACATTAACAAGGAAAGTTTGAACTTGCTGCACTCAACCATCGTCGTGGAAATTAAACTGATTCCTAGAAGCGAATTCACTTATTTCACACAGTATAGTGTTCGGTACTGAAGATTTTCTTTTCTAAAGAGACTACTTTAGAAATGAGGGGAATAGACTAACTTGTACATCCTGTTAGATTACACAAACTAGGAAAGTTTCAACTTGCTGCACTCAACCTTCTTCTTTTGAAAGCAAGTGATTCCTAGAACGGAACTAGCTTATTTCACATAGTACAGAGTTCGGTAATGGAGATGTTTGTTTTCTAAACAAACTACTTTAGAAATGAGGCCAATCTACTAAGTTCTGCATCTTTTTAGATTACATCAACAAGGAATGTTTGAACTTGCTGTACTCAACCTTCTTTGTAGGAAAGGAACTGAATTCTAGACCTAAATTAGCTTTTTTCACACAGTACAATGTTCAGCAATGAAGATGTTTGTTTTCTCAACAAACTACTTTACCAAAGAGGCAAATCTACTAACTTGGACATCTTTTTAGAGCACATTAACAAGGAAAGTTTGAACTTGCTAAACTCAACCATCTTCGTAGAAAGTAAACTGATTCCTAGAACCGAATTAGCTCATTTCACACAGTGCAAAGTTTGGCAATTTAGGTTTGTTTTCTAAAGAAACTACTTTAGAAATGAGGCGAATCTACTAACTTGGACATCTTTTTAGATTACATTAACAAGGAAAGTTTGAACTTGCTAAACTCAACCATCTTCGTAGAAAGGAAACTGATTCCTAGAACCGAATTAACTTATTTCACACAGTACAGTGTTCAGTACTGAAGATGTTTCTTTTCTAAAGAAACTACTTTAGAAATGAGGCCAATCTACTAAACTGTGCATCTTTTGGATTACATTAACAAGGAAAGTTTGAAAGTGCTGCACTCAACATTCTTTTTAGGAAAGCAAGTGATTCCTAAAACTGAATGAGCTTATTTCACACAGTACAATGAGCGGCAATAAAGATGTTAATTTTCTCAACAAACTACTTTACAAATGAAGTGACTCTGCTAACTTGGCCATCTTTTTAGATTACATTAACAAGGAAAGTTTGAACTTGCTGCACTCAACCGTCTTCGTAGAAAGGAAACTGATTCCTAGAACCGAATTAACTTATTTCACACCGTACAAAGTTTGGCAATTTAGGTTTGTTTTCTAAAGAAACTACTTTAGAAATGAGGTGAATCTACTAACTTGGCCATCTTTTTTGATTACATTAACAAGGAAAGTTTGAACTTGCTAAACTCAACCATCTTCGTAGAAAGTAAACTGATTTTTAGAACTGAATTATCACATTTCAAAAAGTACAATGTTTGGCAATGAATTTTTGTTTTCTAAAGACACTACTTTAGAAATGAGGCGAATCTACTAACTTGGCAATCTTTTTAGATTACATTAACAAGGAAAGTTTGAACTTGCTGCCCTCAACCATCTTCGTAGAAATTAAACTGATTCCTAGAAGAGAATTAACTTGTTTCACACAGTACAGTGTTCGGTACTGAAGATGTTTCTTATCTAAAAAACTCCTTTAGAAATGAGGCGAATCCACTAAGTTGTGCATCTTTAGAATACATTAACCAGGAATGTTTGCACTTCCTGCACTCAACCGTCTTTGTAGGAATGCAACTGAATTCTAGATCCGAATAACCTTTTTTCACATAGTACAATGTTCGGCAATGAAGATGTTTGTTTTCTCAACAAACTACTTTACAAATGAGGTGAATCTACTAACTTGGCCATCTTTGCAGATTATATTCTCAAGGAAAATTTGAACTTGCTACCCTCAACCATCTTTGTAGAAATTAAACTGATTCCTAGAAGCGAATTAACTTATTTCACACAGTACAGTGTTCGGTACTGAAGATGTTTCTTTTCTAAAGTAATTACTTTAGAAATGAGGCGAATCCACTAAGTTGTGCATCTTTTTAGAATACTTTAACAAGGAATGTTTGAACTTGCTCCACTCAACGGTCTTTGTAAGAAAGCCAATGAATTCTAGACCCGAATTAGCTTTTTTCACACAGTACAGTGTACGGCAATGAAGATGTTTGTTTTCTCAACAAACTACTTTACAAATGAAGTTAATCTACTAACTTGGCTACCTTTGCATATTACATTAACAAGGAAAGTTTGAACTTGCTGCACTCAACCGTCTTCATAGAAATTAAACTGATTCTTAGAAGCGAATTAACTTATTTCACACAGTACAGTGTTCGGTACTGAAGATGTTTCTTTTCTAAAGAAATTACTTTAGAAATGAGGCGAATCCACTAAGTTGTGCATCTTTTCAGATTACATTAACAAGGAATGTTTGAACTTGCTGCACTCAACCGTCTTTGTAGGAAAGCAACTGAACTCTAGATCAGAATTAGCTTTTTTCACAAGGTAAAATGTTCGGCAATGAAGATGTTTGTTTTCACAACAAACTCCTTTACCAATTAGGCAAATCTACTAACTTGGACATCCTTTTAGATTACATTAACAAGGAAAGATTAAACTTGCTAAACTCAACCATCTTCGCAGAAATTAAACTCATTCCTAGAAGCGAATTAACTTATTTCAAACAGTACAGTGTTCGGTACTGAAGATGTTTCTTTTCTAAAGAAACTACTTCAGAAATGAGGCCAATCTACTACGTTGTGCATATTGTTTCATTACATTAACAAGCAAAGTTTGAACTTGTTGCACTCAACCGTCTTTTTAGGAAAGCAACTGTGTTCTTGAACTAAATTAGCTTTTTTCACAGAGTACAATGTTCGGCATTGAAGATGTTCATTTTCTCAACAAACTACTTTACCAATGAGGCAAATCTACTAACTTGGACATCTTTTTAGATTACATTAACAAGGAAAGTTTGAACTTGCTGCACACACCCGTCTTTGTAGGAAAGCAACTGAATTCTAGAACCGAATGAGCTTTTTTCACACAATACAATGTTAGGCAATGAAGATGTTTGTTTTATCAACAAAGTACTTTACAAATGAGGCGAATCTCCTAACTTGGCCATGTTTCTAGATTACATTAACAAGGAAAGTTTGAACTTGCTGCACTCAACCTTCATTGTAGGAAAACAAGTGTTTCCTAGAACCGAATGAGCGTATTTCACACAGTACAATGTTTTGCAATGAAGATGTTTGTTTTCTCAACAAACTTCTTTACAAATGAGGCGAATCTACTAACATGGCCATCATTTTAGATTACATTAACAAGGAAAGTTTGAACTTGCTGCACTCAACCGTCTTCGGCAAAATTAAACTGATTCCTAGAAGCGAATTAACTTATTTCACACAGTACAGTATTTGGTACTGAAGATGTTTCTTTTCTAAAGAAACTACTTTAGAAATGTGGCGAATCCACTAACTTGTACATCTTTTTAGATTACACAAACTAGGAAAGTTTGAACTTGCTGCACTCAACCTTCTTCGTAGAAATTAAACTGATTCCTAGAAGCGAATTAACTTATTTCACACAGTACAGTGTTTGGTACTGAAGATGTTTCTTTTCTAAAGAAACTACTTTAGAAATGAGGCCAATCTACTAAGTTGTGTATCTTTTTAGATTACATTAACAAGTAAAGTTTGAACTTGCTGCACTCAACCGTCTTTGTAGGAAAGCCACTGATTCCTAGAACCGAATGAATTATTTCACACAGTACAATGTTTAGCAATGAAGATGTTTGTTTTCTGAACAAACTACTTTGCAAATGAGACGAATCTCCTAACTTGGCCATCTTTTTAGTTTACATTAACAAGGAAAGTTTGAACTTGCTAAACTCAACCATCTTCATAGAAATTAAACTGATTCTTAGAAGCGAATTATTAACTTATTTCACACAGTACAGTGTTAGGTACTGAAGATGTTTCTTTTCTAAAAGAACTACGGAAGAAATGAGGCGAATCCACTAACTTGTACATCTTGTTAGATTACAGAAACTAGGAAAATTTGAACTTGCTGCACTAAACCTTCTTCATAGAAATTAAACTGATTCCTAGAAGCGAATTAAATAACTTCACACAGTACAGTGTTCGGTACTGAAGATGTTTCTTTACTAAAGAAACTACTTTAGAAACGAGGCCAATCTACCAAGTTGTGTATCTTTTTAGATTACATTAAGAAGGAAAGTTTGAACTTGCTGCACTCAACCGTCTTTGTAGGAAAGCAACTGAATTCTAGAACCGAATTAGCTTTTTACACACAGTACAATGTTCGGCAATGAAGATGTTTGTTTTCTCAACAAACTACCTTACCAATGAGGCAAATCTACTAACTTGGACATCTTTTTACATTACATTAACAGGGAAAGTTTGAACTTGCTAAACTCAACCATCTTCTTAGAAAGTAAACTGATTCCTAGAACCGAATTAGCTCATTTCATACAGTACAATGTTTGGCAATGAAGGTTTTTTTCTAAAGAAACTACTTTAGAAATGAGACGAGTCTACTAACTTGAACATCTTTTTAGATTACATTAACAAGGAAAGTTTGAACTTGCTAAACTCAACAATCTTTGTAGAAAGGAAACTGATTCCTAGAACCGAATTAACTTATTTCACACAGTACAGTGTTTGGTACTGAAGATGTTTGTTTTCTAAAGAGACTAATTTAGAAATGACATGAATCCACTAACTTGTACATCTTGTTAGATTACACAAACTAGGAAAGTTTGAACTTGCTGCACTCAACCTTCGGCGTAGAAATTAAACTGATTCCTAGAAGCGAATTAACTTATTTCACACAGTACAGTGTTCGGTACTGAACATGTTTCTTTTCTAATGAAACTATTTTAGGAAAGAGGCGAATCCACTAACTTGTACATCTTGTTAGATTACACAAACTAGGAAAGTTTGAACAAGCTGCATTCAACCTTCTTCGTAGAAATTAAACTGAATCCTGGAAGCGAATTAATTTATTTCACACAGTACAGTGTTCGGTACTGAAGATGTTTCTTTACTAAAGAAATTACTTTAGAAATGAGGCCAATCTACTAAGTTGGGCATCTTTTCAGATTACATTAACAAGGAAAGGTTGAACTTGCTGCACTATACCTTCTTTGTTGGAAAGCAACTGATTCCTAGAACCGAATGAGCTTATTTCACAGAGTACAATGTTCGGCAATGAAGATGTTTGTACTCTCAAGAAACTACTTTACAAATGAGGTGACTCTGCTAACTTGGCCATCTTTCTAGATTACATTAACAAGGAAAGGTTGAACTTGCTGCACTCAACCATCTTCGTAGAAAGGAAACTGATTCCTAGAACCGAATTAACTTATTTCACACAGTATAGTGTTTGGTACTGAAGACGTTTGTTTTCTAAAGAAACCACTTTAGAAACGACGCGAATCCATAACTTGTACATCTTGTTAGATTACACAAAGTAGGAAAGTTTGAACTTGCTGCACTCAACCATCTTCGTATAAATTAAACTGATTTCTAGAAGCCAATTAACTCATTTCACACAGTACAGTGTTCGGTACTGAAGATGTTTCTTTTCTAAAGAAACTACTTTAGAAATGAGGCCAATCTACTAAGTTGTGCACCGTTTTAGATTCCATGAACAAGGAAAGTTTGAACTTCCTGCACTCAACCTTCTTTGTAGGAAAGCAAGTGATTCCTAGAACCGAATGAGCTTATTTCACACAGTACAATGTACGGCAATAAAGATGTTATTTTTCTCAACAAACTACTTTACAAATGAGGCGAATCTACTAACTTGGCGATATTTTTAGATTACATTAACAAGGAAAGTTTGAACTTGCGGAACTCAACCATCTTCGTAAAAATGAAACTGATTCCTAGAAGCGAATTCGCTTATTTCACACAATACAGTGTTCGGAACTGAAGATGTTTCTTTTCTAAAAAAACTACTTTAGAAATGAGGTGAATCCACTAACTTGTACATCTTGTTATATTACACAAACTAGGAAAGTTTGAACTTGCTGAACTCAACCTTCTTCGTAGGAAAACAAGTGATTCCTAGAATCGAACTAGCTCATTTCACATAGTACAGTGTTCGGTAATGAAGATGTTTGTTTTCTAAACAAACTACTTTAGAAATGAGGCCAATCTGCTAAGCTGTGCATCTTTTCAGATTAAATTAACAACAAAAGTTTGAACTTGCTTCACTCAACCTTCTTTTTAGGAAAGCATCTGATTCCTAGAACCGAATGAGCTTATTTCACACAGTACGATGTTCGGCAATGAAGATGTTTGTTTTCTCATCAAACTACTTTACAAATGAGGCGAATCTACTAACTTGGCCATCTTTTTAGATTACATTGACAAGGAAAGTTTGAACTCGCTGCACTCAACTTTCTTTGTAGGAAAGCAAGTGATTCCTAGAACCGAAAGAGCTTATTTCACACAGTACAATGTTCGGCTAGAAAGATGTTAATTTTCTCAACAAACTATTTTACAAATGAGGTGACTCTGCTAACTTGGCCATCTTTTTAGATTACATTAACAAGGAAAGTTTGAACATGCTGTACTCAACCATCTTCGTAGAAAGGAAACTGATTCCTAGAACCGAATTAACTTATTTCACACAGTACAGTGTTCAGAACTGAAGATGTTTGTTTTCTAAAGAAACCACTTTAGAAATGAGGTGAATCCACTAACTTGTACATATTGTTAGATTACACAAACGAGGGAAGTTTTAACTTGCTGCACTCATCGTTCTTCGTAGGAAAGAAAGTCATTCCTAGAACCGAACTAGCTCATTTCACATAGTATAGTGTTCAGTGTTGAAGATGTTTGTTTTGTAAACAAACTACTTTAGAAATGAGGCCAATTTACTAAGTGGTGCAACTTTTCGTATTACATTAACAAGGAAAGTTTGAACTTGCTGCACTCAACATTCCTTGTAGGAAAGCAACTGATTCCTAGAACCAAACTAGGTCATTTCACATAGTATAGTGTTCGGTAATGAAGATGTTTGTTTTGTAAACAAACTACTTTAGAAATGAGGCCGATCTACTAAGTTGTGCATCTTTTTAGATTACATTAACAAGGAACGTTTGAACTTGCTGCACTCAACCATCTTCGTAGAAATTAAACTGATTCCTATCACCGAAATACCTTATTTCACACAGTACAGTGTTCGGTACTGAACATGTTTCTTTTCTAAAGAAACTGCTTTAGAAATGAGGCAAAAGCACTAACTTATACATCTTCTTAGATTACAAAAACTAGGAAAGTTTGAACTTCCTGCACTCAACCTTCTTCGTAGAAATTAAACTGATTCCTAGAGGCGAATTAACTTATTTCACACTGTACAGTGCTCGGTACTGAAGAGGTTTCTTTTCTAAAGAAACTACTTTAGAAATGAAGCCAAACTACTAGGTTGTGCATCTTTTTAGATTACATTAACAAGGAACGTTTCAACTTGCTGCACTCAACCTTCTTTGTAGGAAAGCAAGTGATTCCTAGAACCGAACTAGCTCATTTCACATAGTATAGTGTTTGGTAATGAATATGTTTGTTTTGTAAACAAACTACTTTAGAAATGAGGCCAATCTACTAAGTTGTGCATCTTTTTAGATTACATTAACAAGGAACGTTTGAACTTGCTGCACTCAACCATCTTCGTAGAAATTAAACTGATTCCTATCACCGAAATACCTTATTTCACACAGTACAGTGTTCGGTACTGAACATGTTTCTTTTCTAAAGAAACTGCTTTAGAAAGGAGGCGAATGCACTAACTTGTACATCTTCTTAGATTACAAAAACTAGGAAAGTTTGAACTTCCTGCACTCAACCTTCTTCGTAGAAATTAAACTGATTCCTAGAGGCGAATTAACTTATTTCACACTGTACAGTGCTCGATACTGAAGAGGTTTCTTTTCTAAAGAAACTACTTTAGAAATGAAGCCAAACTACTAGGTTGTGCATCTTTTTAGATTACATTAACAAGGAACGTTTCAACTTGCTGCACTCAACCTTCTTTGTAGGAAACAAGTGATTCCTAGAACCGAATGAGCTTATTTCACACAGTACAATGTTCGGCAATAAAGATGTTAATTTTCTCAAGAAACTGTTTTAGAAATGAGGTGACTCTGCTAACTTGGCCATATTTTTAGATTACATTAACAAGGAAAGTTTGAACTTGCTGCACTCAACCATCTTCGTAGAAAGGAAACTGATTCCTAGAACCGAATTAACTTATTTCACACAGTACAGTGTTCGGTACTGAAGACGTTTGTTTTCTAAAGAAACCACTTTAGAAACGACGCGAATCCATAACTTGTACATCTTGTTATTTTACACAAACTAAAAAAGTTTGAACTTGCTGCAATCAACCTTCTTCGTAGGAAAGCAAGTGATTCCTAGAACCAAATGAGCTTATTTCACACAGTACAATGTTCGGCAATGAAGATGTTTGTTTTCTCAACAAACTACTTTACAAATGAGGCGAATCTACTAACTGGGCCATCATTTTATATTACATTAACAAGGAAAGTTTGAACTTGCTGCACTCAACCTTCTTTGTAGGAAAGCAACTGATTCCTAGAACCGAATGAGCTTATTTAACACAGTACAATGTTCGGCAATGAAGATGTTTGCTTCCTCAACAAAGTAGTTTACAAATGAGGCCAATCTTCTAACTAGGCAATCTTTTGAGATTACATTAACAAGGAGAGTTTCAACTTGCTGCACTCATCCTTCTTCGTAGAAATTAAACTGATTCCTAGAAGCGAATTCACTTATTTCACACAGTACAGTGTTCGGTACTGAAGGTGTTTCTTTTCTAAAGAAACTACTTTAGAAATGAGGCCAATCTACTACCTTGTGCATCTTTTTAGATTACATTAACAAGGAAAGTTTCAACTTGCTGCACTCAACCTTCTTTGTAGGAAAGCAAGTGATTCCTAGAACCGAATGAGCTTATTTCACCCAGTACAATGTTCGGCAATAAAGATGTTAATTTTCTCAACAAACTATTTTACAAATGAGGTGACTCTGCTAACTTGGCCATATTTTTAGTTTACATTAACAAGGAAAGGTTGAACTTGCTGCATTCAACCATCTTCGTAGAAAGGAAACTGATTCCTAGAACCGAATTAACTTATTTCACACAGACAGTGTTCGGTACTGAAGACGTTTGTTTTCTAAAGAAACCACTTTATAAATGACGCGAATCCACTAACTTGTACATCTTGTTAGATTACACAAACTAGTAAAGTTTGAACTTGCTGCAATCAACCTTCTTCGCAGGAAAGCATGTGATTCTTAGAACCGAACTAGCTCATTTCACATAGTACAGTGTTCGGTAATGAAAATGTTTGTTTTCTAAACAAACTACTTTACAAACGAGGAGAATCTACTAACTTGGCCATCTTTTTAGATTACATTAACAAAGAACGTTTGAACTTGCTGCACTCAACTATCTTCGTAGAAATGAAACTGATTCCTAGAAGTGAATTAACTTATTTCACACAGTACAGTGTTCGGTACTGAAGATGTTTCTTTTCTAAAGAAACTACTTTAGAAATGACACGAATCCACTGACTTGTACATCTTGTTACATTACACAAACTAGGAAAGTTTGAACTTGCTGCACTCAACCTTCTTCGTAGAAATTAAACTGATTCCTAGAAGCGAATTAACTTATTTCACAAAGTACAGTGTTGGGTACTGAAGATGTTTCTTTTCTAAACAAACAACTTTAGAAATGAGGCCAATATAGAAAGTTGTGCATCTTTTTAGATTACATTAACAAGGAAACTTTGAACTTGCTGCACTCAACCTTCTTTGTAGGAAAGCAACTGAATTCTAGAACCGAATGAGGTATTTTCACTCAGTACAATGTTCGGCAATGAAGATGTTTGTTTTCTCAAAAAACTACTTTGCCAATGAGGCAAATCTACTAACTTGGACATCTTTTTAGATTACATTAACAAGGAAAGTTTGAACTTGCTAAACTCAACCATCTTCGTAGAAATTAAACTGGTTCCTCGAAGCCAATTAACGTATTTCACACAGTACAGTGTTTGGTACTGAAGATGTTTCTTTTCTATAGAAACTACGTTAGAAATGAGGCTTATCCACTAACTTGTACATCTTGTTAGATTACACAAACTAGGAAAATTTGAACTTGCTGCACTCAACCTTCTTTGTAGGAAAGCAACTGAATTCTAGAACCGAATGAGATTTTTTCACTCAGTACAATGTTCGGCAATGAAGATGTTTGTTTTCTCAACAAACTACTTTACCAATGAGGCAAATCTACTAACTTGGACATCTTCTTAGATTACATTAACAAGGAAAGTTTGAACTTGCTAAACTCAACCATCTTCGTAGAAATTAAACTGATTCCTCGAAGCCAATTAACGTATTTCACACAGTACAGTGTTTGGTACTGAAGATGTTTCTTTTCTATAGAAACTACGTTAGAAATGAGGCTTATCCACTAACTTGTACATCTTGTTAGATTACACAAACTAGTAAAATATGAACTTGCTGCACTCAACCTTCTTCGTAGAAATTAAACTGATTCCTAGAAGTGAATTAACTTATTTAACCCAGTACAATGTTCGGTACTGAAGATGTTTCTTTTCTAAACAAACAACTTTAGAAATGAGGCCAATCTAGTAAGTTGTGCATCTTTTTAGATTACATGAACAAGGAAAGTTTGAACTTGCTGCACTCAACCGTCTTTGTAGGAAAGGAACTGTATTCTAGAACCAAATTAGCGTTTTTCACACAGTACAATGTACGGCAATGACGATCTTTGTTTTCTCAACAAACTACTTTACCAATGAGGCAAATATACTAACTTGGACATCTTTTGAGATTACATTAACAAGGAAAGTTTGACGTTGCTAAACTCAACCATCCTCATAGAAAGTAAAATGATTCCTAGAACCGAATTAGCTCGTTTCACACAGTACAATGTTTGGCAATGAAGGTTTGTTTTCTAAAGAAACTACTTTAGAAATGAGGCGAATCTACTAACTTGGACATCTTTTTAGATTACATTAACAAGGAATGTTTGAACTTGCTAAACTCAACGATCTTCGTAGAAAGAAAACTGATTCCTAGAACCGAAGTAACTTATTTCACACAGTTCAGTGTTTGGTACTGAAGATCATTGTTTTCTAAAGAAACTAATTTAGAAATGAAGAGAATCCAGTATCTTGTTCATATTGTTAGATTACACAAACTAGGAAAGTTTGAACTAGCTGCACTCAACCTTCTTTGTAGGAAAGTAACTGATTCCTAGAACCGAATGAGCTTATTTCACACACTACAATGTACGGCAATTAAGATGTTTGTTTCCTCAACAAAGTACTTTAAAAATGAGGCGAATCTTCTAACTTGGCCATCTTTTGAGATTGCATTAACAAGGAAAGTTTGAACTTGCTGCACTCAACCTTCTTCGTAGAAATTAAACTAATTCCTAGAAGCGAATTAACTTATTTCACACAGTACAGTGTTTGGTACGGAAGATGTTTCATTTCTAAAGAAACTAGTTTAGAAAGGAGGCCAATCTACTAAGTTGTGCATCTTTTTAGATTACATTAACAAGGAAAGTTTGAACTGGCTGCATTCAACCTTCTTTGTAGGAAAGCAACTGTATTCTAGAACTAAATTAGCATTTTTCACACAGTACAATGTTCGGCAATGAAGATGTTTCTTTTCTCAACAAACTACTTTACCAATGAGGCAAATCTACTAACTTGGACATCTTTTTAGAGCACATCAACAAGGAAAGTTTGAACTTGCTAAACTCAATCATCTTCGTAGAAATTATACTGATTCCTAGAACCGAATTAGCTCATTTCACACAGTACAAAGTTTGGCAATTTAGGTTTGTTTTCTAAAGAAACTACTTTAGAAATGAGGTGAATCGACTAACTTGGACATCTTTTTAGATTACATTAACAAGGAAAGTTTGAACTTGCTGTCCTCAACCATCTTCGTAGAAATTAAACTGATTCCTAGAACCGAATTAACTTATTTCACGCCATACAGTGTTCGGTACTGAAGATGTTTCTTTTCCAAAGAAATTACTTTAGAAATGAGGCGAATCCACTAAGTTGTGCATCTTTTTAGAATACATTAACAAGGAATGTTTGAACTTCCTGCACTCAACCGTCTTTGTAGGAAAGGAAATGAATTCTAGATACGAATTAGCTTTTTTCACACAGTACAATGTTTGGCAATGAAGATGTTTGGTTTCTCAACAAACTACTTTACAAAGGTGATGAATCTACTAAATTGGCCATCTATTTAGATTGCATTAACAAAGAAAGTTTGAACTTGCTGCACTGAACCATCTTCGTAGAAATTAAACTGCTTCCTAGAAGCGAATTAACTCATTTCACACAGTACAGTGAACGGTACTGAAGATGTTTCTTTTCTAAAGAAATTACTTTAGAAATGAGGCAAATCCATTAAGTTGTGCATCTTTTTAGATTACATTAACAAGGAATGTTTGAATTTGCTGCACTCAATCGTCTTTGTAGGAAAGCAACTGAATTCTATATCCGAATTAGCTTTTTTCACACAGTACAATGTTCGGCAATGAAGATGTTTGTTTTCTCAAAAAACTACTTTAAAATTAGGCGAATGTACTCCCTTGGCCATCTTTTTAGATTACATTAACAAGGAAAGTTTGAACTTGCTGCACTCAACCATCTTCGTAGAAATTAAACTGATTCCTAGAAGCGAATTCACTTATTTCACACAGTACAATATTTGGTACTGAAGATGTTTCTTTTCTAAAGAAACTACCTTAGAAATGAGGCGAATCAACTAACTTGTACATCTTGTTAGATTACACAAACTAGGAAAGTTTGAACTTGCTGCACTCAACCTTCTTCGTAGGAAAGCAATTGAAATCCTAGAACGGAACTAGCTTATTTCACATAGTACAGTGTTCGGTAATGAAGATGTTTGTTTTCTAAACAAACTACTTTAGAAATGAGGCCAATCTACTAAGTTGTGCATCTTTTTAGATTACATTAACAAGGAAAGTTTGAACGTGCTGCACTCAACCTTCTTTGTAGGAAAGCAACTGTGTCCTAGAACCGAATGAGCTTATTTCACACAGTACAATGTTCGGCAATGAAGATGTTTGTTTCCTCAACAACGTACTTTACAAATCAGGCGAATCTTCTAACTTGGCCATCTTTTTAGATTACATTAACAAGGAAAGTTTGAACTTGCTGCACTCGACCATCTTTGTAGAAATCAAACTGATTCCTAGAAGCGAATTCACTTATTTCACACAGTACAGTGTTCGATACTGAATTTGTTTCTTTTCTAAAGAAACTACTTTAGAAATGAGGCGAATCCACTAACTTGTACATCTTGTTAGATTACACAAACTAGAAAAGTTTGAACTTGCTGCACTCAACCTTCTTCGTAGGAAAGCAAGTGAATCCTAGAACGGAACTAGCTTATTTCACATAGTACAGTGTTCCGTAATGAAGATGTTTGTTTTCTAAACAAACTACTTTAGAAATGAGGCCAATCTACTAAGTTGTGCATCTTTTTAGATTACATTAACAAGGAAAGTTTGAACTTGCTGCACGTAACATTCTTTGTAGGAAATCAACTGATTCCTAGAACCAAAGGAACTTATTTCACACAGTACAATGTTCGGCAATGAAGATGTTTGTTTTCTCAACAACGTACTTTACAAATCAGGCGAATCTTCTAACATGGCCATCTTTTTAGATTACATTATCAAGGAAAGTTTGAAGTTGCTGCACTCAACCTTCTTTGTAGAAATTAAACTGATTCCTAGAAGCGAATTAACTTATTTCACACAGTACAGTGTTCAGTACTGAAGATGTTTCTTTTCTAAAGAAACTACTTTAGAAATGAGGCCAATCTACTAAGTTGTGCATCTTTTTAGATTACATTAACAAGGAAAGTTTGAACTTGCTGCATTCAACCTTCTTTGTAGGAAAGCAACTGATTCCTAGAACCGAATGAGCTTATTTCACACAGTACAATGTTCGGAAATAAAGATGTTTGTTTTCCCACCAAAGTACTTTACAAATCAGGCGAATCTTCTATCTTGGCCATCTTTTTAGATTACATTAACAAGGAAAGTTTCAACTTGTTGCACTCAACCTTCTTCGAGGAAATTAAAATGATTTCTAGAAGCAAATTAACTTATTTCACACAGTACAGTGTTCGGTACTGAAGATGTTTCTTTTCTAAAGAAACCACTTTAGAAATGACGCGAATCCATTAACTTGTTCATCTTGTTAGATTACACAAACGAGGAAAGTTTGAACTTGCTGCACTCAACCTTCTTCGTAGGAAAGCAAGTGATTCCTAAAACCGAATGAGTTTATTTCACACAGTACAATGTTCAGCAATGAAGATGTTTGTTTTCTCAACAAACTACTTTACAAATCAGGCGAATCTTCTAACTTGGCCATCTTTTTAGATTACATTAACAAGGAAAGTTTGAACTTGCTGCACTCAACCTTCTTCGTAAAAATTAAACTGAATCCTAGAAGCGAATTAACTTATTTCACACAGTACAGTGTTCGGTACTGAAGATGTTTCTTTTCTAAAGAAACTACTTTAGAAATGAGGCCAATCTAATAAGTTGTGCATCTTTTTGGATTACATTAACAAGGAAAGTTTGAACTTCCTGCACTCAACCTTCTTTGTAGGCAAGCAACTGATTCCTAGAACCGAATGAGCTTATTTCACACAGTACAATGTTCGGCAATGAAGATGTTTGTTTTCTCAACAAAGTACTTTACAAATCAGGCGAATCTTCTATCTTGGCCATCTTTTTAGATTACATTAACAAGGAAAGTTTGAACTTCTGCACTCAACCTTCTTCATAGAAATTAAAATGATTCCTAGAACCGAATTAACGTATTTCACACAGTACAGTGTTCAGTACTGAAGATGTTTGTTTTCTAAAGAAACCACTTTAGAAATGACGCATATCCACTAACTTGTACATCTTTTTAGATTACACAAACGAGGAAAGTTTGAACTTGCTGCACTCATCCTTCTTCGTAGGAAAGCAAGTGATTCCTAGAGCCGAACTAGCTCATTTCACATACTATAGTGTGTTGGTAATGAAGATGTTTGTTTTGTAAACAAACTGCTTTAGAAATGAGGCCAATCTAGTAAGTTGTGCAACTTTTCAGATTACATTAACAAGGAAAGTTTGAACTTTCTGCACTCAACCTTCTTTGTAGGAAAGAAACTGATTCCTTGAACCGAATGAGCTTATTTCACACAGTACAATGTTTGGAAATGAAGATGTTTGTTTTCTCAACAAACTACTTTACAAATGAGGTGAATCTACTAACTTGGCCATCTTTTTAGATTACATTAACAAGGAAAGTTTGAACTTGCTGCACTCAACCTTCTTTGTAGGAAAGCAACTGATTCCTAGAACCGAATGAGCTTATTTCACACAGTACAATGTTCGGCAATGAAGATGTTTGTTTCCTCAACAACGTACTTTACAAATCAGGCGAATCTTCTAACTTGGCCATCTTTTTAGATTACATTAACAAGGAAAGTTTGAACTTGCTGCACTCGACCATCTTTGTAGAAATCAAACTGATTCCTAGAACCGAATTCACTTATTTCACACAGTACAGTGTTCGATACTGAAGTTGTTTCTTTTCTAAAGAAACTACTTTAGAAATGAGGCGAATCCACTAACTTGTACATCTTGTTAGATTACACAAACTAGAAAAGTTTGAACTTGCTGCACTCAACCTTCTTCGTAGGAAAGCAAGTGAATCCGAGAACGGAACTAGCTTATTTCACATAGTACAGTGTTCCGTAATGAAGATGTTTGTTTTCTAAACAAACTACTTTAGAAATGAGGCCAATCCACTAAGTTGTGCATCTTTTTAGATTACATTAAAAGGAAAGTTTGAACTTGCTGCACTCAACCTTCTTTGTAGGAAAGCAACTGATTCCTAGAACCGAATGAGCTTATTTCACACAGTACAATGTTCGGCAATGAAGATGTTTGGTTTCTCACCAAACTACTTTACAAAGGCGATGAATCTACTAAATTGGCCATCTATTTAGATTGCATTAACAAGGAAAGTTTGAACTTGCTGCACTGAACCATCTTCGTAGAAATTAAACTGTTTCCTAGAAGCGAATTAACTCATTTCACACAGTACAGTGAACGGTACTGAAGATGTTTCTTTTCTAAAGAAATTACTTTAGAAATGAGGCAAATCCATTAATTTGTGCATCTTTTTAGATTACATTAACAAGGAATGTTTGAATTTGCTGCACTCAATCGTCTTTGTAGGAAAGCAACTGAATTCTATATCCGAATTAGCTTTTTTCACACAGTACAATGTTCGGCAATGAAGATGTTTGTTTTCTCAACAAACTACTTTACAAATGAGTCAAATCTACTACCTTGGCCATCTTTTTAGATTACATTAACAAGGAAAGTTTGAACTTGCTGCACTCAACCATCTTCGTAGAAATTAAACTGATTCCTAGAAGCAAATTCACGTATTTCACACAGTACAGTATTCGGTACTGAAGATGTTTCTTTTCTAAAGAAACTACCTTAGAAATGAGGCGAATCAACTAACTTGTACATCTTGTTAGATTACACAAACTAGGAAAGTTTGAACTTGCTGCACTCAACCTTCTTCGTAGGAAAGCAATTGAAATCCTAGAACGGAACTTGCTTATTTCACATAGTACAGTGTTCGGTAATGAAGATGTTTGTTTTCTAAACAAAGTACTTTAGAAATGAGGCCAATCTACTAAGTTGTGCATCTTTTTAGATTACATTAACAAGGAAAGTTTGAACTTGCTGCACTCAACCTTCTTTGTAGGAAAGCAACTGTGTCCTAGAACCGAATGAGCTTATTTCACACAGTACAATGTTCGGCAATGAAGATGTTTGTTTCCTCAACAACGTACTTTACAAATCAGGCGAATCTTCTAACTTGGCCATCTTTTTAGATTACATTAACAAGGAAAGTTTGAACTTGCTGCACTCGACCATCTTTGTAGAAATCAAACTGATTCCTAGAAGCCAATTCACTTATTTCACACAGTACAGTGTTCAATACTGAAGTTGTTTCTTTTCTAAAGAAACTACTTTAGAAATGAGGCGAATCCACTAACTTGTACATCTTGTTAGATTACACAAACGAGGAATGTTTGAACTTGCTGCACTCATCCTTCTTCGTAGGAAAGCAAGTGATTCCTAGAGCCGAACTAGCTCATTTCACATACTATAGTGTTCGGTAATGAAGATGTTTGTTTTGTAAACAAACTGCTTTAGAAATGAGGCCAATCTAGTAAGTTGTGCAACTTTTCAGATTACATTAACAAGGAAAGTTTGAACTTTCTGCACTCAACCTTCTTTGTAGGAAAGAAACTGATTCCTTGAACCGAATGAGCTTATTTCACACAGTACAATGTTCGGCAATGAAGATGTTTGTTTCCTCAACAAAGTACTTTACAAATGAGGCGAATTTTCTCACTTGGCCATCTTTTGAGATTATATTGACAAGGAAAGTTTGAACTTGCTGCACTCAACCTTCTTCGTATAAATTAAACTGATTCCTAGAAGCGAATTAACTTATTGCACACAGGACAGTGTTCGGTACTGAAGATGTTTCTTTTCTAAAGAAACTACTTTAGAAATGAGGCAAATATACTGAGTTGTGCATCTTTTTAGATTACATTAACAAGGAAAGTTTGAACTTGCTGCACTCACCCTTCTTTGTAGGAAAGCAACTGATTCCTAGAACCGAATGAGCTTATTTCACACAGTACAATGTTCGGCAATGAAGATGTTTCTTTTCTCAACAAAGTACTTTACAAATGAAGCGAATCTTCTAACTTGGCCATCTTTTTAGATTACATTAACAAGGAAAGTTTGAACTTGCTGCACTCAACCTTCTTTGTAGGAAAGCAAGTGATTCCTAAAACCGAATGAGCTTATTTCCCACAGTACAGTGTTCGGAAATAAAGATGTTAATTTTGTAAACAAACTACATTACAAATGAGGTGACTCTGCTATATTGGCCATCTTTTTAGATTACATTAAGAAGGAAAGTTTGAACTTGCTGCATTCAACCATCTTCGTAGAAAGGAAACTGTTTCCTAGAACCCAATTAACTTATTTCACAGAGTACAGTGTTCACTACTGAAGATGTTTGTTTTATAAGAAAACCACTTTAGAAACGACGTGAATCCACTAACTTGTAAATCTTGTTAGATTACACAAACGAGGAAAGTTTGTACTTGCTGCACTCAACCTTCTTCGTAGGAAAGCAAGTGATTCCTAAAAGAGAACTAGCTCATTTCACATAGTATAGTGTTCGGTAATGAAGATGTTTGTTTTGTAAACAAACTACTTTAGAAATGAGGCCAATTTACTAAGTTGTGCAACTTTTCAGATTACATTAACAAGGAAAGTTTGAACTGGCTGCATTCAACCTTCTTTTTAGGAAAGCAACTGTATTCTAGAACTAAATTAGCATTTTTCACACAGTACAATGTTCGGCAATGAAGATGTTTCTTTTCTCAACAAACTACTTTACCAATGAGGCAAATCTACTAACTTGGACATCGTTTTAGAGCACATCAACAAGGAAAGTTTGAACTTGCTAAACTCAACCATCTTCGTAGAAATTATACTGATTCCTAGAACCGAATTAGCTCATTTCACACAGTACAAAGTTTGGCAATTTAGGTTTGTTTTCTAAAGAAACTACTTTAGAAATGAGGCGAATCGACTAACTTGGACATCTTTTTAGATTACATTAACAAGGAAAGTTTGAACTTGCTGTCCTCAACCATCTTCGTAGAAATTAAACTGATTCCTAGAACCGATTTAACTTATTTCACACCATACAGTGTTCGGTACTGAAGATGTTTCTTTTCCAAAGAAATTACTTTAGAAATGAGGCGAATCCACTAAGTTGTGCATCTTTTTAGAATACATTAACAAGGAATGTTTGAACTTCCTGCACTCAACCGTCTTTGTAGGAAAGGAAATGAATTCTAGATACGAATTAGCTTTTTTCACACAGTACAATGTTTGTCAATGAAGATGTTTGGTTTCTCAACAAACTACTTTACAAAGGAGATGAATCTACTAAATTGGCCATCTATTTAGATTGCATTAACAAGGAAAGTTTGAACTTGCTGCACTGAACCATCTTCGTAGAAATTAAACTGTTTCCTACAAGCGAATTAACTCATTTCACACAGTACAGTGAACAGTACTGAAGATGTTTCTTTTCTAAAGAAATTACTTTAGAAATGAGGCAAATCCATTAAGTTGTGCATCTTTTTAGATTACATTAACAAGGAATGTTTGAATTTGCTGCACTCAATCGTCTTTGTAGGAAAGCAACTGAATTCTATATCCGAATTAGCTTTTTTCACATAGTACAATGTTTGGCAATGAAGATGTTTGTTTTCTCAACAAACTACTTTACAAATGAGGCGAATCTACTACCTTGGCCATCTTTTTAGATTACATTAACAAGGAAAGTTTGAACTTGCTGCACTCAACCATCTTCGTAGAAATTAAACTGATTCCTAGAAGCGAATTCACTTATTTCACACAGTACAGTATTCGGTACTGAAGATGTTTCTTTTCTAAAGAAACTACCTTAGAAATGAGGCGAATCAACTAACTTGTACATCTTGTTAGATTACACAAACTAGGAAAGTTTGAACTTGCTGCACTCAACCTTCTTCGTAGGAAAGCAATTGAAATCCTAGAACGGAACTAGCTTATTTCACATAGTACAGTGTTTGGTAATGAAGATGTTTGTTTTCTAAACAAACTACTTTAGAAATGAGGCCAATCTACTAAGTTGTGCATCTTTTTAGATTACATTAAAAAGGAAAGTTTGAACTTGCTGCACTCAACCTTCTTTGTAGGAAAGCAACTGTGTCCTAGAACCGAATGAGCTTATTTCACACAGTACAATGTTCGGCAATGAAGATGTTTGTTTCCTCAACAACGTACTTTACAAATCAGGCGAATCTTCTAACTTGGCCATCTTTTTAGATTACATTAACAAGGAAAGTTTGAACTTGCTGCACTCGACCATCTTTGTAGAAATCAAACTGATTCCTAGAACCGAATTCACTTATTTCACACAGTACAGTGTTCGATACTGAAGTTGTTTCTTTTCTAAAGAAACTACTTTAGAAATGAGGCGAATCCACTAACTTGTACATCTTGTTAGATTACACAAACTAGAAAAGTTTGAACTTGCTGCACTCAACCTTCTTCGTAGGAAAGCAAGTGAATCCTAGAACGGAACTAGCTTATTTCACATAGTACAGTGTTCCGTAATGAAGATGTTTGTTTTCTAAACAAACTACTTTAGAAATGAGGCCAATCTACTAAGTTGTGCATCTTTTTAGATTACATTAACAAGGAAAGTTTGAACTTGCTGCACGTAACCTTCTTTGTAGGAAATCAACTGATTCCTAGAACCAAAGGAACTTATTTCACACAGTACAATGTTTGGCAATGAAGATGTTTGTTTTCTCAACAACGTACTTTACAAATCAGGCGAATCTTCTAACATGGCCATCTTTTTAGATTACATTATCAAGGAAAGTTTGAACTTGCTGCACTCAACCTTCTTTGTAGAAATTAAACTGATTCCTAGAAGCGAATTAACTTATTTCACACAGTACAGTGTTCAGTACTGAAGATGTTTCTTTTCTAAAGAAACTACTTTAGAAATGAGGCCAATCTACTAAGTTGTGCATCTTTTTAGATTACATTAACAAGGAAAGTTTGAACTTGCTGCACTCAACCTTCTTTGTAGGAAAGCAACTGATTCCTAGAACCGAATGAGCTTAGTTCACACAGTACAATGTTCGGAAATAAAGATGTTTGTTTTCCCACCAAAGTACTTTACAAATCAGGTGAATCTTCTATCTTGGCCATCTTTTTAGATGATATTAACAAGGAAAGTTTCAACTTGTTGCACTCAACCTTCTTCGAGGAAATTAAAATGATTTCTAGAAGCGAATTAACTTATTTGACACAGTACAGTGTTCGGTACTGAAGATGTTTCTTTTCTAAAGAAACCACTTTAGAAATGACGCGAATCCATTAAATTGTTCATCTTGTTAGATTACACAAACGAGGAAAGTTTGAACTTGCTGCACTCAACCTTCTTTGTAGGAAAGCAAGTGATTCCTAAAACCGAATGAGTTTATTTCACACAGTACAATGTTCGGCAATGAAGATGTTTGTTTTATCAACAAAGTACTTTACAAATCAGGCGAATCTTCTAACTTGGCCATCTTTTTAGATTACATTAACAAGGAAAGTTTGAACTTGCTGCACTCAACCTTCTTCGTAAAAATTAAACTGAATCCTAGAAAATTTAATTAACTTATTTCACACAGTACAGTGTTCGGTACTGAAGATGTTTCTTTTCTAAAGAAACTACTTTAGAAATGAGGCCAATCTAATAAGTTGTGCATCTTTTTGGATTACATTAACAAGGAAAGTTTGAACTTCCTGCACTCAACCTTCTTTGTAGGCAAGCAACTGATTCCTAGAACCGAATGAGCTTATTTCACACAGTACAATGTTCGGCAATGAAGATGTTTGTTTTCTCAACAAAGTACTTTACAAATCAGGCGAATCTTCTATCTTGGCCATCTTTTTAGATTACATTAACAAGGAAAGTTTGAACTGCTGCACTCAACCTTCTTCGTAGAAATTAAAATGATTCCTAGAACCGAATTAACGTATTTCACACAGTACAGTGTTCAGTACTGAAGATGTTTGTTTTCTAAAGAAACCACTTTAGAAACGACGCATATCCACTAACTTGTACATCTTTTTAGATTACACAAACGAGGAAAGTTTGAACTTGCTGCACTCATCCTTCTTCGTAGGAAAGCAAGTGATTCCTAGAGCCGAACTAGCTCATTTCACATACTATAGTGTTCGGTAATGAAGATGTTTGTTTTGTAAACAAACTGCTTTAGAAATGAGGCCAATCTAGTAAGTTGTGCAACTTTTCAGATTACATTAACAAGGAAAGTTTGAACTTTCTGCACTCAACCTTCTTTGTAGGAAAGAAACTGATTCCTTGAACCGAATGAGCTTATTTCACACAGTACAATGTTTGGAAATGAAGATGTTTGTTTTCTCAACAAACTACTTTACAAATGAGGTGAATCTACTAACTTGGCCATCTTTTTAGATTACATTAACAAGGAAACTTTGAACTTGCTGCACTCAACCTTCTTTGTAGGAAAGCAACTGATTCCTAGAACCGAATGAGCTTATTTCACACAGTACAATGTTCGGCAATGAAGATGTTTGTTTCCTCAACAAAGTACTTTACAAATGAGGTGAATCTTCTCACTTTGAAATCTTTTGAGATTATATTGACAAGGAAAGTTTGAACTTGCTGCACTCAACCTTCTTCGTAGAAATTAAACTGATTCCTAGAAGCGAATTTACTTATTTCACACAGTACAGTGTTCGGTACTGAAGATGTTTCTTTTCTAAAGAAACTACTTTAGAAATGAGGCAAATATACTGAGTTGTGCATCTTTTTAGATTACATTAAGAAGGAAAGTTTGAACTTGCTGCACTCACCCTTCTTTGTAGGAAAGCAACTGATTCCTAGAACCGAATGAGCTTATTTCACACAGTACAATGTTCGGCAATGAAGATGTTTCTTTTCTCAACAAAGTACTTTACAAATGAAGCGAATCTTCTAACTAGGCCATCTTTTTAGATTACATTAACAAGGAAAGTTTGAACTTGCTGCACTCAACCTTCTTTGTAGGAAAGCAAGTGATTCCTAAAACTGAATGAGCTTATTTCCCACAGAACAGTGTTCGGAAATAAAGATGTTAACTTTGTAAACAAACTACTTTACAAATGAGGTGACTCTGCTATATTGGCCATCTTTTTAGATTACATTAAGAAGGAAAGTTTGAACTTGCTGCATTCAACCATCTTCGTAGAAAGGAAACTGATTCCTAGAACCCAATTAACTTATTTCACAGAGTACAGTGTTCACTACTGAAGATGTTTGTTTTATAAGAAAACCACTTTAGAAATGACGTGAATCCACTAACTTGTAAATCTTGTTAGATTACACAAACGAGGAAAGTTTGTACTTGCTGCACTCAACCATCTTCGAAGGAAAGCAAGTGATTCCTAAAAGCGAACTAGCTCATTTCACATAGTATAGTGTTCGGTAATGAAGATGTTTGTTTTGTAAACAAACTACTTTAGAAATGAGGCCAATTTACTAAGTTGTGCAACTTTTCAGATTACATTAACAAGGAAAGTTTGAACTTGCTACACTCAACCTTCTTTGTAGGAAAGCAACTGATTCCTAGAACCGAATGAGCTTATTTCACACAGTACAATGTTTGGCAATGAAGATTTTTATTTTCTCAACAAAATACTTTACAAATGAGGCGAATCTACTAACTTGGACATCTTTTTAGATTACATTAACAAGGAAAGTTTAAACTTGCTGCACTCAACCATCTTCGTAGAAATTAAACTGATTCCTAGAAGCGAATTCACTTATATCACACAGTACAGTGTTCGGTACTGAAGATGTTTCTTTTCTAAAGAAACTACTTTAGAAATGAGGCGAATACACTAACTTGTACATCTTGTTAGATTACACAAACTAGGAAAGTTTGAACTTGCTGCACTCAACCTTCTTCGTAGGAAAGCAAGTGATTCCTAGAACAGAACTAGGTTATTTCACATAGTACAGTGTTCGGTAATGAAGATGTTTGTTTTCTAAACAAACTACTTTATAAATGAGGCCAATCTACTAAGTTGTGCACCTTTTCAGATTACATTAACAAGGAAAGTTTGAACTTGCTGCACTCAACCTTCTTTGTAGAAAGCAACTGATTCCTAGAACCGAATGAGCTTATTTCACAAAGTACAATGGTCGGCAATGAAGATGTTTGTTTTATCAACAAAGTACTTTACAAATGAGGTGAATCTACTAACTTGGCCATCTTTTTAGATTACATTAACAAGGAAAGTTTGAACTTGCTGCACTCAACCTTCTTTTTAGGAAAGCAACTGAATTCTAAAACCGAATTAGCTTTTTACACACAGTACCATGTTCGGCAATGAAGATGTTTGTTTTCTCAACAAACTACTTTACCAATGAGGCAAATCTATTAACTTGGATATCTTTTTAGAGCACATTAACAAGGAAAGTTTGAAATTGCTAAACTCAACCATCTTCGTAGAAAGGAAACTGATTCCTAGAACCGAATTAACTTATTTCACACAGTACAGTGTTCGGTACTGAAGATGTTTCTTTTCTAAAGAAACTACTTTAGAAATGAGGCCAATCTACTAAGTTGTGCATCTTTTTAGATTACATTAAAAAGGTAAGTTTGAACTTGCTGCACTCAACCTTCTTTGTAGGAAAGCACGTGATTCCTGGAACCGAATGAGCTTATTTCACACAGTACAATGTTTGGCAATGAAGATGTTTGTTTTCTCAACAAACTAATGTACAAATGAGGCGAATCTACTAACTTGGCCATCTTTATAGATTACATTAACAAGGAAAGTTTGAACTTGCAGCACTCAACCATCTTCGTGAAAATTAAACTGTTTCCTAGAAGCGAATTCACTTATTTCACACAGTACAGTGTTCGGTACTGAAGATGTTTCTTTTCTAAAGAAACTGCTTTAGAAATGAGGCGAATCCACTAACTTGTACATCTTGTTAGAATACACAAAATAGGAAAGCTTGAACTTGCTGCACTCAACCTTCTTCGGGGGAAAGCAAGTGATTCCTAGAACGGAACTACCTTATTTCACATAGTACATTGTTCGGTTATGAAGATGTTTGTTTTCTAAACAAACTACTTTAGAAATGAGGCCAACCTACTAAGTTGTGCAACTTTTCAGATTACATTAACAAGGAAAGTTTGAACTTGCTGCACTCAACCTTCTTTGTAGGAAAGCAAGTGATTCCTAGAACCGAATGAGCTTATTTCACACAGTACAATGTTTGGCAATAAAGAAGTTAATTTTCTCAACAAACTACTTTACAAATGATTCGAATCTACTAACTTGGCCACCTTTTTAGATAACATTAACAAGGAAAGTTTGAACTTGCTGCACTCAACCATCTTCGTAGAAATTAAACTGATTCCTAGAAGCGAATTCACTTATTTCACACTGTACAGTGTTCGGTATTGAAGATGTTTCTTTTCTCAAGAAACTAGTTTAGAAATGAGGCGAATCCACTAACTTGTATATCTTGTTAGATTACACAAACTAGGAAAGTTTGAACTTGCTGCACTCAACCTTCTTCGTAGGAAAGCAAGTGATTCCTAGAATCGAACTAGCTCATTTCACATAGTACAGTGTTCGGTAATGAAGATGTTTGTTTTCTAAACAAACTACTTTAGAAATTAGGCCAATCTACTAAGTTGTGCATCTTTTCAGATTACATTAACAAGGAAAGGTTGAACTTGCTGCACTCAACCTTCTTTGTAGGAAAGCAACTGATTCCTAGAACCGAATGAGCTTATTTCACACAGTACAATGTTTGGCAATGAAGATGTTTGTTTTCTCAACAAACTAATGTACAAATGAGGCGAATCTACTAACTTGGCCATCTTTATAGATTACATTAACAAGGAAAGTTTGAACTTGCTGCACTCAACCATCTTCGTGGAAATTAAACTGTTTCCTAGAAGCGAATTCACTTATTTCACACAGTACAGTGTTCGGTACTGAAGATGTTTCTTTTCTAAAGAAACTGCTTTAGAAATGAGGCGAATCCACTAACTTGTACATCTTGTTAGAATACACAAAATAGGAAAGCCTGAACTTGCTGCACTCAACCTTCTTCGGGGGAAAGCAAGTGATTCCTAGAACGGAACTACCTTATTTCACATAGTACATTGTTCGGTTATGAAGATGTTTGTTTTCTAAACAAACTACTTTAGAAATGAGGCCAACCTACTAAGTTTGCAACTTTTCAGATTACATTAACAAGGAAAGTTTGAACTTGCTGCACTCAACCTTCTTTGTAGGAAAGCAAGTGATTCCTAGAACCGAATGAGCTTATTTCACACAGTACAATGTTTGGCAATAAAGAAGTTAATTTTCTCAACAAACTACTTTACAAATGATTCGAATCTACTAACTTGGCCACCTTTTTAGATAACATTAACAAGGAAAGTTTGAACTTGCTGCACTCAACCATCTTCGTAGAAATTAAACTGATTCCTAGAAGCGAATTCACTTATTTCACACTGTACAGTGTTCGGTATTGAAGATGTTTCTTTTCTCAAGAAACTAGTTTAGAAATGAGGCGAATCCAGTAACTTGTATATCTTGTTAGATTACACAAACTAGGAAAGTTTGAAATTGCTGCACTCAACCTTCTTCGTAGGAAAGCAAGTGATTCCTAGAATCGAACTAGCTCATTTCACATAGTACAGTGTTCGGTAATGAAGATGTTTGTTTTCTAAACAAACTACTTTAGAAATTAGGCCAATCTACTAAGTTGTGCATCTTTTCAGATTACATTAACAAGGAAAGGTTGAACTTGCTGCACTCAACCTTCTTTGTAGGAAAGCACGTGATTCCTGGAACCGAATGAGCTTATTTCACACAGTACAATGTTTGGCAATGAAGATGTTTGTTTTCTCAACAAACTAATGTACAAATGAGGCGAATGTACTAACTTGGCCATCTTTATAGATTACATTAACAAGGAAAGTTTGAACTTGCTGCACTCAACCATCTTCGTGGAAATTAAACTGTTTCCTAGAAGCGAATTCACTTATTTCACACAGTACAGTGTTCGGTACTGAAGATGTTTCTTTTCTAAAGAAACTGCTTTAGAAATGAGGCGAATCCACTAACTTGTACATCTTGTTAGAATACACAAAATAGGAAAGCCTGAACTTGCTGCACTCAACCTTCTTCGGGGGAAAGCAAGTGATTCCTAGAACGGAACTACCTTATTTCACATAGTACATTGTTCGGTTATGAAGATGTTTGTTTTCTAAACAAACTACTTTAGAAATGAGGCCAACCTACTAAGTTGTGCAAATTTTCAGATTACATTAACAAGGAAAGTTTGAACTTGCTGCACTCAACCTTCTTTGTAGGAAAGCAAGTGATTCCTAGAACCGAATGAGCTTATTTCACACAGTACAATGTTTGGCAATAAAGAAGTTAATTTTCTCAACAAACTACTTTATAAATGATTCGAATCTACTAACTTGGCCACCTTTTTAGATAACATTAACAAGGAAAGTTTGAACTTGCTGCACTCAACCATCTTCGTAGAAATTAAACTGATTCCTAGAAGCGAATTCACTTATTTCACACTGTACAGTGTTCGGTATTGAAGATGTTTCTTTTCTCAAGAAACTAGTTTAGAAATGAGGCGAATCCACTCACTTGTATATCTTGTTAGATTACACAAACTAGGAAAGTTTGAAATTGCTGCACTCAACCTTCTTCGTAGGAAAGCAAGTGATTCCTAGAATCGAACTAGCTCATTTCACATAGTACAGTGTTCGGTAATGAAGATGTTTGTTTTCTAAACAAACTACTTTAGAAATTAGGCCAATCTACTAAGTTGTGCATCTTTTCAGATTACATTAACAAGGAAAGGTTGAACTTGCTGCACTCAACCTTCTTTGTAGGAAAGCAACTGATTCCTAGAACCGAATGAGCTTATTTCACACAGTACAATGTTCGGCAATGAAGATGTTTGTTTTCTCAACAAAGTACTTTACAAATGAGGTGAATCTTCTAACTTGGCCATCTTTTTAGATTACATTAACAAGGAAAGTTTGAAATTGCTGCACTCAACCTTCTTCGTAGAAATTAAACTGATTCCTAGAAGCGAATTAGCTTATTTCACACAGTACAGTGTTCGGTACTGAAGATGTTTCTTTTCTAAAGAAACTTCTTTAGAAATGTGGCCAATCTACTAAGTTGTGCATCTTTTTAGATTACATTAACAAGGAAAGTTTGAACTGGCTGCACTCAACCTTCTTTGTAGGAAAGCAACTGAATTCTATAACTAAATTAGCTTATTTCACACAGTACAATGTTCGGCAATGAAGATGTTTGTTTTCTCGACAAACTGCTCTGCCAATGAGGCAAATCTACTAACTTGGACATCTTTTTAGAGCACATTAACAAGGAACGTTTGAACTTGCTAAACTCAAGAATCTTCGTAGAAAGGAAACTGAATCCCAGAACCGAATTAACTTATTTCACACAGTAGAGTGTTCAGTACTGAAGATGTTTGTTTTCTAAACAAACCACTTTAGAAATGACGCGAATCCACTAACTTGTACATCGTGTTAGATTACACAAACGAGGAAAGTTTGAACTTGCTGCACTCATCCTTCTTCATAGGAAAGCAAGTGATTCCTAGAACTGAACGAGCTCTTTTCACATAGTATAGTGTTCAGTAATGAAGATGTCTGTTTTGTAAACAAACTACTTTAGAAATGAGGCCAATCTACTAAGTTGTGCATCTTTTTAGATTACATTAACAAGGGAAGTTTGAACATGCTGCACTCACCCATCGTCTTAGGAATTAAACTGATTCCTAGAACCGTTTTACTTTATTTCACATAGTACAGTGTTAAGTACTGAAGATGTTTCTTTTCTAAAGAAACTACTTTAGAAATGAGGCGAATGCACTAACTTGTACATCTTGTTAGATTGCACAAACTAGGAAAGTTTGAACTTGCTGCACTCAACCTTCTTCGTAGGAAAGCAAGTGATTCCTAGAGCCGAACTAGCTCATTTCACATAGTATAGTGTTCTGTAATGAAGATGTTTGTTTTGTAAACAAACTACTTTAGAAATGAGGCCAATCTACTAAGTTGTTCATCTTTTCAGTTTACATTAACAAGGAAAGTTTGAACTTGCTGCACTCAACATTCTTTATAGGAAAGCAACTAATTCCTAGAACCAAATGAGCTTATTTCACACAGTTCAATGTTTGGCAATAAAGATGTTTGTTTTCTCAACAAACTTCTTTACAATTGAGGCGAATCTACTAACTTGGCCATCTTTTTAGATTACATTAACAAGGAAAGTTTGAACTTGCTGCACTGAACCATCTTCGTAGAAATAAAACTGATTCCTAGAAGCGAATTAACTTATTTCACACAGTACAGTGTTTGGTACTGAAGATGTTTCTTTTCTAAAGAAACTACTTTAGAAATGAGGCCAATCTAATAAGTTGTGCATCTTTGTAGAATACATTAACAAGGAAAGTTTGAACTTGCTGCACTCAACATTCTTTGTAGGAAAGCAAGTGATTCCTAGAACCGAATGAGCTTATTTCACACAGTACAATGTTTGGCAATGAAGATGTTTGTTTTCTCAACAAACTACTTTAGAAATGTGGCCAATCTACTAAATTGTGCATCTTTTTAGATTACATTAACAAGGAAAGTTTGAACTTGCTGCACTCAACCTTCTTTGTAGGAAAGCAACTGATTCCTAGAACCGAATGAGCTTATTTCACACAGTACAATGTTCGGCAATGAAGATGTCTGTTTTCTCAACAAAGTACTTTACAAATGAGGCGCATCTTCTAACTTGGCCATCTTTTAAGATGACATTAACAAGGAAAGTTTTAAGTTGCTGCACTCAACCTTCTTCGTAGAAATTAAACTGATTCCAGGAAGCGAATTAACTTATTTCACACAGTAAAGTGTTCGTTACTGAAGATGTTTCTTTTCTAAAGAAAATACTTTAGAAATGAGGCCAATCTACTAAGTTGTGCATCTTTTTAGATTACGTTAACAAGGAAAGTTTGAACTTGCTGCACTCAACCTTCCTTGTAGGAAAGCAAGTGATTCCTAGAACCGAATGAGCTTATTTCACACAGTACAATGTTCGGCAATAAAAATGTTGATTTTCTCAACAAACTATTTTACAAATGAGGTGACTCTGCTAACATGGCCATCTTTTTAGATTACATTAACAAGGAAAGTTTGAACTTGCTGCACTCAACCATCTTCGTAGAAAGGAAACTGATTCCTAGAACCGAAATAACTTATTTCACACAGTACAGTGTTCAGTACTGAAGATGTTTGTTTTCTAAACAAACCACTTTAGAAACGACGCGTATCCACTAACTTGTACATCTTGTTAGATTGCACAAACGAGATAAGTTTGAACTTGCTGCACTCAACCTTCTTCGTAGGAAAGCAAGTGATTCCTAGAACCGAACTAGCTCATTTCACATAGTATAGTGTTCGGTAATGAAGATGTTTGTTTTGTAAACAAACTACTTTAGAAATGAGGCCAATCTTCTAAGTTGTGCATCTTTTGAGATTACATTAACAAGGAAAGTTTGAACTTGCTGCAGTCAACCATCTTCGTTGAAAGTGAACTGATTCCTAGATCCAAATTACCTTATTTCACACAGTACAGTGTTCGGTACTGAAGATGTTTCTTTTCTGAAGAAACTACTTTAGAAATGAGGCAAATGCACTAACTTGTACATCTTGTTAAATTACACAAATTAGGAAAGTTTGAACTTGCTGCACTCAACCTTCTTCCTAGAAATTAAATTGATTCTTAGAACCGAATTAGCTCATTTCACATAGTACAAAGTTTGGCAATTTAGGTTTGTTTTGTAAAGAAACTACTTTAGAAATGAGGCGAATCTACTAACTTGGACATCTTTTTAGATTACATTAACAAGGAAAGTTTGAACTTGCTAAACTCAACCATCTTCGTAGAAAGGAAACTGATTCCTAGAACTGAATTAAATTATTTCACACAGTACAGTGTTCGGGACTGAATATATTTGTTTTCTAAAGAAACTAATTTAGAAATGACGTGAATCCCGTAACTTGTACATCCTTTTAGATTACACAAACTAAGAAAGTTTGAACTTGCTGCACTCAACCATCTTCGCAGAAATTAAACTGATTCCTAGAAGCGAATTAACTCATTTCACACAGTACAGTGTTCGGTACTGAAGATGTTTCTTTTGTAAAGAAACTACATTAGAAATGAGGCCAATCTACTACGTTGTGCACCTTTTTAGATTCCATTAACAAGGAAAGTTTGAACTTGCTGCACTCAACCTTCTTTGTAGGAAACCAAGTGATTCCTAGAACCGAATGAGCTTATTTCACACAGTACAATGTTCGTCAATAAAGATGTTAATTTTCTCAACAAACTACTTTACAAATGAGGTGAATCTACTCACTTGCCCATCTTCTTAGATTACATTAACAAGGAAAGTTTGAACTTGCTGCACTCACCCATTTTCGTAGAAATTAAGCTGATTCCTAGAAGCGAATTCACTTATTTCACACAGTACAGTGTTTGGTACTGAAGATGTTTCTTTTCTAAAGAAACTACTTTAGAAATGAGACCAATCCACTAAGTTGTATATCTTGTTAGATTACACAAACTAGGAAAGTTTGAACTTGCTGGACTCATTCTTCTTCGTAGGAAAGCAAGTGATTCCTAGAACCGAACTCGCTCTTTTCACATAGTATAGTGTTCGGTAATGAAGATGTTTGTTTTGTAAACAAAGGACTTTAGATATGAGGCCAATCTACTAAGTTGTGCATCTTTTTAGATTACATTAACAAGGGAAGTTTGAACTTGCTGCACTCAACCATCTTCTAAGAAATTAAACTGATTCATAGAACCGATTTACCTTATTTCACACAGTACAGTGTTCAGTACTGAAGATGATTCTTTTCTAAAGAAACTACTTTAGAAATGAGGCGAATGCACTAACTTGTACATCTTGTTAGATTACACAAACTAGGAAAGTTTGAACTTGCTGCACTCAATCTTCTTCGTAGAAATTAAACTGATTTCTAGAAGCGAATTCACTTATTTCACACAGTACAGTGTTCGGTAGTGAAGATGTTTCTTTTCTAAAGAAACTACCTTAGAAATGAGGCCAATCTACTAAGCTGTGCATCTTTTTAGATTACATTAGCAAGAAAAGTTTGAACTTACTGTACTCAACCTTCTTTGTAGGAAAGCAAGTGATTCCTAAAACCGAATGAGCTTATTTCACACTGTACAATGTTCGGCAATAAAGATGTTAATTTTCTAAACAAACTACTTTACAAATGAGGTGATTCTGCTAACTTGGCCATCTTTTTAGATTACGTTAACAAGGAAAGTTTGAACTTGCTGCAATCAACAATCTTCGTAGAAAGGAAACTGATTCCTAGAACCGAATTAACTTATTTCACACAGTACAGTGTTCAGTACTGAAGATGTTTGTTTTATAAGGAAACCACTTTAGAAATGACGTGAATCCACTAACTTGTAAATCTTGTTAGATTATACAGACTAGGAAAGTTTGAACTTGGTGCACTCAACCTTCTTAGTAGGAAAGCAAGTGATTCCTAGAACCGAACTAGCTCATTTCACATAGTATAGTGTTCGGTAATGAAGATGTTTGTTTTGTAAAAAAACTATTTTAGAAATGAGGCCAATCTACTAAGTTGTGCAACTTTTCAGATTACATTAACGAGGAAAGTTTGAACTTGCTGCACTCAACCTTCTTTATAGGAAAGCAACTGATTCCTAGATCCGAATGAGCTTATTTCACACTGTACAATGTTTGGCAATGAAGATGTTTGTTTTCTCAACAAACTACTTTACAAATGAGGCGAATCTACTTAGTTGGCCATCTTTTTAGATTACATTAACAAGGAAAGTTGAACTTGCTGAAATCAACCATCTTCGTAGAAATTAAACTGATTCCTAGAAGCGAATTCACTTATTTCACACAGTACAGTTTTCGGTACTGAAGATGTTTCTTTTCTAAAGAAACTACTTTAGAAATGAGGCCAATCTACTAAGTTGTGCATCTTTTTAGTTTACATTAACAAGGAAAGTTTGAACTTGCTGCACTCAACCTTCTTTGTAGGAAAGCAACTGATTCCTAGATCAGAATGAGCTTATTTCACACAGTATAATGTTCGGCAATGAAGATGTTTGTTTTCTCAACACAGTACTTTACAAATCAGGCGAATCTTCTAACTTGGCCATCTTTTTAGATTACATTATCAAGGAGAGTTTGAACTTGCTGCACTCCACCTTCTTCGTGGAAATTAAACTGATTCCTAGAAGCGAATTAACTTATTTCAAACAATACAGTGTTCGGTACTTAAGATGTTTCTTTTCTAAAGAAACTACTTTAGATATGAGGCCAATCTACTAAGTTGTGCATCTTTTTAGATTACATTAGCAAGGAAAGTTTGAACTTGCTGCACTCAACCTTCTTTGTAGGAAAGCAAGTGATTCCTAAAACCGAATGAGCTTATTTCACACAGTACAATGTTCGGCAATAAAGATGTTAATTTTCTCAACAAACTACTTTACAAATGAGGTGACTCTGCTCACTTGGCCATCCTTTTAGATTCCATTAACAAGGAAAGTTTGAACTTGCTTCACTCAACCATCTTCGTAGAAAGGAAACTGATTCCTAGAACCAAATTAACTTATTTCACACAGTACAGTGTTCAGTACTGAAGATGTTTGTTTTATAAGGAAACCACTTTAGAAATGACACGAATCCACTACCTTGTACATCTTGTTTGATTACACAAACTAGGAAAGTTTGAACTTGCTGCACTCAACCTTCTTCGTAGGAAAGCAAGTGATTCCTAGAACGGAACTAGCTTATTTCACATAGTACAGTGTTCGGTAATGAAGATCTTTGTTTACTAAACAAACTACTTTAGAAATGAGGCGATTCCACTAACTTGTACATCTTGTTAGATTACACAAACTAGGAAAGTTTGAACTTGCTGCACTTAACCTTCTTCGTAGACATTAAACTGATTCCTAGAAGCGAATTAACTTATTTAACACAGTACAGTGTTCAGTACTGAAGAGGTTTCTTTTCTAAAGAAACTACGTTAGAAATGAGGCCAATCTACTACGTTGTGCATCTTTTTAGATTATATTAACAAGGAAAGTTTGAACTGGCTGCACTCAACCTTCTTTGTAGGAAAGCAACTGAATTGTAGAACTAAATTAGCTTTTTTCACACAGTACAATGTTCAGCAATTAAGATGTTTGTTTTCTCAACAAACTACTTTACCAATGAGGCAAATCTCCTAACTTGGACATCTTTTTAGAGCACATTAACATGGAATGTTTGAACTTGCTAAAATCAACCATCTTCGTACAAAGTAAACTGATTCCTAGAACCGAATTAGCTCATTTCACACAGTACAAAGTTTGGCAATTTAGGATTGTTTTCTAAAGAAACTACTTTAGAAATGAGGCGAATCTACTAACTTGGACATCTTTTTAGATTACATTAACAAGGAAAGTTTGAACTTGCTAAACTCAACCATCTTCGTAGAAAGGAAACTGATTCCTATAACCGAATTAACTTATTTCACACAGTACAGTGTTCAGTACTGAAGATGTTTGTTTTCTAAAGAAACCACTTTACAAATGACACGAATCCACTAACTTGTATAACTAGTTAGATTACACAAACGAGGAAAGTTTGAATTTGCTGCACTCATCCTTCTTCGTAGGAAAGCAAGTGATTCCTAGAACCGAACTAGCTCATTTCACATAGTATAGTCTTCGGTAACGAAGATGTTTGTTTTGTAAAGACACTACTTTAGAAATGAGGCCAATATACTAAGTTGTGCATCTTTTTAGATTACATTAACAAGGAATGTTTGAACTTGCTGCACTCAAGCATCTTCGTAGAAATTAAACTGATTCCTAGAACCGATTTACGTTATTTCACACACTACCGTGTTCAGTACTGAAGATATTTCTTTTCTAAAGAAACTACTTTAGAAATGAGGCGAATGCACTAACTTGTACATCTTGTTAGATTACACAAACTAGGAAAGTTTGAACTTGCTGCACTCAACCATCTTCGAAGAAATTAAACTGATTCCTACAAGCGAATTAACTCATTTCACACAGTACAGTGTTCAGTACTGAAGATGTTTGTTTTGTAAACAAACTACTTTAGAAATGAGGCCAATCTACTAAGTTGTGCATCTTTTCAGATTACATTAACCAGGAAAGTTTGAACTTGCTGCACTCAACCTTCTTTGTAGGAAAGCAAGTGATTGCTAGAATCAAATGAGCTTACTTCACACAGTACAATGTTCGGCAATAAAGATGTTAATTTTCTCAAGCAACTACTTTACAAATGAGGTGACTCTGCTAACTTGGCCATCTTTTTAGATTACATTAACAAGGAAAGTTTGAACTTGCTGCACTCAACCATCTTCGTAGAATGGAAACTGATTCCTAGAACCGAATTAACTTATTTCACACAGTACAGTGTTCAGTACTGAAGATGTTTGTTTTATAAGGAAACCACTTTAGAATCGACGCGAATCCAATAACTTGTAAATCTTGTTAGATTACACAAAGGAGGAAAGTTTGAACCTGCTGCACTCAACCTTCTTCGTAGGAAAGGAAGTGATTCCTACAACCGAACTACCTCATTTGACATAGTATAGTGTTCGGTAATGAAGATGTTTGTTTTGTAAACAAACTACTTTAAAAATGAAGCCAATCTACTAAGTTGTGCAACTTTTCAGATTACATTAAAAAGGAAAGTTTGAACTTGCTTCACTCAACCTTCTTTGTAGGAAAGCAACTGATTCCTATAACCGAATGAGCTTATTTCACACAGTACAATGTTTGGCAATGAAGATGTTTGTTTTCTCAACAAAGTACGTTACAAATCAGGCGAATCTTCTAACTTGGCCATCTTTCGAGATTACATTAACAAGGAAAGTTTGAACTTACTGCACTCAACCTTCTTCGTAGAAATTAAATTGATTCCTAGAAGCGAATTAACTTTTTTCACACAGAACAGTGTTCGGTACTGAAGAGGTTTCTTTTCTAAAGAAACTACTTTAGAAATGAGGCCAATCTATTACATTGTGCATCTTTTTAGATTACATTAACAAGGAAAGTTTGTCGTGGCTGCACTAAACATTCTTTGTAGGAAAGCAACTTAATTCTAGAACCGAATTAGCTTTTTTACACACAGTACAATGTTCAGCAATGAAGATGTTTGTTTTCTCAACAAACTACTTTACCAATGAGGCAAATCTACTAACTTGGACATCTTTTTAGAGCACATTAACAAGGAAAGTTTGAACTTGCTAAACTCAACCATCTTCGTAGAAAGTAAACTGATTCCTAGAACCGAATTAGGTCATTTCACACAGTACAATGTTTGGCAATTTCGGTTTGTTTTCTAAAGCAACTACTTTAGAAATGAGGCGAATCTACTAACTTGGACATCTTTTTAGATTACATTAACAAGGAAAGTTTAAACTTGCTAAACTCAACCATCTTCGTAGAAAGGAAACTGATTCCTAGAACCGAATTAACTTATTTCACACAGTACAGTGTTCGGTACTGAAGATGTTTGTTTTATAAGAAAATCCCTTTAGAAACGACGCGAATCCACTAACTTGTAAACCTTGTTAGTTTACACAAACGAGGAAAGTTTGAACTTGCTGCACTCAACCATCTTCGTGGGAAAGCAAGTGATTCCTAGAACCGAACTAGCTCATTTCACATAGTATAGTGTTCGGTAATGAAGATGTTTGTTTTGTAAACAAACTACTTTAGAAATGAGGCCAATCTACTAAGGTGTGCATCTTTTTAGATTACATTAACAAGGAAAGTTTGAACTTGCTGCACTCAACCATGTTTGTAGAAATGAAACGGATTCCTAGAACCGAATTACCTTATTTCACACAGAACAATGTTCGGTACTGAAGATGTTTCTTTTATAAAGAATCTACTTTAGAAATGAGGTGAATGGACTAACTTTTACATCTTGTTAGATTACACAAACTAGGAAAGTTTGAACTTGCTGCACTCAACCTTCTTCGTAGAAAATGAACTGATTCCTAGAAGCGAATTAACTTATTTCACACAGTACATTGTTCGGGACTGAAGATGTTTCTTTTCTAAAGAAACTACTTTAGAAATGAGGCCAATCTACTACGTTGCGCATCTTTTTAGATTACATTAGCAAGGAAAGGTTGAACTGGCTGCACTCAACCTTCTTTGTAGGAAAGCAACTGAATTCTAGAACCGAATTAGATTTTTAAACACAGTACAATTTTCGGCAATGAAGATGTTTGTTTTCTCAACAAACTACTTTACCAATGAGGCAAATCTACTAACTTGGACATCTTTTTAGAGCACATTAGCAAGGAATGTTTGAACTTGCTAAACTCAACCATCTTCGTAGAAAGTAAACTGATTCCTAGAATCGAATTAGGTCATTTCACACAGTACAAGGTTTGGCCATTTAGGTTTGTTTTCTAAAGAAACTACTTTAGAAATGAGGCGAATCTACTAACTTGGACATCTTTTTAGATTACATTAACAAGGAAAGTTTGAACTTGCTAAACTCAACCATCTTCGGAGAAAGGAAAATGATTCCTAGAACCGATTTAACTTATTTCACACAGTACACTGTTCGGTACTGAAGATGTTTGTTTTCTAAAGAAACTCATTTAGAAATGACGCGAATCCAGTAACTTGCACATCTTGTTAGATTACACAAAGTAGGAAAGTTTGAACTTGCTGCACTCAACCAACTTCGTAGAAATTAGACTGATTCCTAGAAGTGAATTAACTTATTTCACACTGTACAGTGTTCGGTACTGAAGATGTTTCTCTTCTAAAGAAACTACTTTAGAAATGAGGTGAATCCACTAACTTGTATATCTTGTTAGATTACACAAACTAGGAAAGTTTGACCTTGCTGCACTCAACCTTCTTCGTAGGAAAGCAAGTGATTCCTAGAACAGAATTAGCTTATTTCACATAGTACAGTGTTCTTAATGAAGATGTTTGTTTTTTAAACAAACTACTTCAGAAATGAGGCCAATCTACTAAGTTGTGCACCTTTTTAGATTACATTAACAAGGAAAGTTTGAACTTGCAGCACTCAACCTTCTTTGTAGGAAAGCAACTGATTCCTAGAACCGAATGAGCTTATTTCACACAGTACAATGTTCGGCAATGAAGAAGTTTGTTTTCTCAACAAAGTACTTTACAATTGAAGCGAATCTTCTAACGTGGCCATCTTTTTGGATTACATTAACAAGGAAAGTTTGAACTTACAGCACTGAACCTTCTTCGTATAAATTAAACTGGTTCCTAGAAGCGAATTAACTTATTTCACACAGTACAGTGTTCGGTACTGAAGATGTTTCTTTTCTAAAGAAACTACTTTAGAAATGAGGCGAATCCACTGACTTTTACATCTTGTTAGATTACACAAACTAGGGAAGTTTGAACTTGCTGCACTCAACCTTCTTCCTAGGAAAGCAAGTGATTCCTAGAACAGAACTAGCTTATTTCACATAGTACAGTGTTTGGTAATGAAGATGTTTGTTTTCTAAACAAACTACTTTACCAATGAGACAAATCTACTGACTTGGACATCTTTTTAGATTACATTAGCAAGGAAAGTTTGAAATTTCTAAACACAACGATCTTCGTAGAAATTAAACTGATTCCTAGAAGCAAATTAACTTATTTCACACAGGACAGTGTTTGGTACTGAAGATGTTTCTTTTCTATAGGAACTACATGAGAAATGAGGCCAATTCACTAACTTGTACATCTTGTTAGATTACACAAACTAGGAAAATTTGAACGTGCTGCACTCAACCTTGTTTGTAGAAATTAAACTGATTCCTACAAGCGAATTAACTTAATTCACACAATACAGTGTTCGGTACTTAAGATGTTTCTTTTCTAAAGAAACTACTTTAGAAATGAGGCCAATCTACTACGTTGTGCATCTTTTTAGAATACATTAACAAGGAAAGTTTGAACTTGCTGCACTCAACCGTCTTTGTAGGAAAGCAACTGAATTCTAGAACCAAATTAGATTTTTTCACACAGTACAATGTTCGGCAATGAAGATGTTTGTTTTCTCAACAAACTACTTTACCAATGAGGCAAATCAACTAACTTGGACATCTTTTTAGATTACATTAACAAGGAAAGTTTGGCGTTGCTAAACTCAACCATCTTCGTAGAAAGTAAACTGATTCCTAGAAACAAATTAGCTCATTTCACACAGTACAATGTTTGGCAATGAAGGTTCCTTTTCTAAAGAAACTACTTTAGAAATGAGGTGACTCTACTAACTTGGACATTTTTTTAGATTACATTAACAAGGAAAGTTTGAACTTGCTAAACTCAACCATCTTCATAGAAAGGAATCTGATTCCTATAACCGAATTAACTTATTTCACACAGTACAGTGTTCAGTACTGAAGATGTTTGTTTTCTAAAGAAACGAATTTAGAAATGACGCGAATCCAGTAGCGTACATATTGTTAGATTACACAGACTAGGAAAGTTTGAACTTGCTGCACTCAACGTTCTTCGTAGGAAAGCAAGTGATTCCTAGAAACGAAGTAGCTTATTTCACATAGTACAGTGTTCGGTAATGAAGATGTTTCTTTTCTAAAGAAACTACTTTAGAAATGAGGCCAACTACTAAGTTGTGCATCTTTATAGATTACATTAACAAGGAAAGTTTGAACTTGCTGCACTCAACCTTCTTTGTAGGAAAGCAAGTGATGCCTAGAACCGAATGAGCTTATTTCACACAGGGCAATGTTCAGCAATGAAGACGTTAATTTCTCAACAAAGTACTTTACAAATGAGGTGAATCTGCTAACTTGGCCATCTTTTTAGATTACATTAACAAGGAAAGATGGAACTTGCTGCACTCAACCATCTTCGTAGAAAGGAAACTGATTCCTAGAACCAAATTAACTTATTTCACACAGGACAGTGTTCACTACTGAAGATGATTCTTTTCTAAAGAAACCACTTTAGAAATGACGCGAATCCACTAACTTGTACATCTTGTTAGATTACACAAACTAGGAAACTTTGAACTTGCTGCACTCAAACTTCTTCGTAGGAAAGCAAGTGATTCCTAGAATCGAACAAGATCATTTTACATAGTACCATGTTCGGGAATGAACATGTTTGTTTTCTAAACAAACTACTTTAGAAATGAGTCCAATCTACTAAGTTGTGCATCTTTTCAGATTACATTAACAAGGAAAGGTTGAACTTGCTGCACTCAACCTTCTTTGTAGGAAAGCAACTGATTCCTAGAACCGAATGAGCTTATTTCACACAGTGCAATGTTCGGCAATGAAGACGTTAATTTTCTCAACAAAGTACTTTACAAATGAGGTGAATCTGCTAACTTGGCCATCTTTTTAGATTACATTAACAAGGAAAGATGGAACTTGCTGCACTCAACCATCTTCGTAGAAAGGAAACTGATTCCTAGAACCAAATTAACTTATTTCACACAGGACAGTGTTCACTACTGAAGATGTTTCTTTTAAAGAAACCACTTTAGAAACGACGCGAATCCACTAACTTGTACATCTTGTTAGATTACACAAACTAGGAAACTTTGAACTTGCTGAACTCAAACTTCTTCGTAGGAAAGCAAGTGATTCCTAGAATCGAACAAGATCATTTTACATAGAACCTTGTTCGGGAATGAACATGTTTGTTTTCTAAACAAACTACTTTAGAAATGAGTCCAATCTACTAAGTTGTGCATCTTTTCAGATTACATTAACAAGGAAAGTTTGAACTTGCTGCACTCAACCTTCTTTGTAGGAAAGCAAGTGATTCCTAGAACCGAATGAGCTTATTTCACACAGTACAATGTTAGGCAATGAAGATGTTTGTTTTCTCAACAAAGTACTTTACAAATGAGGCAAATCTACTAACTTCGCCATCTTTTTAGATTACATTAACAAGGAACGTTTGAACTTGCTGCACTCAACCGTCTTCGTAGAAATTAAACTGATTCCTGGAAGCGAATTAACATTTCGCACAGTACAGTGTTCGGTACTGAAGATGTTTCTTTTCTAAAGAAACTACTTTAGAAATGAGGCCAATCTACTACGTTGTGCATCTTTTTAGATTACTTTAACAAGGGAAGTTTGAACTAGCTACACTCAACCATCTTCGTGGAAAGGAACTGATTCCTAGAACCGAATTAACTTATTTCACACAGTACAGTGTTCAGTATCGAAGATGTTTATTTTCTAAAGGAACCACTTTAGAAATGACTCGAATCCACTAACTTGTACATCTTGTTAGATTACACAAACTAGGAAAATTTGAACGTGCTGCACTCAACCTTCTTCGTAGGAAAGCAAGTGATTCCTAGAACCGAACTAGCTCATTTCACATAGTACCGTGTTCTGTAATGAAGATGTTTGTTTTCTCAACAAACTACTTTAGAAATGAGGCCAATCTACTAAGTTGTGCAACTTTTTAGATTACATTAGCAAGGAACGTTTGACGTTGCTAAACTCAACCATCTTCGTAGAAAGTAAACTGATTCCTAGAACCGAATTAGCTCATTTCAGACAGTACAATGTTTGGCAATGAAGGTTTGTTTTCTAAAGAAACTATTTTAGAAATGAGGCGACTCTACTAACTTGGACATTTTTTTAGATTACATTAATAAGGAAAGTTTGAACTTGCTAAACTCAACCATCTTCATAGAAAGGAAACTGATTCCTAGAACCAAATTAACTTATTTCACACAGTACAGTGTTTGGTACTGAAGATGTTTGTTTTCTAAAGAAATGAATTTAGAAATGACGCGAATCCACTAACGTACATATTGTTAGATTACACAAACTAGGAAAGTTTGAACTTGCTGCACTCAACCTTCTTCGTAGGAAAGCAAGTGATTCCTAGAAACGAACTAGCTCATTTCACATAGTACAGTGTTCGGTAATGAAGACGTTTGTTTTCTAAACAAACTACTTTACAAATGAGGCCAATCTACTAAGTTTTGCATCTTTATAGATTACATTAACAAGGAAAGTTTGAACTTGCTGCACTCAACCTTCTTTTTAGGAAAGCAAGTGATTCCTAGAACTGAATGAGCTTATTTCACACAGTACAATGTTCGGCAATGAAGATGTTAATTTTCTCAACAAAGTACTTTACAAATGAGGTGAATCTGCTAACTTGGCCATCTTTTTAGATTACATTAACAAGGAAAGATGGAACTTGCTGCACTCAACCATCTTCGTAGAAAGGAAACTGATTCCTAGAACCGAATTAACTTATTTCACACAGTACAGTGTTCAGTACTGAAGATGTTTGTTTTCTAAAGAAACCACTTTAGAAACGACGCGAATCCACTAACTTGTTCATCTTGTAAGATTACACAAACTAGGAAAGTTTGAACTTGGTGCACTCAACTTTCTTCATAAGAAAGCAAGTAATTCCTATAATCGAACTAGATCATTTTAAATAGTCCCGTGTTCGGTAATGAAGATGTTTGTTTTCTAAACAAACTACTTTAGAAATGAGTCCAATCTACTAAGTTGCGCATCTTTTTAGATTACATTAACAAGGAAAGTTTGAACTTGCTGCACTCAACCTTCTTTGTAGGAAAGCAAGTGATTCCTAGAACCGAATGAGCTTATTTCACACAGTACAATTTTCGGCAATGAAGATGTTTGTTTTCTCAACAAACTACTTTACAAATGAGGCGAATCTACTAACTTGGCCATCTCTTTAGATTACATTAACAAGGAATTTTTGAACTTGCTGCAATCAACCATCTTCGTAGAAATTGAACTGATTCCTAGAAGTGAATTAACATTTAAAACAGTACAATGTTCAGTACTGAAGATGTTTCTTTTCTAAAGAAACTACTTTAGAAATGAGGCCAATCTACTAAGTTGTGCATCTTTTTAGATTACATTAACAAGGAAAGTTTGAACTTGCTGCACTCAACCTTCTTTGTAGGAAAGCAAGTGATTCCTAGAACCGAATGAGCTTATTTCACAGAGTACAATGTTCGGCAATGAAGATGTTAATTTTGTCAACAAACTACTTTACAAATGAGGTGAATCTGCTAACTTTGCCATCTTTTCAGATTACATTAACAAGGAAAGTTTGAACTTGCTGCACTCAAACATCTTCTTAGAAAGGAAACTGATTCCTAGAACCGAATTAACTTACTTCACACAGTACAGTGTTCGGTACTGAAGATGTTTGTTTTCTAAAGAAACCACTTTAGAAATGACGTGCATCCACTAACTTGTACATCTTGTTAGATTACACAAACTAGGAAAGTTTGAACTTGCTGCACTCAACCTTCTTCGTAGGAAAGCAAGTGATTCCTAGAACCGAACTAGCTCATTTCACATAGTACAGTGTTCGGTAATGAAGATGTTTGTTTTCTCAACAAACTACTTTAAAATAAGGTGAATCTACTAACTTGGCAATTTTTTTATATTACATTAACAAGGAAAGTTTGAACTTGCTGCACTCAACCATCTTTGGAGAAATTAAACTGATTCATAGAAGCGAATTAACTTATTTCACACAGTACAGTGTTCGGTACTGAAGATGTTTCTTTTCTAAAGAAAGTACTTTAGAAATGAGGCGAATCCACTAACTTGTACATCTTGTTACATTACACAAACTGGGAAAGTTAAGAGTTGCGGCACTCAACATTATTTGTAGAAATTAAACTGATTCCTAGAAGAGAATTAACTTATTTCACACAGTACAGTGTTCGGTACTGAAGATGTTTCTTTTCTAAACAAACTACTTTAGAAATGAGGCCAATCTACTAAGTTGTGCATCTTTTTAGATGCAATTAACAAGGAAACTTTGAACTTGCTGCATTCAACCGTCTTTGTAGGAAAGCAACTGAATTCTAGAACCAAATTAGCTTTTTTCGCACAGTACAATGTTTGGCAATGAAGATGTTTGTTTTCTCAAAAAACTTCTTTACCAATGAGGCAAATCTAATAACTTGGACATCTTTTTAGATTACATTAGCAAGAAAAGTTTGACCTTGCTAAACTCAACCATCTTGGTAGAAAGGAAACTGATTCCTAGAAGCGAATTAACCTATTTCACACAGTACAGTGTTCGGTACTGAAGATGTTTCTTTTCTAAAGAAACTACTTTAGAAATGAGGCCAATCTACTAAGTTGTGCATCTTTTTAGATGACATTAACAAGGAAACTTTGGACTTGCTGCACTCAACCTTCTTTGTAGGAAAGCAAGTGATTCCTAGAACAGAATGAGCTTATTTCACACAATACAATGTTCAGCAATAAACATGTTAATTTTCTCAACAAACTACATTAAAAATGAGGTGACTCTGCTAACTTGGCCATCTTTTTAGATTACATTAAAAAGGAAAGTTTGAAATTGCTGCAATCAAGAATCTTCGTAGAAAGGAAACTGATTCCTAGAACCGAATTAACTTATTTCACACAGTACAGTGTTCAGTACTGAAGATGTTTGTTTTCTAAATAATCCACTTCAGAAACGATGCGAATCCACTAACTTGTACAACTTGTTAAATTACACAAAGTAGGAAAGTTTGAACTTGCTGCACTCAAACTTCTTCTTAGGAAAGCAAGTGATTCCTAGAACCGAACTAGCTCATTTCACAAAGTACAGTGTTCGGTAATGAAGATGTTTGTTTTCTAAACAAACTACTTTAAATGAGTCCAATCTACTAAATTGTGCACCTTTTCAGATTACATTAACAAGGAAAGTTTGAACTTGCTGCACTCAACCTGCTTTGTAGGAAAGCAACTGATTCCTAGAACCCAATGAGCTTATTTCACACAGTACAATGTTCGGCAATTAAGATGTTTGTTTTCTCAACAAAGTACTTTACAAATGAAGCGAATCTACTAACTTGGCCATCTCTTTAGATTACATTGACAAGGAATTTTTGAACTTGCTGCAATCAACCGTCTTCGTAGAAATTAAACTGATTCCCAGAAGTGAATTAACATTTCGCACAGTACAATGTTCAGTACTGAAGATGTTTCTTTTCTAAAGAAACTACTTTAGAAATGAGGCCAATCTACTAAGTTGTGCATCTTTTTAGATTACATTAACAAGGAAAGTTTGAACTTGCTGCAGTCAACCTTCTTTGTAGGAAAGCAACTGATTTCTAGAACCGAATGAGCTTATTTCACACAGTACAATGTTCGGCAATGAAGATGTTTATTTTCTCAACAAAGTACTTTACAAATGAGGCGAATCTTATAACTTGGCCATCTTTTTAGATTACATTAACAAGGAAAGTTTGAACTTCCTGCACTCAACCTTCTTTGTAGGAAAGCAACTGATTCCTAGAACCGAATGAGCTTATTTCACACAGTACAATGTTCTGCAATGAAGATGTTTGTTTTCTCAACAAAGTACGTTACAAATCAGGTGAATCTTCTAACTTTCCTATCTTTTTAGATTACATTAACCACGAATGTTTGATCTTGCTGCACTCAACCTTCTTCGTAGAAATTAAACTGATTCGTAGAAGCGAATTATCTTATTTCAAACAGTACAGTGTTCGGTATTGAAGATGTTTCTTTTCTAAAGTAACTACTTTAGAAATGAGGCGAATCTACTAAGTTGTGCATCTTTTTCGATTACATTAACAAGGAAAGTTTGAACTGGCTGCACTCAACCTTCTTTGTAGGAAAGCAAGTGATTCCTAGAACCGAATGAGCTTATTTCACAGAGTACAATGTTCAGCAATGAAGATGTTAATTTTGTCAACAAACTACTTTACAAATGAGGTGAATCTGCTAACTGTGCCAACTTGTCAGATTACATTAACAAGGAAAGTTTGAACTTGCTGCACTCAACTGTCTTCGTAGAAATTAAACTGATTCCTGGAAGCGAATTAACATTTCGCACAGTACAGTGTTCGGTACTGAAGATATTTCTTTTCTAAAGAAACTACTTTAGAAATGAGGCCAATCTACTACGATGTGCATCTTTTTAGATTATATTAACAAGGAAAGTTTGAACTTGCTGCACTCAACCGTCCTTGTAGGAAAGCAACTGAATTCTAGAACCGAATGAGCTTTTTTCACACAGTACAATGTTCGGCAATGAAAATGTTTGTTTTCTCACCAAACTACTTTACCAATGAGGCAAATCTACTAACTTGGACATCTTGTTAGATTACATTAGCAAGGAGAGTTTGAAATTGCTAAACAAAACCATCTTCGTAGAAATTAAACTGATTCGTAGAAGCAAATTAACTTATTTCACACAGGACAGTTTTTGGTACTGAAGATGTTTCTTTTCTAAAGGAACTACGTTAGAAATGAGGCCAATTCACTAACTTGTATTACTTGTTAGATTACACAAACTAGGAAAATTTGAATGTCCTGCACTCAACCTTGTTCGTAGAAATTAAACTGATTGCTAGAAGCGAATTAACTTATTTAACACAATACAGTGTTCGGTACTGAAGATGTTTCTTTTCTAAAGAAACTACTTTAGAAATGAGGCCAATCTAATACGTTGTGCATCTTTTTAGAATACATTAACAAGGAAAGTTTGAACTTGCTGCACTCAACCGTCTTTGTAGGAAAGCAACTGAATTCTAGAACCAAATTAGCTTTTTTCACACAGTACAATGTTCGGCAATGAAGATGTTTGTTTTCTCAACAAACTACTTTACCAATGAGTCAAATCTACTAACTTGGACATCTTTTTAGATTACATTAACAAGGAAAGTGTGACGTTGCTAAACTCAACCATCTTCGTAGAAAGTAAACTGATTCGTAGAAACAAATTAGCTCATTTCACACAGTAGAATGTTTGGCAATGAAGGTTCCTTTTCTAAAGAAACTACTTTAGAAATGAGGTGACTCTAGTAACTTGGACATTTTTTTAGATTACATTAACAAGGAAAGTTTGAACTTGCTAAACTCAACCATCTTCGTAGAAAGGAATCTGATTCCTAGAACCGAATTAACTTATTTCACACAGTACAGTGTTCGGTACTGAAGATGTTTGTTTTCTAAAGAAACCACTTTAGAAATGACTCGAATCCACTAACTTGTACATCTTGTTAGATTACACAAACTAGGAAAATTTGAACGTGCTGCACTCAACCTTCTTCGTAGGAAAGCAAGTGATTCCTAGAACCGAACTAGCTCATTTCACATAGTACAGTGTTCTGTAATGAAGATGTTTGTTTTCTCACCAAACCACTTTAGAAATGAGGCCAATCTACTAAGTTGTGCAACATTTTAGATTACATTAACAAGGAAAGTTTGAACTTGCTGCACTCAACCGTCTTTGTAGGAAAGCAACTGAATTCTAGAACCAAATTAGCTTTTTTCACACAGTACAATGTTCGGCAATGAAGATGTTTGTTTTCTCAACAAACTACTTTACCAATGAGGCAAATCTACTAACTTGGACATCTTTTTAGATTACATTAACAAGGAACGTTTGACGTTGCTAAACTCAACCATCTTCGCAGAAAGTAAACTGATTCCTAGAACTGAATTAGCTCATTTCCGACAGTACAATGTTTGGCAATGAAGGTTTGTTTTCTAAAGAAACTACTTTAGAAATGAGGCGACTCTACTAACTTGGACATTTTTTTAGATTACATTAATAATGAAAGTTTGAACTTGCTAAACTCAACCATCTTCATAGAAAGGAAACTGATTCCTAGAACCAAATTAACTTATTTCACAATCGCAGTACTGTGTTGGTACTAAAGATGTTTGTTTTCTAAAGAAACGAATTTAGAAATGACAGGAATCCACTAACGTACATATTGTTAGATTACACAAACTAGGAAAGTTTGAACTTGCTGCACTCAACCTTCTTCGTAGGAAAGCAAGTGATTCCTAGAAAGGAACTAGCTCATTTCACATAGTACAGTGTTCGGTAATGAAGACGTTTGTTTTCTAAACAAACTACTTTACAAATGAGGCCAATCTACTAAGTTTTGCATCTTTATAGATTACATTAACAAGGAAAGTTTGAACTTGCTGCACTCAACCTTCCTTTTAGGAAAGCAAGTGATTCCTAGAACTGAATGAGCTTATTTCACACAGTACAATGTTCGGCATTGAAGATATTAATTTTCTCAACAAAGTACTTTACAAATGACGTGAATCTCCTAACTTGGCCATTTTTTAGATTACATTAACAAGGAAAGATGGAACTTGCTGCACTCAACCATCTTCGTAGGAAGGAAACTGATTCCCTGAACCGAATTAACTTATTTCACACAGTACAATGTTCAGTACTGAAGATGTTTGTTTTCTAAAGAAACCACTTTAGAAATGACGCGAATCCACTAACTTGTTCATCTTGTAAGATTACACAAACTAGGAAAGTTTGAACTTGGTGCACTCAACTTTCTTCGTAAGAAAGCAAGTAATTCCTAGAATCGAACTAGATCATTTTACATTGTCCAGTGTTCGGTAATGAAGATGTTTGTTTTCTAAACAAACTACTTTAGAAATGAGTCCAATCTACTAAGTTGCGCATCTTTTCAAATTACATTAACAAGGAAAGTTTGAACTTGCTGCACTCAACCTTCTTTGTAGGAAAGCAACTGATTCCTAGAACCGAATGAGCTTATTTCACACAGTACAATGTTCGGCAATGAAGATGTTTGTTTTCTCAACAAACTACTTTACAAATGAGGCGAATCTACTAACTTGGCCATCTCTTTAGATTACATTAACAAGGAATTTTTGAACTTGCTGCAATCAACCGTCTTCGTAGAAATTAAACTGATTCCCAGAAGTGAATTAACATTTCGCACAGTACAATGTTCAGTACTGAAGATGTTTCTTTTCTGAAGAAACTACTTTAGAAATGAGGCCAATCAACTAAGTTGTGCATCTTTTTAGATTACATTAACAAGGAAAGTTTGAACTTGCTGCACTCAACCTTCTTTGTAGGAAAGCAAGTGATTCCTAGAACCGAATGAGCTTATTTCACAGAGTACAATGTTCGGCAATGAAGATGTTAATTTTGTCAACAAACTACTTTACAAATGAGGTGAATCTGCTAACTTTGCCATCTTTTCAGATTACATTAACAAGGAAAGTTTGAACTTGCTGCACTCAACCATGTTTGTAGAAATTAAACTGATTCCTAGAAGCGAATTAACTTATTTCACACAGTACAGTGTTCGGTACTGAAGATGTTTCTTTTCTAAAGAAAGTACTTGAGAAATGAGGCGAATCCACTAACTTGTACATCTTGTAACATTACACAAACTGGGAAAGTTAAGACTTGCTGCACTCAACATTCTTCGTAGAAATTAAACTGATTCCTAGAAGCGAATTAACTTATTTCACACAGTACAGTGTTTGGTACTGAAGATGTTTCTATTCTAAACAAACTACTTGAGAAATGAGGCCAATCTACTAAGTTGTGCATCTTTTTAGATGCAATTAACAAGGAAAGTTTGAACTTCCTGCATTCAACCGACTTTGTAGGAAAGCAACTGAATTCTACAACCAAATTAGCTTTTTTCACACACTACAATGTTTGGCAATGAAGATGTTTGTTTTATCAACAAACTACTTTACCAATGAGGCAAATCTAATAACTTGGACATCTTTTAGATTACATTAGCAAGAAAAGTTTGAACTTGCTAAACTCAACCATCTTGGTAGAAAGGCAACTGATTCCTAGAAGCGAATTAACTTATTTCACACAGTGCAGTGTTCGGTACTGAGGATGTTTCTTTTCTAAAGAAACTACTTTAGAAATGAGGCCAATCTACTAAGTTGTGCATCTTTTTAGATTACATTAACAAGGAAACTTTGGACTTGCTGCACTCAACCTTCTTTGTAGGAAAGCAAGTGATTCCTAGAACTGAATGAGCTTATTTCACACAATACAATGTTCAGCAATAAACATGTTAATTTTCTCAACAAACTACATTACAAATGAGGTGACTCTGCTAACTTCGCCATCTTTTTAGATTACATTAAAAAGGAAAGTTTCAACTTGCTGCAATCAAGAATCTTCGTAGAATGGAAACTGATTCCTAGAACCGAATTAACTTATTTCACACAGTACAGTGTTCAGTACTGAAGATGTTTGTTTTCTAAATAATCCACTTCAGAAACGATGCGAATCCACTAACTTGTACATCTTGTTAGATTACACAAACTAGGAACGTTTGAACTTGCTGCACTCAACCTTCTTCGTAGGAAAGCAAGTGATTCCTAGAACTGAACTAGCTCATTTCACATAGTACAGTGTTCGGTAATGAAGATGTTTGTTTTCTAAACAAACTACTTTAAATGAGTCCAATCTACTAAATTGTGCATCTTTTCAGATTACATTAACAAGGAAAGTTTCAACTTGCTGCACTCAACCTTCTTTGTAGGAAAGCAAGTCATTCCTAGAACCGAATGAGCTTATTTCACACAGTACAATGTTGGCAATAAAGATGTTAATTTTCTCAACAAAATACCTTACAAATGAGGTGAGTATGCTAACTTGGCCATCTTTTCAGATTACATTAACAAGGAAAGTTTGAACTTGCTGCACTCAACCATCTTCGTAGAAAGGAAACTGATTCCTAGAACCGAATTAACTTATTTCACATAGTACAGTGCTCAGTACTGAAGAAGTTTGTTTTCTAAAGAAAGCACTTTAGAAACGACACGAAACCACTAACTTGTACACCTTGTTAGATTACACAAACTATGAAAGTTTGAACTTGCTGCACTCATCATTCTTCGTAGGAAAGCAAGTGATTCCTAGAACCGAACTGGCTCATTTCACATAGTACAGTGTTGGTAATGAAGATGTTTGCTTTCTAAACAAACTACTTTAGAAATGAGGCCAATCTACTAAGTTGTGCATCTTTTCAGATTACATTAACAAGGAAAGTCTGAACTTGCTGCACTCAACTTTCTTTATAGGAAAGCAACTGACTCCTAGAATCGAATGAGCTCATTTCACACAGTACAATGTTCGGCAATGAAGATGTTTGTTTTCTCAACAAAGTACTTTACAAATGAGGCGAATCTTCTAACTTGTCCATCTTTATAGGTTACATTAACAAGGAAAGTTTGAACTTGCTGCACTCAACCTTCTTCGTAGAAATTAAACTGATTCCTAGAAGCGAATTAACTTATTTCACCCAGTACAGTGTTCGGTACTGAAGATGTTTCTTTTCTAAAGAAACTACTTTAGAAATGAGGCCAATCAACTAAGTTGTGCGTCTTTTTAGATTACATTAAGAAGGAAAGTTTGAACTTGCTAAACTGAACCATCTTCGTACAAAGTAAACTGATTCCTAGAACCGAATTAGCTCATTTCACACAGTACAAAGTTTGGCAATGAAGGTTTGTTTTCCAAAGAAACTACTTTAGAAATGAGGCGAATCTACTATCTTGGACATCTTTTTAGATTACATTAACAAGGAAAGATTGAACTTGCTAAATTCAACCATTTTCGTAGAATGGAAACTGATTCCTAGAACCGAATTAACTTATTTCACACAGTACAGTGTTCGGTACTGAAGATGTTTGTTTTCTAAAGAAACTAATTTAGAAATGACGCGAATCCACTAACTTGTACATCTTGTTAGATTACACAAACTAGGAAAGTTTGAACTTTCTGCACTCAACCTTCTTCGCAGGAAAGCAAGTGATTCCAAGAACGGAACTCGCTTATTTCACATGGTAAAGTGTTTGGTAATGAAGATGTTTGTTTTCTAAACAAACTACTTTAGGAATGAGCCCAATCTACTAAGTTGTGCATCTTTTTAGATTACATTAACAAGGAAAGTTTGAACTTGCTGCACTCAACCTTCTTTGTACTAAAGCAACTGATTCCTAGAACCGAATGAGCTTATTTCACACAGTACAATGTTCAGCAATGAAGATGTTTGTTTTCTCAACAAAGTAGTTTAAACATGAGGTAAATCTTCTAACTTGGCCATCTTTTTAGATTACATTAACAAGGAAGGTTTGAAGTTGTTGCACTCAACCTTCTTCGTAGAAATTATACTGATTCCTAGAAGCAAATTAACTTATTTCACACAGTACAGTGTTCGGTACTGAAGATGTTTCTTTTTTAAACAAACTACTTTAGAAATGAGGCCAATCTACTAAGTTGTGCAACTTTTCAGATTACATTAACAAGGAAAGTTTGAACTTGCTGCACTCAACCTTCTTTGTAGGAAGCAACTGATTCCTAGAACCGAATTAGCTTATTTCACACAGTACAAAGTTTGGAAATGAAGGCTTATTTTCTGAAGAAACTACTTTAGAAATGAGGCGAATCTACTAACTTGGACATCTTTTTAGATTACATTAACCAGGAAAATTTAAACTTGCTAAACTCAACCATCTTCGCAGAAAGTAAATTGGTTCCTAGAACCGAAATAACTTATATCACACAGTACAGTGTTCAGTACTGAAGATGTTTGTTTTCTAAAGAAACTAATTTAGAAATGACGTGAATCCATTAACTTGTACATCTTGTTAGATAACACAAACTAGGAAAGTTTGAACTGGCTGCACTCAACCTTCTTCGTAGGAAAGCAAGTGATGCCTAGAACGGAACTAGCTTATTTCACATAGTACAGTGTTCAGTAATGAAGATGTTTGTTTTCTAAACAAACTACTTTAGAAATGAGGCCAATCTACTAGGTTGTGCATATTTTTAGATTACATTAACAAGGAAAGTTTGAACTTGCTGCACTCAACATTCTTTGTAGGAGAGCAACTGAATTCTAGAACCGAATGAGCATTTTCACACAGTACAATGTTCGCAATGAAGATGTTTGTTTTCTCAAATGAAACTCAAAAAACTTTACCAATGATGCAAATCTACTAACTTGGACATCTTTTTATATTACATTAACAAGGAAAGTTTGAACTTGCTAAACTCAAGATGTTCTTCATAGAAATTAAACTGATTCCTAGAACTTAATTAACTTATTTCCCACAGTTCAGTGTTTGGAACTGAAGATGTTTCTTTTCTGAAGGAACTACGTTAGAAATGAGGCGAATCCACTAACTTGTATATCTTGTTAGATTACACAAACTAGGAAAATTTGACCTTACTGCACTCAACCATCTTCTTAGAAAGGAAACTGATTCCTAGAACCGCTCATTTAACTTATTTCACTTCAGAAAGAGTACAGTGCTCAGATTACTGAAAGATGTTTGTTTTCTAAAGAAAACTGATTTAGAAAGGATACAGTGTTCGGTAATGAAGACCACTTTAACTTGTACATGTTCTTTTTAGATTACACGAACTAGGAAAGTTTGAACTTGCTGCACTCAACCTTCTTCATAGGAAAGCAAGTGATTCCTAGAACCGAACTAGCTCATTTCACACAGTACAGTGTTCAGTAATGAAGATGTTTGTTTTCCAAACAAACTATTTTAGAAGTGAGGCCAATCTACTAAGTTGTGCATCTTTTTCAGATTACATTAACAAGGAAAGTTTGTACTTACATTAACAAGGAAAGTTTGAACTTGTGCTGCACTCAACCTTCTTTGTAGGAAAGCAACTGATTCCTAGAACCGAATGAGCTTATTTCACACAGTACAATGTTTGGCAATGAAGATGTTTGTTTTCTCAACAAACTACTTTACAAATGAGGTGAATCTACTAACTTGGCCATCTTTTTAAATTACATTTACAAGGAAAGTTTGAACTTGCTGCACTCAACCATCTTTGTAGAAATTAAACTGATTCCTAGAAGCCAATGAGCTTATTTCACACAGTACAGTGTTCTGCAATGAAGATGTTTCTTTTCTAAAGAAACTACTTTGGAAATCAGGTGAATCCACTAACTTGTACATCTTTTTAGATTACACAAACTACGAATGTTTGATCTTGCTAAACTCAACCATCTTCGTAGAAATTAAACTGATTCCTAGAACCGAATTAGCTTATTTCAAACAATACAGTGTTTGGCAATGAGATGTTTGTTTTCTAAAGAAACTACATTAGAAATGAGGTGAATCTACTAACTTGACATCTTTTTAGATTACATTAACAAGGAAAGTTTGAACTTGCTGCACTCAACCTTCTTTGTAGAAATTAAACTGATTCCTAAAACCGAATGAGCTTATTTCACACAGTACAATGTTCAGCAATGAAGATGTTTGTTTTGTCAACAAACTACTTTACAAATGAGGTGAATCTTCTAACTTGTCCATCTTTTTAGATTACATTAACATAGAAAGTTTGAACTTGCTGCACTCAACCTTCTTCGTAGAAATTAACCTGATTCCTAGAAGTGAATTAACTTATTTCACACAGTACAGTGTTCGGTAATGAAGATGTTTCTTTTCTAAAGAAACTACTTTAGAAATGAGGCCAATCTACTACGCTGTGCATCTTTTTTGATTATATTAACAAGGAAAGTTTGAAACTTGGAAAGCAACTCAACCATCTTTGTACAATGTTCGGCAATGAAAATGTTTGTTTTCTCACCAAACTACTTTACCAATGAGGAAATCTACTAACTTGGACATCTTGTTAGATTACATTCAAGGAGAGTTTGAAATTTAAACAAAACCACAGAAACAAAGTTTGAAGCAAATTAACTTATTTGACAGTTTTTGGTTTGAAGATGTTTCTTTTCTAAAGAAACTACTTTAGAAATGAGGCCAATCAACTAACTTGTACATCTTGTTAGATTACAAAACTAGGAAATTTTGAACTTGCTGCACTCAACCTTCTTCGTAGAAATTAAACTGATTGCTAGAAGCTTAATTAACTTATTTCACACAGTACAGTGTTCAGTACTGAAGATGTTTCTTTTCTAAAGAAACAACTTTAGAAATGAGGCCAATCTACTAAGTTGTGCATCTTTTTAGATTACATTAACAAAGAAAGTTTGAACTTGCTGCACTCAACCGTCTTTGTAGGAAAGCAACTGAATTCTAGAACCAAATTAGCTTTTTCACACAGTACAATGTTCGGCAATGAAGATGTTTGTTTTTTCAACAAACTACTTTTACAAATAATTAACAAGGAAATCTTCTAACTTGGCCATCTTTTTGAAATTACATTTTAACAAAGAAAAGTTTGTGACTCTAGTAACATTTTTTGCTGCACAAGGAAAGTTTCAACCATCTCAACCGTAGAAAGGAATCTGATTCCTAGAACCGAATTAACTTATTTCACACAGTACAGTGTTCGGTACTGAAGATGTTTGTTTTCTAAAGAAACAAATTTAGAAATAACGCGAATCCACTAGTGTACATATTGTTAGATTACACAGACTAGGAAAGTTTGAACTTGCTGCACTCAACGTTTTTGTAGGAAAGCAAGTGATTCCTTGAAACGAACTAGCTTATTTCACATAGTACAGTGTTCGGTAATGAAGATGTTTGTTTTCTAAACAAACTACTTTAGAAATGAGGCCAACTACTAAGTTGTGCATCTTTATAGATTACATTAACAAGTAAAGTTTGAACTTGCTGCACTCAACCTTCTTTGTAGGAAAGCAAGTGATGCCTAGAACTGAATGAGCTTATTTCAAACAGTGCAATGTTCGGCAATGAAGACCTTAATTTTCTCAACAAAGTACTTTACAAATGAGGAGAATCTGCTAACTTGGCCATCTTTTTAGATTACATTAACAAGGAAAGATGGAACTTGCTGCACTCAACCATCTTCGCAGAAAGCAAACTGATTCCTAGAACCGAATTCACTTATTTCACACAGGACAGTGTTCAATACTGAAGATGTTTGTTTTCTAAAGAAACCACTTTAGAAATGACGCGAATCCACTAACTTGTACATCTTGTTAGATTACACAAACTAGGAAAGTTTGAACTTGCTGCACTCCACTTTCTTCGTAGGAAAGCAAGTGATTCCTAGAATCGAACTAGATCATTTTACATAGTACCAAATTCGGGAACAAACATGTTTGTTTTCTAAACAAACAACTTTAGAAATGAGTCCAACCTACTAAGTTGTGCATCTTTTCAAATCACATTAACAAGGAAAGTTTGAACTTGCTGCACTCAACCTTCTTTGTAGGAAAGCAACTGATTCCTACAACCGAATGAGCTTATTTCACACAGTACAATGTTCGGCAATGAAGATGTTTGTTTTCTCAACAAAGTACTTTACAAATGAGGCGAATCTACCAACTTCGCCATCTTTTTAGATTACATTAACAAGGAAAGTTTGAACTTGCTGCACTCAACTGTCTTCGTAGATATTAAACTGACTCCTGGAAGCGAATTAACATTTCGCACAGTACAGTGTTTGGTACTGAAGATGTTTCTTTTCTAAAGAAACTACTTTAGAAATGAGGCCAATCTACTACGATGTGCATCTTTTTAGATTACCTTAACAAGGAAAGTTTGAATTGCTACACTCAACCATCTTCGTGGAACTGAACTGATTCCTAGAACCGAATTAACATATTTCACACAGTACAGTGTTCAGTACTGAAGATGTTTGTTTTCTAAAGAAACCACTTTAGAAATGACTCGAATCCACTAACTTGTACATCTTGTTAGATTACACAAACTAGGAAAATTTGAACGTGCTGCACTCAACCTTCTTCGTAGGAAAGCAAGTGATTCCTAGAACCGAACTAGCTCATTTCACATAGTACAGTGTTCTGTAATGAAGATGTTTGTTTTCTCACCAAACTACTTTAGAAATGAGGCCAATCTACTAAGTTGTGCAACATTTTAGATTACATTAACAAGGAAAGTTTGAACTTGCTGCACTCAACCGTCTTTGTAGGAAAGCAACTGAATTCTAGAACCAAATTAGCTTTTTTCACACAGTACAATGTTCGGCAATGAAGATGTTTGTTTTCTCAACAAACTACTTTACCAATGAGGCAAATCTACTAACTTGGACATCTTTTTAGATTACATTAACAAGGAACGTTTGACGTTGCTAAACTCAACCATCTTCGCAGAAAGTAAACTGATTCCTAGAACTGAATTAGCTCATTTCCGACAGTACAATGTTTGGCAATGAAGGTTTGTTTTCTAAAGAAACTACTTTAGAAATGAGGCGACTCTACTAACTTGGACATTTTTTTAGATTACATTAATAATGAAAGTTTGAACTTGCTAAACTCAACCATCTTCATAGAAAGGAAACTGATTCCTAGAACCAAATTAACTTATTTCACACCGTACTGTGTTCGGTACTAAAGATGTTTGTTTTCTAAAGAAACGAATTTAGAAATGACAGGAATCCACTAATGTACATATTGTTAGATTACACAAACTAGGAAAGTTTGAACTTGCTGCACTCAACCTTCTTCGTAGGAAAGCAAGTGATTCCTAGAAAGGAACTAGCTCATTTCACATAGTACAGTGTTCGGTAATGAAGACGTTTGTTTTCTAAACAAACTACTTTACAAATGAGGCCAATCTACTAAGTTTTGCATCTTTATAGATTACATTAACAAGGAAAGTTTGAACTTGCTGCACTCAACCTTCTTTTTAGGAAAGCAAGTGATTCCTAGAACTGAATGAGCTTATTTCACACAGTACAATGTTCGGCATTGAAGATATTAATTTTCTCAACAAAGTACTTTACAAATGACGTGAATCTCCTAACTTGGCCATTTTTTAGATTACATTAACAAGGAAAGATGGAACTTGCTGCACTCAACCATCTTCGTAGGAAGGAAACTGATTCCCTGAACCGAATTAACTTATTTCACACAGTACAATGTTCAGTACTGAAGATGTTTGTTTTCTAAAGAAACCACTTTAGAAATGACGCGAATCCACTAACTTGTTCATCTTGTAAGATTACACAAACTAGGAAAGTTTGAACTTGGTGCACTCAACTTTCTTCGTAAGAAAGCAAGTAATTCCTAGAATCGAACTAGATCATTTTACATTGTCCAGTGTTCGGTAATGAAGATGTTTGTTTTCTAAACAAACTACTTTAGAAATGAGTCCAATCTACTAAGTTGCGCATCTTTTCAAATTACATTAACAAGGAAAGTTTGAACTTGCTGCACTCAACCTTCTTTGTAGGAAAGCAACTGATTCCTAGAACCGAATGAGCTTATTTCACACAGTACAATGTTCGGCAATGAAGATGTTTGTTTTCTCAACAAACTACTTTACAAATGAGGCGAATCTACTAACTTGGCCATCTCTTTAGATTACATTAACAAGGAATTTTTGAACTTGCTGCAATCAACCGTCTTCAGAGAAATTAAACTGATTCCCAGAAGTGAATTAACATTTCGCACAGTACAATGTTCAGTACTGAAGATGTTTCTTTTCTGAAGAAACTACTTTAGAAATGAGGCCAATCAACTAAGTTGTGCATCTTTTTAGATTACATTAACAAGGAAAGTTTGAACTTGCTGCACTCAACCTTCTTTGTAGGAAAGCAAGTGATTCCTAGAACCGAATGAGCTTATTTCACAGAGTACAATGTTCGGCAATGAAGATGTTAATTTTGTCAACAAACTACTTACAAATGAGGTGAATCTGCTAACTTTGCCATCTTTTCAGATTACATTAACAAGGAAAGTTTGAACTTGCTGCACTCAACCATGTTTGTAGAAATTAAACTGATTCCTAGAGTTTAATTAACTTATTTCACACAGTACAGTGTTCGGTACTGAAGATGTTTCTTTTCTAAAGAAAGTACTTGAGAAATGAGGCGAATCCACTAACTTGTACATCTTGTAACATTACACAAACTGGGAAAGTTAAGACTTGCTGCACTCAACATTCTTCGTAGAAATTAAACTGATTCCTAGAAGCTTAATTAACTTATTTCACACAGTACAGTGTTTGGTACTGAAGATGTTTCTATTCTAAACAAACTACTTGAGAAATGAGGCCAATCTACTAAGTTGTGCATCTTTTTAGATGCAATTAACAAGGAAAGTTTGAACTTCCTGCATTCAACCGACTTTGTAGGAAAGCAACTGAATTCTACAACCAAATTAGCTTTTTTCACACACTACAATGTTTGGCAATGAAGATGTTTGTTTTATCAACAAACTACTTTACCAATGAGGCAAATCTAATAACTTGGACATCTTTTAGATTACATTAGCAAGAAAAGTTTGAACTTGCTAAACTCAACCATCTTGGTAGAAAGGCAACTGATTCCTAGAAGCTTAATTAACTTATTTCACACAGTGCAGTGTTCGGTACTGAGGATGTTTCTTTTCTAAAGAAACTACTTTAGAAATGAGGCCAATCTACTAAGTTGTGCATCTTTTTAGATTACATTAACAAGGAAACTTTGGACTTGCTGCACTCAACCTTCTTTGTAGGAAAGCAAGTGATTCCTAGAACTGAATGAGCTTATTTCACACAATACAATGTTCAGCAATAAACATGTTAATTTTCTCAACAAACTACATTACAAATGAGGTGACTCTGCTAACTTCGCCATCTTTTTAGATTACATTAAAAGGAAAGTTTCAACTTGCTGCAATCAAGAATCTTCGTAGAAAGGAAACTGATTCCTAGAACCGAATTAACTTATTTCACACAGTACAGTGTTCAGTACTGAAGATGTTTGTTTTCTAAATAATCCACTTCAGAAACGATGCGAATCCACTAACTTGTACATCTTGTTAGATTACACAAACTAGGAACGTTTGAACTTGCTGCACTCAACCTTCTTCGTAGGAAAGCAAGTGATTCCTAGAACTGAACTAGCTCATTTCACATAGTACAGTGTTCGGTAATGAAGATGTTTGTTTTCTAAACAAACTACTTTAAATGAGTCCAATCTACTAAATTGTGCATCTTTTCAGATTACATTAACAAGGAAAGTTTCAACTTGCTGCACTCAACCTTCTTTGTAGGAAAGCAAGTCATTCCTAGAACCGAATGAGCTTATTTCACACAGTACAATGTTCGGCAATAAAGATGTTAATTTTCTCAACAAAATACCTTACAAATGAGGTGAGTATGCTAACTTGGCCATCTTTTCAGATTACATTAACAAGGAAAGTTTGAACTTGCTGCACTCAACCATCTTCGTAGAAAGGAAACTGATTCCTAGAACCGAATTAACTTATTTCACATAGTACAGTGCTCAGTACTGAAGAAGTTTGTTTTCTAAAGAAAGCACTTTAGAAACGACACGAAACCACTAACTTGTACACCTTGTTAGATTACACAAACTATGAAAGTTTGAACTTGCTGCACTCATCATTCTTCGTAGGAAAGCAAGTGATTCCTAGAACCGAACTGGCTCATTTCACATAGTACAGTGTTCGGTAATGAAGATGTTTGCTTTCTAAACAAACTACTTTAGAAATGAGGCCAATCTACTAAGTTGTGCATCTTTTCAGATTACATTAACAAGGAAAGTCTGAACTTGCTGCACTCAACTTTCTTTATAGGAAAGCAACTGACTCCTAGAATCGAATGAGCTCATTTCACACAGTACAATGTTCGGCAATGAAGATGTTTGTTTTCTCAACAAAGTACTTTACAAATGAGGCGAATCTTCTAACTTGTCCATCTTTATAGGTTACATTAACAAGGAAAGTTTGAACTTGCTGCACTCAACCTTCTTCGTAGAAATTAAACTGATTCCTAGAAGCGAATTAACTTATTTCACCCAGTACAGTGTTCGGTACTGAAGATGTTTCTTTTCTAAAGAAACTACTTTAGAAATGAGGCCAATCAACTAAGTTGTGCGTCTTTTTTAGATTACATTAAGAAGGAAAGTTTGAACTTGCTAAACTGAACCATCTTCGTACAAAGTAAACTGATTCCTAGAACCGAATTAGCTCATTTCACACAGTACAAAGTTTGGCAATGAAGGTTTGTTTTCCAAAGAAACTACTTTAGAAATGAGGCGAATCTACTATCTTGGACATCTTTTTAGATTACATTAACAAGGAAAGATTGAACTTGCTAAATTCAACCATTTTCGTAGAATGGAAACTGATTCCTAGAACCGAATTAACTTATTTCACACAGTACAGTGTTCGGTACTGAAGATGTTTGTTTTCTAAAGAAACTAATTTAGAAATGACGCGAATCCACTAACTTGTACATCTTGTTAGATTACACAAACTAGGAAAGTTTGAACTTTCTGCACTCAACCTTCTTCGCAGGAAAGCAAGTGATTCCAAGAACGGAACTCGCTTATTTCACATGGTAAAGTGTTTGGTAATGAAGATGTTTGTTTTCTAAACAAACTACTTTAGGAATGAGCCCAATCTACTAAGTTGTGCATCTTTTTAGATTACATTAACAAGGAAAGTTTGAACTTGCTGCACTCAACCTTCTTTGTACTAAAGCAACTGATTCCTAGAACCGAATGAGCTTATTTCACACAGTACAATGTTCAGCAATGAAGATGTTTGTTTTCTCAACAAAGTAGTTTACACATGAGGTAAATCTTCTAACTTGGCCATCTTTTTAGATTACATTAACAAGGAAAGTTTGAAGTTGCTGCACTCAACCTTCTTCGTAGAAATTATACTGATTCCTAGAAGCAAATTAACTTATTTCACACAGTACAGTGTTCGGTACTGAAGATGTTTCTTTTTTAAACAAACTACTTTAGAAATGAGGCCAATCTACTAAGTTGTGCAACTTTTCAGATTACATTAACAAGGAAAGTTTGAACTTGCTGCACTCAACCTTCTTTGTAGGAAGCAACTGATTCCTAGAACCGAATTAGCTTATTTCACACAGTACAAAGTTTGGAAATGAAGGCTTATTTTCTGAAGAAACTACTTTAGAAATGAGGCGAATCTACTAACTTGGACATCTTTTTAGATTACATTAACCAGGAAAATTTAAACTTGCTAAACTCAACCATCTTCGCAGAAAGTAAATTGGTTCCTAGAACCGAAATAACTTATATCACACAGTACAGTGTTCAGTACTGAAGATGTTTGTTTTCTAAAGAAACTAATTTAGAAATGACGTGAATCCATTAACTTGTACATCTTGTTAGATAACACAAACTAGGAAAGTTTGAACTGGCTGCACTCAACCTTCTTCGTAGGAAAGCAAGTGATGCCTAGAACGGAACTAGCTTATTTCACATAGTACAGTGTTCAGTAATGAAGATGTTTGTTTTCTAAACAAACTACTTTAGAAATGAGGCCAATCTACTAGGTTGTGCATATTTTTAGATTACATTAACAAGGAAAGTTTGAACTTGCTGCACTCCACCGTCTTTGTAGGAGAGCAACTGAATTCTAGAACCGAATGAGCATTTTCACACAGTACAATGTTCGGCAATGAAGATGTTTGTTTTCTCAACGAACTGCTTTACCAATGATGCAAATCTACTAACTTGGACATCTTTTTATATTACATTAACAAGGAAAGTTTGAACTTCGTAAACTCCACCGTCTTCATAGAAATTAAACTGATTCCTAGAAGCGAATTAACTTATTTCCCACAGTTCAGTGTTTGGAACTGAAGATGTTTCTTTTCTGAAGGAACTACGTTAGAAATGAGGCGAATCCACTAACTTGTATATCTTGTTAGATTACACAAACTAGGAAAATTTGACCTTACTGCACTCAACCATCTTCGTAGAAAGGAAACTGATTCCTAGAACCGATTTAACTTATTTCACAGAGTACAGTGCTCAGTACTGAAGATGTTTGTTTTCTAAAGAAAACGCTTTAGAAAGGATGCGAAACCACTAACTTGTACATGTTGTTAGATTACACGAACTAGGAAAGTTCGAACTTGCTGCACTCAACCTTCTTCATAGGAAAGCAAGTGATTCCTAGAACCGAACTAGCTCATTTCACACAGTACAGTGTTTGGTAATGAAGATGTTTGTTTTCCAAACAAACTATTTTAGAAGTGAGGCCAATCTACTAAGTTGTGCATCTTTTCAGATTACATTAACAAGGAAAGTTTGTACTTGCTGCACTCAACCTTCTTTAGAGGAAAGCAACTTATTCCTAGAACCGAATGAGCTTATTTCACACAGTACAATATTTGGCAATGAAGATGTTTGTTTTCTCAACAAACTACTTTACAAATGAGGCGAATCTACTAACTTGGCCATCTTTTTAAATTACATTTACAAGGAAAGTTTGAACTTGCTGTACTCAACCATCTTCGTAGAAATTAAACTGATTCCTAGAAGCCAATTCACTTATTTCACACAGTAAAGTGTTCGGTACTGAAGATGTTTCTTTTCTAAAGAAACTACTTTGGAAATGAGGTGAATCCACTAACTTGTACATCTTGTTAGATTACACAAACTAGGAAAGTTTGAACTTGCTAAACTCAACCATCTTCGTAGAAAGTAAACTGATTCCTAGAACCGAATTAGCTCATTTCAAACAATACAAAGTTTGGCAATGAACATTTGTTTTCTAAAGAAACTACATTAGAAATGAGGTGAATCTACTAACTTGGACATCTTTTTAGATTACATTAACAAGGAAAGTTTACTTGCTGCCCTCAACCTTCTTCGTAGAAATTAAACTGATTCCTAAAACCGAATGAGCTTATTTCACACAGTACAATGTTCAGCAATGAAGATGTTTGTTTTCTCAACAAAGTACTTTACAAATGAGGCGAATCTTCTAACTTGTCCATCTTTTTAGATTACCTTAACATAGAAAGTTTGAACTTGCTGCACTCAACCTTCTTCGTATTAATTAACCTGATTCCTAGAAGTGAATTAACTTATTTCACACAGTACAGTGTTCGGTAATGAAGATGTTTCTTTTCTAAAGAAACTACTTTAGAAATGAGGCCAATCTACTAAGCTGTGCATCTTTTTTGATTACATTAACAAGGAAAGTTTGAACTTGCTAAACTCAACCATCTTTGTAGAAAGTAAACTGATTCCTAGAACCGAATTAGCTCATTTCACACAGTACAAAGTTTGGCAATGAAGGTTTGGTTTCTAAAGAAACTACTTTAGAAATGACGCGAATCAACTAACTTGTACATCTTGTTAGATTACCAAAACTAGGAAATTTTGAACTTGCTGCACTCAACCTTCTTCGTAGAAATTAAACTGATTGCTAGAAGCGAATTAACTTATTTCACACAGTACAGTGTTCAGTACTGAAGATGTTTCTTTTCTAAAGAAACAACTTTAGAAATGAGGCCAATCTACTAAGTTGTGCATCTTCTTAGATTACATTAACAAAGAATGTTTGAACTTGCTGCACTCAACCGTCTTTGTAGGAAAGCAACTGAATTCTAGAACCGAATTAGCTTTTTTCACAGAGTACAATGTTCGGCAATGAAGATGTTTGTTTTCTCAACAAACTACTTTACAAATAAGGTGAATCTTCTAACTTGGCCATCTTTTGAGATTACATTAACAAGGAAAGTTTGAACTTGCTGCACTCAACCTTCTTTGTAGGAAAGCAAGTCATTCCTAGAACCGAATGAGCTTATTTCACACAGTACAAGGTTCGGCAATAAAGATGTTAATTTTCTCAACAAACTACTTTACAAATGAGGTGAATCTGCTAACTTGGCCATCTTTTTAGATGACATTAACAAGGAAAGTTTGAACTTGCTTCACTCAACCATCTTCGTAGAAAGGAAACTGAATCCTAGAACCGAATTAACTTATTTCACACAGGACACTGTTCAGTACTGATGATGTTTGTTTTCTAAAGCAAGTGATTCCTAGAACCGAATTAGCTCATTTCACATAGTACAGTGTTCGGTAATGAAGATGTTTCTTTTCTAAACAAACTACTCTAGAAACCAGGCCAATCTACTAAGTTGTTCATCTTTTTAGATTACATTAACAAGGAAAGTTTGAACTTGCTGCACTCAACCTTCTTCGTAGAAATTAAACTGATTCTTAGAAGCGAATTAACTTATTTCACACAGTACAGTGCTTGGTACTGAAGATGTTTCTTTTCTAAAGAAACTACTTTAGAAATGAGGCCCATCTACTACGTTGTGCATCTTTTCAGATTACATTAACAAGGAAAGTTTGAACTTGCTGCACTCCACCTTCTTTGTAGGAAAGCAACTGATTCCTACAACCAAATGAGCTTATTTCACACCGTACAATATTTGGCAATGAAGATGTTTGTTTTCTCAACAAAGTACTTTACAAATGAGGCGAATCTCCTAACTAGGCCATCTTTTTAGATTATATTAACAAGGAAAGTTTGAACTTGCTGCACTCAACCTTCTCTGTAGAAAAGCAACTGATTCCTAGAACCGAATGAGCTTATTTCACACAGTACAATGTTTGGCAATGAAGATGTTTGTTTTCTCAAGAAACTACTTTACAAATGAGGCGAATCTAGTATCTTGGCCTTCTTTGTAGATTACATTAACATGGAAAGTTTGAACTTGCTGCACTCAACCGTATTCGTAAAAATTAAACTGATTCCTAGAAGCGAATTAACTTATTTCACACAGTACAGTGTTTGGTACTGAAGATGTTTCTTTTCTAAAGAAACTACTTTAGAAATGAGGCGAATCCACTAACTTGTACATCTTGTTAGATTACACAAACTAGGAAAGTTTGAACTTGTTGCACTCAACCTTCGTCTTAGAAATTAAACTGATTCCTAGAAGCGAATGAACATTTCACACAGTACAGTGTTCGGAACTGAAGATGTTTCTTTTCCAAAGAAACTACTTTAGGAATGAGGCCAATCTACTAAGTTGTGCATCTTTTTAGATTACATTAATAAGGAAAGTTTGAACTTGCTGCACTCAACCTTCTTTGTAGGAGAGCAAGTAATTCATAGAACCGAATGAGCTTATATCACACAGTACAATGTTTGGCAATGAAGATGTTAATTTTCTAAACAAACTACTTTACAAATGAGGCAAATCTCCTAACTCGGCTATCTTTTTAGATTTCTTTAACAAGGAAAGTTTGAACTTGCTGTATTCAACCTTCTTCGTAGAAATTAAACTGATTCCTAGAAGTGAATTAACTTATTTCACACAGTACAGTGTTCGGTACTGAAGATGTTTCTTTTCTAAAGAAACTACTTTAGAAATGAGGCCAAACTACTAAGTTGTGCATCTCTTAAATTACATTAATAAAGAAAGTTTGAACTTGCTGCACTCATCCCTATTTGGAGGAAAGCAACTTAATTCTAGAACAGAATTAGCGTTGTTTACACAGTACAATGTTCGGAAATGAAGATGTTTGTTTTCTCAACAAACTACTTTACAAATGAGGCGAATCTACTAACTTGGCCATCTTTTTAGATTACATTAACAAGGAAAGTTTGAACTTGCTGCACTCAACCGTCTTCGTAGAAATTAAACTGATTCCTAGAAGCGAATTAACTTATTTCACACAGTACAGTGTTCGGTACTGAAGATGTTTCTTTTCTTAAGAAACTACTTTAGAAATGAGGCGAATCCACTATTTTGTATATCTTGTTAGATTACACACACTAGGAAAGTTTGAACTTGCTGCACTCAACATTCTTCGTAGAAATTAAACTGATTCCTAGAAGCGAACTAACTTATTTCACACAGTACATTGTTCGGGACTGAAGATGTTTCTTTGCTAAAGAAACTCCTTTAGAAATGAGGCCAATCTACTAAGTTGTGCATCTGTTCAGATTACACTAACAAGGAAAGTTTGAACTTTCAGCACTCAACCTTCTTTGTAGGAAAGCAAGTGATTCCTAGAACCGAATGAGCTTATTTCACACAGTACAATGTTCGGCAACGAAGATGCTTGTTTTCTCAACAAAGTACTTTACAAATGAGGCGAATCTCCTAACTTGGCCATCTTTTTAAATTACATTACAAAGAAAGTTTGAACTTGCTGTACTCAACCATCTTCGTAGAAATTAAACTGATTCCTAGAAGCGAATTCACTTATTTCACACAGTACAGTGTTCGGTACTGAAGATATTTCTTTTCTAAAGAAACTACTTTGGAAATGAGGCGAATCCACTAACTTGTACATCTTGTTAGATTACACAAACTAGGAAAGTTTGAACTTGCTAAACTCAACCATCTTCGTAGAAAGTAAACTGATTCCTAGAACCGAATTAGCTCATTTTACACAGTACAAAGTTTGGCAATGAATGTTTGTTTTCTAAAGAAACTACATTAGAAATGAGCTGAATCTACTAACTTGGACATCTTTTTAGATTACATTAACAAGGAAAGTTTGAACTTGCTGCCCTCAACCTTCTTCGTAGAAATTAAACTGATTCCTAGAACCGAATGGGCTTATTTCACACAGTACAATGTTCTGCAATGAAGATGTTTGTTTTCTCAACAAAGTACTTTACAAATGAGGCGAATCTTCTAACTTGTCCATCTTTTTAGATTACATTAACATAGAAAGTTTGAACTTGCTGCACTCAACCTTCTTCGTATTAATTAACCTGATTCCTAGAAGCGAATTAACTTATTTCACACAGTACAGTGTTCGGTAATGAAGATGTTTCTTTTCTAAAGAAACTACTTTAGAAATGAGGCCTGTCTACTAAGTTGTGCATCTTTTTAGATTACATTAACAAGGAAAGTTTGAATTTGTTAAACTCAACCATCTTCGTAGAAAGTAAACTGATTCCTAGAACCGAATTAGCTCATTTCACACAGTACAAAGTTTGGCAATGAAGGTTTGTTTTCTAAAGAAACTACTTTAGAAATGAGGCGAATCTACCAACTTGGACATCTTTTTAAATTACATTAACAAGGAAAGAATGAACTTGTTAACTCAACCATCTTCGTAGAAAGGAAACTGATTCCTAGAACCGAATTAACTTATTTCACACAGTACAGTGTTTAGTACTGAAGATGTTTGTTTTCTAAAGAAACTACATCAGAAATGCGGTGAATACACTAACTTATACATCTTGTTAGATTACACAAACTAAGAAAGTTTGAACTTGCTGCACTCAACCTTCTTCGTAGGAATGCAAGTGATTCCTAGAACGGAACTAGCTTATTTCACATAGTACAGTATTCGGTAATGAAGATGTTTCTTTTCTAAACAAACTACTTTAGAAATGAGCCCAATCTACTAAGTTGTGCATCTTTTTAGATTACATTAACAAGGAAAGTTTGAACTTACTGCACTCAACCTTTTTTGTAGGAAAGCAACTGATTCCGAGAATCGGAAGAGCTTATTTCACAGAGTACAATGTTCGGCAATGAAGATGTTTGTTTTCTCAACAAAGTACTTTACAAATGAGCCTAATCTTCTAACTTGGCCATCTCTTTAGATTACATTAACAAGGAAAGTTTGAACTTCTGCACTCAACCTTCTTCGTAGAAATTAAACTGGTTCCTAGAAGCGAATTAACTTATTTCACACAGTACAGTGTTCGGTACTGAAGATGTTTCTTTTCTAAAGAAACTACGTTAGAAATGAGGCCAATCTACTAAGTTGTGCATCTTTTTATATTACATTCACAAGGAAAGTTTGAACTTGCTAAACTCAACCATCTTCGTAGAAAGTAAACTGATTCCTAGAACCGAGTTAGCTCATTTCACAGAGTACAAAGTTTGGCAATGAACGTTTGTTTTCTAAAGAAACTGCATTAGAAATGAGATGAATCTACTAACTTGGACATCTTTTTAGATTACATTAACAAGGAAAGTTTGAACTTGCTGAACTCAACCATCTTCATAGAAAGGAAACTGATTGCTAGAACTGAATTGACTTATTTCACACAGTACAGTGTTCGGTACTAAAGATGTTTGTTTTCTAAGTAAACTAATTTAGAAATGTCGCGAATCCACTAACTTGTACATCTTGTTAGATTACACAAACTAGGAAAGTTTGAACTTGCTGCACTCACCCTTCTTCGTAGGAAAGCAAGTGATTCCTAGAATGGAACTAGCTTATTTCACATATTACAGTGTTCGGTAATGAAGATGTTTGTTTTCAAAACAAACTATTTTAGAAATGAGGCCAATCTACTAAGTTGTGCATCTTTTTAGATTACATTAACAAGGAAAGTTTGAACTTGCTGCACTCAACCTTCTTTGTAGGAAAGCAACTGATTCCTAGAACCGGATGAGCTTATTTCACACAGTACGATGTTCGGCAATGAAGAGGTTTGTTTTCTCAACAAAGTACTTTACAAATGAGGCGAATCTTCTAACTTGGCCATCTTTTTAGATTACATTAACAAGGAAAGTTTGAACTTGCTGCACTCAACCTTCTTCTTAGAAACTAAACTGATTCCTAGAAGCGAATTCACTTATTTCACACAGTACACTGCTCGGTACTGAAGATGTTTCTTTTCTAAAGAAACTACTTTAGACATGAGGCCAATATACCAAGTTGTGCATCTTTTTAGATTACATTAACAAGGAAAGTTTGAACTTGCTGCACTCAACCGTCTTTGTAGGAAAGCAAGTGCATTCTAGAACTGAATGAGCTTTTTCACACAGTACAATGTTTGGCAATGAAGATGTTTGTTTTCTCAACGAACTACTTTACCAATGAGGCAAATCTATTAACTTGGCCATCTTTTTAGATTACATTAACAAGGAAAGTTTGAACTTGCTGCACTCAACCGTCTTCGTAGAAATTAAACTGATTCCTAGAAGCGAACTACCATTTCGCAGTTTTTGGAACTGAAGATGTTTCTTTTCTAAAGAAACTACTTTAGAAATGAGGCGAATCCACTAACTTGTACTTCTTCGTAGAAATTACGCTGATTCCTAGAAGCGAATTAACTTATTTCACACAGCACAGTGTTCGGTACTGAAAATGTGTCTTTTCTAAACAAACTACTTTAGAAATGAGGCCAATGAACGAAGTTGTGCATCTTTTTAGATTACATTAACAAAGAAAGTTTGAACTTGCTGCACTCATTCGTCTTTGTAGGAAAGCAACTGATTGCTAGAACCGAATGAGCTTATTTCACACAGTACAATGTTCGGCAATGAAGAGGTTTGTATTCTCAACAAACTACTTTAGAAATGAGACGAATCTACTAACTTGGCCATCTTTTTTAGATTACATTTACAAGGAAATTTTGAACTTGCTGCACTCAACCGTCTTCGTAGAAATTAAACTGATTCCTAGAAGCGAATTAACTTATTTCACACAATACAGTGTTCGGTGCTGAAGATGTTTCTTTTCTAAAGAAAGTACTTTAGAAATGAGGGAATCCACTAACTTGTACATCTTGTTAGATTACACAAACTAGGAAAGTTTGAATGTTCTGCACTCAACCGTCTTTGTAGGAAAGCAACTGAACTCTAGAACCGAATTAGCTTTTTTCACACAGGACAATATTTGGCTATGAAGATGTTTGTTTTCTCAACAAACTGCTTTACAAATGAGGCGAATCTTCTAACTTGGCCATCTTTTGAGATTACATTAACAAGGGAAAGTTTGAACTTGCTGCACTCAACCATCTTTAGTAGAAATTAAACTGATTCCTAGAAGCGAATGAACTTATTTCACACAGTACATTGTTGGGTACTGAAGATGTTTCTTTTCTAAAGAAACAACTTTAGAAATGAGGCCAATCTACTAAGTTGTGCATCTTTTCAGATTACATTAACAAGGAAAGTTTGAACTTGCTGCACTCAATCTTCTTTGTAGGAAAGCAACTGATTCCTAGAACCGAATGAGCTTATTTCACACAGTACAATGTTTGGCAATGAAGATGTTAATTTTCTCAACAAACTGCATTACAAAAGAAGTGAATCTACTAACTTGGACATCTTTTTAGATTACATTAACAAGGAAAGTTTGAACTTGCTGCACTCAACCATTTTCATGGAAAGGAAACTGATTCCTAGAACCGATTAACTTATTTCACACAGTACAGTGTTCAGTACTGAAGATGTTTGTTTTCTAAAGGAAGCACTTCAGAAATTACGCGAATCCACTACCTTGTACTTCTTGTTAGATTACACAAACTAGGAAAGTTTGAACTTGCTGCACTCAACCTTCTTCGTAGGAGAGCAAGTGATTGCTAGAACCGAACTAGCTCATTTTACATAGTACAGTGTGCGATAATGAAGATGTTTGTTTTCTAAACAAACTACTTTAGAAATGAGGCCAATCTACTAAGTTGTGCATCTTTTCAGATTACATTAACAAGGAAAGGTTGAACTTACTGAACTCAACCTTTTTTGTAGGAAAGCAACTGATTCCTCAAACCGAATGAGCTTATTTCACACAGTACAATGTTCGGCAATGAAGATGTTTGTTTACTCAACAAACTACTTTACAAATGAGGTGAATCTACTAACTTGGCTATCTTTTTAGATTACATTAACAAGGAAAGTTTGAACTTGCTGCACTCAACCATCTTCGTAGAAATTAAACTGATTCCTAGAAGAGAATTAACTTATTTCACACAGTACAGTGTTCGGTACTGAAGATGTTTCTTTTCTAAAGAAACTACTTTAGAAATGCGGCGAATCCACTAACTTGTACATCTTGTTAGATTACACAAACTAAGAAAGTTTTAACGTTCTGCTCTCAACCGTCTTTGTAGAAAAGCAACTGAATTCTAGAACCGAATTAGCTTTTTTCACACAGTACCATGTTCGGAAACGAAGATGTTTGTTTTCTCAACAAACTACTTTACAAATGAGGTGAATCTGCTAACGTGGCCATCTTTTTAGATTACATTAACAAGGAAAGTTTGAACTTGCTGCACTCATCCGTCTTTTTAGGAAAGCAACTGAATTCTAGAACCGAATTAGCTTTCTTCACACAGTACAATGTTCGGCAATGAAGATGTTTGTTTTCTCAACAAACTACTTTACAAATGAGGAGAATCTTCCAAATTGGCCATCTTTTGAGATTACATTAACAAGGAAAGTTTGAACTTGCTGCACTCAACCATCTTTGTAGAAATTAAACTGATTCCTAGAAGTTTAATTAACTTATTTCATTCAGTACAGTGTTGGTACTGAAGATGTTTCTTTTCTAAAGAAACTGCTTTAGAAAGGAGGCCAATCTACTAAGTTGTGCGTCTTTTCAGATTACATTAACAAGGAAAGTTTGAACTTCCTGCCTCAACCTTCTTTGTAGGAAAGCAAGTGATTCCGAAGAACCGAATGAGCTTATTTCACACAGTACAATGTTTCGCAATAAAGACGTTAATTTTCTCAACAAACTACTTTACAAATGAGGTAAATCTGCTAACTTGGCTATCTTTTGAGATTACATTAACAAGGAAAGTTTGAACTTGCTGCAATCAAACATCTTCATGGAAAGGAAACTGATTCCTAGAACCGAATTAACTTATTTCACACAGTACATTGTTCAGAACTGAAGATGTTTGTTTTCTAAAGGAACCACTTTGAAACAATGCGAATCCACTAACTTGTACATCTTGTTAGATTACACAAACTAGGAAAGTTTGAGCTTGCTGCACTCAACCTTCTTTGTAGGAAAGCAAGTGATTCCTAGAACCGAACTAGCTCTTTTCACATGGTACAGTGTTCGGTAATGAAGATGTTTGTTTTATAAACAAACTACTTTAGAAATGAGGCCAATCTACTAAGTTGGGCATCTTTTCAGATTACATTAACAAGGAAAGTTTGAACATGCTGCACTCAAACTTCTTTGTAGGAAAGCAAGTGATTCCTAGAACCAAATGAGCTTATTTCACACAGTACAATGTTCGCAATCAAGAGGTTTGTATTCTCAACAAACTACTTTACAAATGAGACGAATCTACTAACTTGGACATCATTTTGAGATTACATTAACAAGGAAAATTTGAACTTGCTGCACTCAACCATCTTTGTAGAAATTAAACTGATTCCTAGAAGCTTAATTAACTTATTTCAGACAGTACAGTGTTCAGTACTGAAGATGTTTCTTTTTCTAAAGAAACTACTTTAGAAATGAGGCGAATCCACTACCTTGTACATCTTGTTAGATTACACAAACTAGGAAAGTTTGAACTTTCTGCACTCAACCGTCTTTGTAGGAAAGCAACTGAATTCTAGAACCGAACTAGCTTTTTTCACACAGGACAATGTTTGGCTATGAAGATGTTTGTTTTCTAAACAAACTAATTTACAAATGAGGCGAATCTTCTAACTTGTCCATCTTTTGAGATTACATTAACAAGGAAAGTTTGAACTTGCTGCACTCAACCGTCTTTGTAGAAATTAAACTGATTCCTAGAACCGAATTAGCTTATTTCACACAGTACAGTGTTCGGTAATGAAGATGTTTCTTTCTAAAGAAACTACTTTAGAAATGAGACGAATCCACTAACTTGTACATCTTGTTAGATTACACAAACTAGGAAAGTTTGAACGTTCTGCACTCAACCGTCTTTGTAGAAATTAAACTGATTTCTACAACCGAATTAGCTTTTTCACACAGTACAATGTTCGGAAATGAACATGTTTGTTTTCTCAATAAACTACTTTAGAAATGACATTTATCTGCTAACGTGGCCATCTTTTTAGATTACATTAACAAGGAAAGTTTGAACTTGCTGCACTCAACCTTCTTTGTAGGAAAGCAACTGATTCTAGAACCGAAAGAGCTTATTTCACACAGTACAATGTTTGGCAATGAAGATGTTTGTATTCTCAACAAACTACTTTACAAATGAGGCGAATCTACTAACTTGGCCATCTTTTTAGATTACATTAACAAGGAAATTTTGAACTTGCTGCACTCAACCATCTTCAGAGAAATGAAACTGATTTCTAGAAGCTTAATTAACTTATTTCACACAGTACAGTGTTGGGTAAAGAAGATGTTTCTTTTCTAAAGAAACTACTTTAGAAATGAGGCCAATCCACTAACTTGTACATCTTGTTAGATTACAGAAACTAGGCAAGTTCCAACTTGCTGCACTCAATCTTCTTTGTAGGAAAACAAGTGATTCCTAGAACTGAACTTATTTCACACAGTACAATGTTTCGGATTTAATTTCTCAACGAAATTTAATCAGTTTAATTTCTACTCAACCATCTTCATAGAAAGGAAAGTTTGATTCCTAGTTCTGAATTAACTTATTTCACACAGTTCAGTGTTCAGTTCTGAAGATGTTTGTTTTCTAAAGAAACCACTTTAGTAACAATGCTAATCCACTAACTTGTCCATCTTGTTAGATTACACAAACTAGGAAAGTTTCAACTTGCTGCACTCAACCTTCTTCGTAGGAAAGCAAGTGATTCCTAGAACCGAACTAGCTCATTTCACATAGTACAGTGTTCGATAATGAAGATGTTTGTTTTCTAAACCAACCACTTTAGAAATGAGGCCAATCTACTAAGTTGTGCATCTTTTCAGATTACATTAACAAGGAAAGTTTGAACTTGCTGCACTCAACCATCTTCATAGAAAGGAAACTGATTCCTAGAACCGAATTAACTTATTTTACACAGTACAGTATTCGGTACTGAAGATGTTTCTTTTCTATAGAAACTACTTTAGAAATGACGCAAATCCACTAAATTGTACATCTTTTAGAGTACACAAACAAGGAAAGTTTGAACTTGCTGCACTCAACCTTTTCGTAGAAATTAAACTGATTCCTAGAAGCGAATTAACTTATTTCACACAGTACAGTGTTCCGTACTGAAATGTTTCTTTTCTAAAGAAACTACTTTAGAAATGAGGCCAATCTACTAAGTTGTGCACATCTTTTAGATTACATTTACAAGGAAAGTTTGAACTTGCTGCATTCAACCGTCTTTGTAGGAATGCAACTGAATTCTACAACCGAATGAGCAATTTTCACACAGTACAATGTTCTGCAATGAAGATTTTTTTCTCAACAAACTACTTTACAAATGAGGCAAATCTATTAACTTGGACATCTTTTTAGATTACATTAACAAGGAAAGTTTAAACATGCTAAAATCAACCATCTTTGTAGGAAAGTAAACTGATTTCTAGAACCGAATTAGCTCATTTCACACAGTACAATGTTTGGCAATGAAGATGTTTGTTTTCTAAAGACACTACTTTAGAAATGAGGCCAATCTTCTAAGTTGTGTATCTTTTGAGATTACATTAACAAGGAAAGATTGAACTTGCTGCAGTCAACCATCTTTGTAGAAAAAACTGATTCCTACAACCGAATGAACTTATTTCACACAGTACAGTGTTCGACAATGAAGATGTTAATTTTCTAAACAAACTACATTACAAATGAGGTGAATCTGCTAACTTGGCCATCTTTTTTAGATTACATTAAAAGGAAAGTTTGAACTTGCTGCACTCAACCATCTTCGTAGGAAAGGAAACTGATTCCTAGAACCGAATTAGCTTATTTCACACAGTACAGTGTTCAGTACTGAAGATGTTTGTTTTCTAAACAAACCACTTTAGAAATGAGGTGAATCCACTAACTTGTACATCTTTTTAGAATTACAAACAAGGAAAGTTTGAACTTGCTGCACTCAAACATCTTCATGGAAAGGAAAGTGATTCCAAGAACCGAACCAGCTTATTTCACACAGTACATTGTTCAGTACTGAAGATGTTTGTTTTCTAAAAGAAACTACTTTAGAAATGAGGCCAATCCACTACTTGTGCATCTTTTTAGATTACATTAACAAGGAAAGTTTGAACTTGCTGCACTCAACCTTCTTTGTAGGAAAGCAACTGATTCCTAGAACCGAATGAGCTTATTTCACATAGTACAGTGTTCGGCAATGAAGATGTTTGTTTTCTCAACAAACTACTTTACAAATGAGGCGAATCTACTAAGTTGGCCATCTTTTTACATTATATTAACAAGGAAAGTTTGAACTTACTGCACTCAACCTTCTTTGTAGAAAAGTAACTGATTCCTAGAACCGAATGAGCTTATTTCACACAGTACAATGTTTGGCAATGAAGATGTTTGTTTTCTCAACAAACTACTTTACAAATGAGGTGAATCTACTAACTTGGACATCTTTTTAGATTACATTAACAAGGAAAGTTTGAACTTGCTGCACTCAACCATCTTCGTAAAAATTAAACTGATTCCTAGAAGTGAATTAACTTATTTCACACAGTACAGTGTTTGGTACTGAAGATGTTTCTTTTCTAAAGAAACTACTTTAGAAATGAGGTGAATCCACTAACTTGTACATCTTGTTAGATTACACAAACTAGGAAAGTTTGAACGTTCTGCACTCAACCGTCTTTCTTAGAAATTAAACTGAATTCTAGAACCGAATTAACTTTTTCTCACAGTACCATGTTCGAACTGAAGATGTTTGTTTCTCAACAAACTACTTTACAAATGAGGTGAATCTACTAAGTTGGCCATCTTTTAGATTACATTAACAAGGAAAGTTTGAACTTGCTGCACTCAACCTTCTCTTTTTAGGAAAGCAACTGATTCCTAGAACCGAATTAGCTTATTTCACACAGTACAATGTTCGGCAATGAAGATGTTTGTTTTCTCAACAAACTACTTTACAAATGAGGAGAATCTTCCAAATTGGCCATCTTTTGAGATTACACAAACTAGGAAAGTTTGAACTTGCTGCACTCAACCATCTTTGTAGAAATTAAACTGATTCCTAGAAACTTAATTAACTTTTTTCACACAGTACAGTGTTCGTACTGAAGATGTTTGTTTTCTAAAGAAAACTATTTTAGATAATGAGGCCAATCTACTAAATTGGCCATCTTTTTAGATTACATTAACAAGGAAAGTTTGAACTTCCTGCACTCAACCTTCTTTGTAGGAAAGCAACTGATTCCTAAGACCGAAATGAGCTTATTTCACACAGTACAATGTTCGCAATAAAGATGTTAATTTTCTCAACAAACTACTTTACAAATGAGGTAAATCTGCTAACTTGGCTATCTTTTGAGATTACATTAACAAGGAAAGTTTGAACTTGCTGCACTCAAACATCTTCGTGGAAAGGAAACTGATTTCTAGAACCGAATTAACTTATTTCACACAGTACATTGTTCAGAACTGAAGATGTTTCTTTTCTAAAGGAACCACTTTAGAAACAAGGCGAATCCACTAACTTGTACATCTTGTTAGATTACACAAACTAGGAAAGTTTGAACTTGCTGCAATCAACCTTCTTCGTAGGAAAGCAAGTGATTCCTAGAACTGAACTAGCTCATTTCACATAGTACAGTGTTCAGTAATGAAGATGTTTGTTTTCTAAACAAACTACTTTAGAAATGAGGCCAATCTACTGTTGGGCATCTTTTCAGATTACATTAACAAAGGAAAGTTTGAACTTGCTGCACTCAAACTTCTTTGTAGAAAAGCAAGTGATTCCTAGAGCCGAATGAGCTTATTTCACACAGTACAATGTTGGCAATGAAGATGTTTGTTTTCTAACAAAACTACTTTAGAAATGAGGAGAATCTGCTAACTTGGCCATCTTTTAGATTACATTAACAAGGAAAGTTTCAACTTGCTGCACTCAACCATCTTTGTGGAAAGGAAACTGATTCCTAGAAGCGAATTAAGTTATTTCACACAGTACTGTGTTCAGAACTGAAGATGTTTGTTTTCTAAACAAACCACATTAGAAATGACACGAATCCACTAACTTGTACTTCTTGTTAGATTACACAAACTAGGAAAGTTTGAACTTGCTGCACTCAACCTTCTTCGTAGGAAAGCAAGTGATTCCTAGAACCGAACTAGCTCATTTCACATAATACCGTGTTCGGTGATGAAGATGTTTGTTTTCTAAACAAACTAATTTAGAAATGAGGCCAATCTCCTAAGTTGTGCTTCTTTTCAGATTACATTAACAAGGAAAGGTTGAACTTGCTGCACTCAACCTTCTTTGTAGGAAAGCAACTGATTCCTAGAACCGAATGAGCTTATTTCACACAGTACAATGTTCGGCAATGAAGAGGTTTGTATTCTCAACAAACTACGTTAGAAATGAGACGAATCTACTAACTTGGCCATCTTTTTTAGATTACATTTACAAGGAAATTTTGAACTTGCTGCACTCAACCGTCTTAGTAGAAATTAAACTGATTCCTAGTTTAATTAACTTATTTCACACAATACAGTGTTTGGTGCTGAAGATGTTTCTTTTCTAAAGAAACTACTTTAGAAATGAGGGAATCCACTAACTTGTACATCTTGTTAGATTACACAACAAAGGAAAGTTTGAATGTTCTGCACTCAACCCGTCTTTGTAGGAAAGCAACTGAACTCTAGAACCGAATTAGCTTTTTTCACACAGGACAATATTTGGCTATGAAGATGTTTGTTTTCTCAACAAACTACTTTACAAATGAGGCGAATCTTCTAACTTGGCCATCTTTTGAGATTACATTAACAAGGAAAGTTTGAACTTGCTGCACTCAACCATCTTCGTAGAAATTAAACTGATTCCTAGAAGCGAATGAACTTATTTCACACAGTACATTGTTGGGTACTGAAGATGTTTCTTTTCTTAAGAAACAACTTTAGAAATGAGGCCAATCTACTAAGTTGTGCATCTTTTCAGATTACATTAACAAGGAAAGGTTGAACTTGCTGCACTCAATCTTCTTTGTAGGAAAGCAACTGATTCCTAGAACCGAATGAGCTTATTTCACACAGTACAATGTTTGGCAATGAAGATGTTAATTTTCTCAACAAACTGCTTTACAAAAGAAGTGAATCTGCTAACTTGGCCATCTTTTTAGATTATATTAACAAGGAAAGTTTGAACTTGCTGCACTCAACCATCTTCATGGAAAGGAAACTGATTCCTAGAACCGATTAACTTATTTCACACAGTACAGTGTTCAGTACTGAAGATGTTTGTTTTCTAAAGGAAGCACTTCAGAAATTACGCGAATCCACTACCTTGTACTGCTTGTTAGATTACACAAACTAGGAAAGTTTGAACTTGCTGCACTCAACCTTCTTCGTAGGAGAGCAAGTGATTGCTAGAACCGAACTAGCTCATTTTACATAGTATAGTGTGCGATAATGAAGATGTTAGTTTTCTAAACAAACTACTTTAGAAATGAGGCCAATCTACTAAGTTGTGCATCTTTTCAGATTACATTAACAAGGAAAGGTTGAACTTGCTGAACTCAACCTTCTTTGTAGGAAAGCAACTGATTCCTAGAACCGAATGAGCTTATTTCACACAGTACAATGTTCGGCAATGAAGATGTTTGTTTTCTCAACAAACTACTTTACAAATGAGGCGAATCTACTAACTTGGCTATCTTTTTAGATCACATTAACAAGGAAAGTTTGAACTTGCTGCACTCAACCGTCTTCGTAGAAATTAAACTGATTCCTAGAAGCGAATTAACTTATTTCACACAGTACAGTGTTCGGTACTGAAGATGTTTCTTTTCTAAAGAAACTACTTTAGAAATGCGGCGAATCCACTAACTTGTACATCTTGTTAGATTACACAAACTAGGAAAGTTTGAACGTTCTGCTCTCAACCGTCTTTGTAGGAAAGCAACTGAATTCTAGAACCGAATTAGCTTTTTTCACACAGTACAATGTTCAGAAATGAAGATGTTTGTTTTCTCAACAAACTACTTTACGAATGAGGTGAATCTGCTAACGTGGCCATCTTTTTAGATTACATTAACAAGGAAAGTTTGAACTTGCTGCACTCATCCGTCTTTGTAGGAAAGCAACTGAATTCTAGAACCGAATTAGCTTTCTTCACACAGTACAATGTTCGGCAATGAAGATGTTTGTTTCCTCAACAAACTACTTTACAAATGAGGAGAATCTTCCAAATTGGCCATCTTTTGAGATTACATTAACAAGGAAAGTTTGAACTTGCTGCACTCAACCATCTTTGTAGAAATTAAACTGATTCCTAGAAGCGAATTAACTTATTTCATTCAGTACAGTGTTCGGTACTGAAGATGTTTCTTTTCTAAAGAAACTGCTTTAGAAAGGAGGCCAATCTACTAAGTTGTGCGTCTTTTCAGATTACATTAACAAGGAAAGTTTGAACTTCCTGCCCTCAACCTTCTTTGTAGGAAAGCAAGTGATTCCGAGAACCGAATGAGCTTATTTCACACAGTACAATGTTCGGCAATAAAGACGTTAATTTTCTCAACAAACTACTTTACAAATGAGGTAAATCTGCTAACTTGGCTATCTTTTGAGATTACATTAACAAGGAAAGTTTGAACTTGCTGCAATCAAACATCTTCATGGAAAGGAAACTGATTCCTAGAACCGAATTAACTTATTTCACACAGTACATTGTTCAGAACTGAAGATGTTTGTTTTCTAAAGGAACCACTTTCGAAACAATGCGAATCCACTAACTTGTACATCTTGTTAGATTACACAAACTAGGAAAGTTTGAGCTTGCTGCACTCAACCTTCTTTGTAGGAAAGCAAGTGATTCCTAGAACCGAACTAGCTCTTTTCACATGGTACAGTGTTCGGTAATGAAGATGTTTGTTTTATAAACAAACTACTTTAGAAATGAGGCCAATCTACTAAGTTGGGCATCTTTTCAGATTACATTAACAAGGAAAGTTTGAACATGCTGCACTCAAACTTCTTTGTAGGAAAGCAAGTGATTCCTAGAACCAAATGAGCTTATTTCACACAGTACAATGTTCCGCAATCAAGAGGTTTGTATTCTCAACAAACTACTTTACAAATGAGACGAATCTACTAACTTGGACATCATTTTGAGATTACATTAACAAGGAAAATTTGAACTTGCTGCACTCAACCCTCTTCGTAGAAATTAAACTGATTCCTAGAAGCGAATTAACTTATTTCAGACAGTACAGTGTTCGGTACTGAAGATGTTTCTTTTCTTAAGAAACTACTTTAGAAATGAGGCGAATCCACTACCTTGTACATCTTGTTAGATTACACAAACTAGGAAAGTTTGAACGTTCTGCACTCAACCGTCTTTGTAGGAAAGCAACTGAATTCTAGAACCGAATTACCTTTTTTCACACAGGACAATGTTTGGCTATGAAGATGTTTGTTTTCTCAACAAACTACTTTACAAATGAGGCGAATCTTCTAACTTGTCCATCTTTTGAGATTACATTAACAAGGAAAGTTTGAACTTGCTGCACTCAACCGTCTTCGTAGAAATTAAACTGATTCCTAGAAGCGAATTAACTTATTTCACACAGTACAGTGTTCGGTACTGAAGATGTTTCTTTTCTAAAGAAACTACTTTAGAAATGCGGCGAATCCACTAACTTGTACATCTTGTTAGATTACACAAACTAGGAAAGTTTGAACGTTCTGCTCTCAACCGTCTTTGTAGGAAAGCAACTGAATTCTACAACCGAATTAGCTTTTTTCACACAGTACAATGTTCGGAAATGAACATGTTTGTTTTCTCAATAAACTACTTTAGAAATGACATTTATCTGCTAACGTGGCCATCTTTTTAGATTACATTAACAAGGAAAGTTTGAACTTGCTGCACTCAACCTTCTTTGTAGGAAAGCAACTGATTCATAGAACCGAAAGAGCTTATTTCACACAGTACAATGTTCGGCAATGAAGATGTTTGTATTCTCAACAAACTACTTTACAAATGAGGCGAATCTACTAACTTGGCGCTCTTTTTAGATTACATTAACAAGGAAATTTTGAACTTGCTGCACTCAACCGTCTTCGTAGAAATGAAACTGATTTCTAGAAGCGAATTAACTTATTTCACACAGTACAGTGTTCGGTAAAGAAGATGTTTCTTTTCTAAAGAAACTACTTTAGAAATGACGCGAATCCACTAACTTGTACATCTTGTTAGATTACAGAAACTAGGCAAGTTCCAACTTGCTGCACTCAACCTTCTTCGTAGGAAAACAAGTGATTCCTAGAACTGAACTAGCAATCAGTTTAATTTCTACGAAATTTAATCAGTTTAATTTCTACTCAACCATCTTCATAGAAAGGAAAGTGATTCCTAGTTCCGAATTAACTTATTTCACACAGTTCAGTGTTCAGTTCTGAAGATGTTTGTTTTCTAAAGAAACCACTTTAGTAACAATGCTAATCCACTAACTCGTCCATCTTGTTAGATTACACAAAGTACGAAAGTTTCAACTTGCTGCACTCAACCTTCTTCGTAGGAAAGCAAGTGATTCCTAGAACCGAACTAGCTCATTTCACATAGTACAGTGTTCGGTAATGAAGATGTTTGTTTTCTAAACCAACCACTTTAGAAATGAGGCCAATCTACTAAGTTGTGCATCTTTTCAGATTACATTAACAAGGAAAGTTTGAACTTGCTGCACTCAACCATCTTCATAGAAAGGAAACTGATTCCTAGAAGCGAATTAACTTATTTTACACAGTACAGTATTCGGTACTGAAGATGTTTCTTTTCTATAGAAACTACTTTAGAAATGACGCAAATCCACTAAATTGTACATCTTCTTAGAGTACACAAACTAGGAAAGTTTGAACTTGCTGCACTCAACCTTTTTCGTAGAAATTAAACTGATTCCTAGAAGCGAATTAACTTATTTCACACAGTACAGTGTTCCGTACTGAAAATGTTTCTTTTCTAAAGAAACTACTTTAGAAATGAGGCCAATCTACTAAGTTGTGCAACTCTTTAGATTACATTTACAAGGAAAGTTTGAACTTGCTGCATTCAACCGTCTTTGTAGGAATGCAACTGAATTCTACAACCGAATGAGCAATTTTCACACAGTACAATGTTCTGCAATGAAGATATTTTTTTCTCAACAAACTGCTTTACAAATGAGGCAAATCTATTAACTTGGACATCTTTTTAGATTACATTAACAAGGAAAGTTTAAACATGCTAAAATCAACCATCTTCGTAGAAAGTAAACTGATTCCTAGAACCGAATTAGCTCATTTCACACAGTACAATGTTTGGCAATGAATGTTTGTTTTCTAAAGACACTACTTTAGAAATGAGGCCAATCTACTAAGTTGTGTATCTTTTTAGATTACATTAACAAGGAACGATTGAACTTGCTGCAGTCAACCTTCTTTGTAGGAAAGCAAGAGATTCCTACAACCGAATGAGCTTATTTTACACAGTACAGTGTTCGACAATGAAGATGTTAATTTTCTCAACAAACTACATTACAAATGAGGTGAATCTGCTAACTTGGCCATCTTTTTAGATTACATTAAAAGGAAAGTTTGAACTTGCTGCACTCAACCATCTTCGTGGAAAGGAAACTGATTCCTAGAACCGAATTAACTTATTTCACACAGTACAGTGTTCAGTACTGAAGATGTTTGTTTTCTAAAGGAACCACTTTAGAAATTACGCGAATCCACTAACTTGTACATCTTGTTAGAATACACAAACTAGGAAAGTTTGAACTTGCTGCACTCAAACTTCTTCGTAGGAAAGCAAGTGATTCCAAGAACCGAACCAGCTCATTTCACAAAGTACATTGTTCGGTAATGAAGATGTTTCTTTTCTAAAGAAACTACTTTAGAAATGAGGCCAATCTACTACGTTGTGCATCTTTTCAGATTACATTAACAAGGAAAGTTTGAACTTGCTGCACTCAACCTTCTTTGTAGGAAAGCAACTGATTCCTAGAACCGAATGAGCTTATTTCACACCGTACAATATTCGGTAATGAAGATGTTTGTTTTCTCAACAAAGTACTTTACAAATGAGGCGAATCTCCTAACCAGGCCATCTTTTTACATTATATTAACAAGGAAAGTTTGAACTTGCTGCACTCAACCTTCTCGGTAGAAAAGTAACTGATTCCTAGAACCGAATGAGCTTATTTCACACAGTACAATGTTTGGCAATGAAGATGTTTGTTTTCTCAAGAAACTACTTTACAAATGAGGCGAATCTAGTATCTTGGACTTTTTTGTAGATTAAATTAATATGAAAAGTTTGAACTTGCTGGACTCAACCGTATTCGTAAAAATTAAACTGACTCCGAGAAGTGAATTAACTTATTTCACACAGTACAGTGTTTGGTACTGAAGATGTTTCTTTTCTAAAGAAACTACTTTAGAAATGAGGTGAATCCACTAACTTGTACATCTTGTTAGATTACACAAACTAGGAAAGTTTGAACTTGTTGCACTCAACCTTCGTCTTAGAAATTAAACTGATTCCTAGAAGCGAATGAACATTTCTCACAGTACAGTGTTCGGAACTGAAGATGTTTCTTTTCCAAAGAAACTACTTTAGGAATGAGGCCAATCTACTAAGTTGTGCGTCTTTTTAGATTACATTAATAAGGAAAGTTTGAACTTGCTGCACTCAACCTTCTTTGTAGGACAGCAAGTAATTCATAGAACCGAATGAGCTTATATCACACAGTACAATGTTTGGCAATGAAGATGTTAATTTTCTAAAGAAACTACTTTACAAATGAGGCGAATCTCCTATCTTGGCCATCTTTTTAGATTACTTTAACAAGGAAAGTTTGAACTTGCTGTACTCAACCTTCTTCGTAGAAATTAAACTGATTCCTAGAACCGAATTAACTTATTTCACACAGTACAGTGCTCAGTACTGAAGATGTTTGTTTTCTCAAGAAACCACTTTAGTAGCGACGCGAATCCACTAACTTATACATCTTCTTAGATTACACAAACGAGGAAAGTTTGAACTTGCTGCACTCAACCATCTTCGTAGAAATTAAACGGATTCCTAGAAGCGAATTAACTTATTTCACACAGTACAGTGTTCAGTACTGAAGATGTTTCTTTTCTAAAGAAACTACTTTAGAAATGAGGCCAACCTACTACGTTGTGCATCTTTTTAGATTACATTAACAACGAAAGTTTGAACTGGCTGCACTCAACCTTCTTTGTAGGAAAGCAACTGAATTCTAGAACTAAATTAGCTTTTTTCACACAGTACAATGTTCGGCAATGAAGATGTTTGTTTTCTCAACAAACCAATGAGGCAAATCTACTAACTTGGACATCTTATTAGAGCACATTGAAAAGGAAATTTTGGACTTGCTAAACTCAACCATCTTCGTAGAAAGTAAACTGATTCCTAGAACCGAATTACCTTATTTCACACAGAACAGTGTTCGCTACTGAACATGTTTCTTTTCAAAGAAACTACTTTAGAAATGAGGCGAATGCACTAACTTGTACATCTTGTTAGGTTACACAAACTAGGAAAGTTTGAACTTGCTGCACTCAACCATCTTCGTAGAAATTAAACTGATTCCTAGAAGCGATTTAACTCATTTCACACAGTACAGTGTTCGGTACTGAAGATGTTTCTTTTCTAAAGAAACTACTTTAGAAATGAGGCCAATCTACTAATTTGTGCATCTTTTTACATTCTATTAACAAGGAAAGTTTGAAATTGCTGCACTCAACCTTCTTCGTAGAAATTAAACTGATTCCTAGAAGCGACTTAACTTATTTCACACTGTACAGTGTTTGGTACTGAAGATGTTTCTTTTCTAAAGAAACTACTTTAGAAATGAGGCCAATCTACTAAGTTGTGCATCTTTTTAGATTCCATTAACAAGGAAAGTTTCAACTTGCTGCACTCAACCTTCTTTGTAGGAAAGCAAGTGATTCCTAGAACCGAATGAGCTTATTTCACACAGTACAATATTCGGCAATAAAGATGTTAATTTTCTCAACAAACTATTTTACAAATGAGGTGACTCTGCTAACTTGGCCATCTTTTTAGATTACATTAACAAGGAAAGTTTGAACTTGCTGCACTCAACCATCTTCGTAGAAAGGAAACTGATTCCTAGAACCGAATTAACTTATTTCACACAGTACAGTGTTCGGTTGTCGCATCCGCCTCGACCAGCAAGGAAGACGCAATGCTCGGACTCTTCTTGAAGCAGTTTATTCATGAACCTTGAACAATCTTCTGACTGACTGACTGACTGACTGACTGACTGACTGACTGACTTACTCACTCACTCACTCAATGACTCACTCACTCACTCACTCATTCCCTGACTCACTCACTCACTGACTGACTGACTGACTGACTCACTCACTCACTCACTCACTCACTCACTCACTGACTGACTGACTCACTCACTCACTGACTGACTCACTGACTCACTCACTGACTCACTCACTCACTCACTGACTCCCTCACTCACTCACTCACTCACTCACTGACTCACTGACTGACTGACCCCGGGACAAGCCAGCCCAAAGCTTAAGCAGCCTTTGAACAGATAACCCTGGTAAGCCACGTGGTGAATGCAGATAGGTCCACATATGCGGAAGCAAGCCTAGATCACGGCCCAAGCCAAATAAGGACTTGTTTATCCAGGAGAGTACTCCCAATCGGGAAGGCAGAAGGCGGAAGCTAGCGCCATCTTTAAGGCGCGGCACCTCGCAGCTCTCTACATTCGGTACTGAAGACGTTTGCTTTCTAAAGAAACCACTTTAGAAATGATGCGAATCCACTATCTTGTACATCTTGTTAGATAACACAAAGTAGGAATGTTTGAACTTGCTGCAATCAACCGTCTTCGTAGGAAAGCAAGTGATTCCTAGAACCGAACTAGCTCATTTCACATAGTATAGTGTTAGGTAATGAAGATGTTTGTTTTGTAAACAAACTACATTAGAAATGAGGCCAATCTACTAAGTTGTGCATCTTTTTAGATTACATTAACGAGGAAAGTTTGAACTTGCTGCACTCAACCATCTTCGTAGAAATTAAACTGATTCCTAAAACCGAATTACCTTATTTCCCACAGTTCAGTGTTCGGTACTGAAGATGTTTCTTTTCTAAAGGAACTACTTTAGAAATGAGGCAAATGCACAAACTTGTAAACCTTGTTAGATTACACAAAATAGGAAAGTTTGAACTTGCTGCACTCAACCTTCTTCTTAGAAATTAAACTGATTCCTAGAAGCGAATTAACTTATTTCACACAGTACAGTGTTCGGTACTGAAGATATTTCTTTTCTAAAGAAACTACTTTACAAATGAGGCCAATCTACTACGTTGTGCATCTTTTTAGATTACATTAACAAGGAAAGTTTGAACTGTCTGCACTCAACCTTCTTTGTAGGAAAGCAACTGAATTCTAGAAACGAATTAGCTTTTTACACACAGTACAATCTTCAGCAATAAAGATGTTGGTTTGCTCAACAAACTACTTTAACAATGAGGCAAATCTATTAACTTGGACATCTTTTTAGAGCACATTAACAAGGAAAGTTTGAACTTGCTGCACTCATCCGTCTTTGTAGGAAAGCAATGATTCCTAGAACCGAACTAGCTCATTTCACATAGTATAGTGTTCGGTAATGAAGATGTTTGTTTTGTAAACAAACTACTTTAGAATTGAGGCCAATCTACTAAGTTGTGCAACTTTTCAGATTACAGTAACAAGGAAAGTTTGAACTTGGTGCACTCAACCTTCTTTGTAGGAAAGCAACTGATTCCTAGAACCGAATGAGCTTATTTCACACAGTACATTGTTTGGCAATGAAGATGTTTGTTTTCTCAACAAAATACTTTACAAATGTGGCGAATCTACTTACTTGGCCATCTTTTTAGAATACATTAACAAGGAAAGTTAGAAGTTGTTGCACTCAACCATCTTCATAGAAATTACACTGATTCCTAGATGCGAATTCACTCATTTCACAAAGTACAGTGTTCGGTACTGAAGACGTTTCTTTTCTAAAGAAACTACTTTAGAAATGAGGCGAATCCACTAACTTGTACATCTTGTTAGATTACACAAAGTTTGAACTTGCTGCACTAAACCTTCTTTAGAGGAAAGCAAGTGATTCCTAGAACCGAACGAGCTCATTTCACATAGTATAGTGTTCGGTAATGAAGATGTTTGTCTTGTAAACAAAGTACTTTAGAAATGAGGCCACTCTGCTAAATTGTGCACCTTTTTAGATTACATTAACAAGGAAAGTTTGAACTTGCTGCACTCAACCTTCTTCATAGAAATTTAACTGATTCCTAGAACCGAATTACCTAATTTCACACAGTACAGTGTTCGGTACTGAAGATGTTTCTTTTCTAAAGAAAGTACTTTAGAAATGAGGCGAATGCACTAACTTTTACATCTTGTTAGATTACACAAACTAGGAAAGTTTGAACTTGCTGCACTCAACCTTCTTCGTAGAAATTAAACTGATTCCTAGAAGCGAATTAACTTATTTCACACAGTACAGTGTTCGGTACTGAAGATGTTTCTTTTCTAAAGAAACTACTTTAGAAATGAGGCCAATCTACTACGTTGTGCATCTTTTTAGATTACATTAACAAGGAAAGTTAGAACTGGCTGCACTCATCCTTCTTTGTAGGAAAGCAACTACATTCTAGAAACGAATTAGCTTTTTAAACACAGTACAATGTTCGGCAATGAAGATGTTTGTTTTCTCAACAAACTACTTTACCAATGAAGCAAATCTACTAACTTGGACATCTTTTTAGAGCACATTAACAAGGAAAGTTTGAACTTGCTAAACTCAACCATCTTCGTAGAAAGTAAACTGATTCCTAGAACCAAATTAGCTCATTTCACACAGTACAAAGTTTGGCAATTTAGGTTTGTTTCCTAAAGAAACTACTTTAGAAATGAGGCGAATCTACTAACTTGGACATCTTTTTAGATTACATTAACAAGGAAAGTTTGAACTTGCTAAACTCAACCATCTTCGTAGAAAGGAAACTGATTCCTAGAACCGAATTAACTTCTTTCATACAGTACAGTTTTCGGTACTGAAGGTGATTTTTTTCTAAAGAAAACAATTTAGAAATGACACGAATCCAGTAACTTCTACATCTTGTTAGATTACACAAACTAGGAAAGGTTGAACTTGCTGCACTCAACCATCTTCGTAGAAATTAAACTGATTCCTAGAAGCGAATTAACTCATTTCACACAGTACAGTGTTCGGTACTGAAGATGTTTCTTTTCTAAAGAAACTACTTTAGAAATGAGGCCAAACTACTAAGTTGTGCATCTTTTTAGATTCCATTAACAAGGAAAGTTTGAACTTGCTGCACTCAACCTTCTTTGTAGGAAAGCAAGTGATTCCTAGAACCGAATGAGCTTATTGCACACAATACAATGTACGGCAATAAAGATGTTAATTTTCTCAACAAACTACTTTACAAATGAGGCGAATCTACTAAATTGGCCATCTTTTTAGATTACATTAACAAGAAAAGTTTGAACGTGCTGCACTCAACCATCTTCGTAGAAATTAAACTGATTCCTAGAACCGAATTACCTAATTTCACACAGTACAGTGTTCGGTACTGAAGATGTTTCTTTTCTAAAGAAACTACTTTAGAAATGAGGCGAATGCACTAACTTGTACATCCTGTTAGATTACACAAACTAGGAAAGTTTGAACTTGCTGCACTCAACCTTCTTCGTAGAAATTAAACTGATTCCTAGAAGCAAATTAACTTATTTCACACAGTACAGTGTTCGGTACTGAAGATGTTTCTTTTCTAAAGAAACTACTTTAGAAATGAAGCCAATCTACTACGTTGTGCATCTTTTTAGATTACATTAACAAGGAAAGTTTGAACTGGCTGCACTCATCCTTCTTTGTAGGAAAGCAACTGCATTCTAGAAACGAATTAGCTTTTTACACACAGTACAGTGTTCGGCAATGAAGATGTTTGTTTTCTCAACAAACTACTTTACCAATGAAGCAAATCTACTAACTTGGACATCTTTTTAGAGCACATTAACAAGGAAAGTTTGAACTTGCTAAACTCAACCATCTTTGTAGAAAGTAAACTGATTCCTAGAACCGAATTAGCTCATTTCACACAGTACAAAGTTAGGCAATTTAGGTTTGTTTCCTAAAGAAACTACTTTAGAAATGAGGCAAATCTACTAACTTGGACATCTTTTTAGATTACATTAACAAGGAAAGTTTAAACTTGCTAAACTCAACCATCTTCGTAGAAAGGAAACTGATTCCTAGAACTGAATTAACTTCTTTCATACAGTACAGTGTTCGGTACTGAAGGTGTTTCTTTTCTAAAGAAAATAATTTAGAAACGACACGAATCCAGTAACTTCTACATCTTGTTAGATTACACAAACTAGGAAAGTTTGAACTTGCTGCCCTCAACCATCTTCGTAGAAATTGAACTGATTCCTAGAAGCGAATTAACTCATTTCACACAGTACAGTGTTCGGTACTGAAGATGTTTCTTTTCTAAAGAAACTACTTAAGAAATGAGGCCAATCTACTAAGTTGTGCATCTTTTTAGATTCCATTAACAAGGAAAGTTTGAACCTGCTGTACTCAACCTTCTTTGTAGGAAAGCAAGTGATTCCTAGAACCGAATGAGCTTATTGCACACAATACAATGTTCGGCAATAAAGATGTTAATTTTCTAAACAAACTACTTTACAAATGAGGCGAATCTACTAACTTGCCCATCTTTTTAGATTACATTAACAAGGAAAGTTTGAAGTTGCTGCACTCAACCATCTTCTTAGAAATTAAACTGATTCCTAGAAGCGAATTCACTTATTTCACACAGTACAGTGTTCGGTACTGAAGATGTTTCTTTTCTAAAGAAACTACTTTAGAATTGAGGTGAATGCACTAAGTTGTACATCTTGTTAGATTACAAAAACTAGGAAAGTTTGAACTTGCTGCACTCGAACTTCTTGGTAGGAAAGCAAGTGATTCCTAGAATCGAACTAGCTCATTTCACATAGTACAGTGTTCGGTAATGAAGATGTTTGTTTTCTAAACAAACTACTTTAGAAATGAGGCCAATCTACTAAGCAGTGCATCTTTTCAGATTACATTAACAAGGAAAGTTTGAACTTGCTGCACTCAACCTTCTTCGTAGGAAAGCAAGTGTGTCCTAGAACCGAATGAGATTATTTCACACAGTACAATGTTCGGCAATGAAGATGTTTGTTTTCTCAACAAACTACTTTACAAATGAGTCGAATCTACTAACTTGGCCATCTTTTTAGATTACATTAACAAGGAAAGTTTGAACTTGCTGCACTCAACCTTCTTTGTAGGAAAGCAACTGCTTCCTAGAACCGAATGAGCTTATTTCACGCAGTGCAATGTTCGGCAATGAAGATGTTTGTTTCCTCAAGAAAGTACTTTACAAATGAGACGAATCTTCTAACTTGGCCATCTTTTTAGATTACATTAACAAGGAAAGTTTGAACTTGCTGCACTCAACCTTCTTCGTAGAAATTAAACTGATTCCTATAAGCGAATTCACTTATTTCACACAGTACAGTGTTCGGTACTGAAGATGTTTCTTTTCTAAAGAAACGACTTTAGAAATGAGGTCAATCTACTAAGTTGTGCATCTTTTTAGATTACATTAACAAGGTAAATTTGAACTTGCTGCACTCAACCTTCTTTGTAGGAAAGCAAGTGATTCCTAGAACCGAATGAGCTTATTTCACACAGTACAATGTTCCGCTATAAAGATGTTAATTTTCTCAACAAACTATTTTACAAATGAGGTTACTCTGCTAACTTGGCCATCTTTTTAGATTACATTAAAAAGGAAAGTTTGAACTTGCTGCACTCAACCATCTTCCTAGAAAGTAAACTGATTCCTAGAACCGAATTAACTTATTTCACACAGTACAGTGTTCAGTACTGAAGATGTTTGTTTTCTAAAGAAACCACTTTAGAAACGACACGAATCCACTAACTTGTACATCTTGTTAGATTACATAAACGAGGAAAGTTTGAACTTGCTGCACTCATCCTTCTTCGTAGGAAAGCAAGTGATTCCTAGAACCGAACTAGGTCATTTCATATAGTATAGTGTTCGGTAATGAAGATGTTTGTTTTGTAAACAAACTACTTTAGAAATGAGGCCAATCTACTAAGTTGTGCATCTTTTTAGATTACATTAACAAGGAAAGTTTGAACTTGCTGCACTCAACCCTCTTCGTAGAAATTAAACTGATTCCTACAACCGATTTACCTTATTTCACACAGTACAGTGTTCAGTACTGAAGATGTTTCTTTTCTAAAGAAACTGCTTTAGAAATGAGGCGAATGCACTAACTTGTATATCTTGTTAGGTTACACAAACTAGGAAAGTTTGAACTTGCTGCACTCAACCTTCTTCTTAGGAAAGCAAGTGATTCCTAGAACAGAACTAGCTCTTTTCACATAGTACAGTGTTCCGTAATGAAGATGTTTGTTTTCTCAACAAACTACTTTACCAATGAGGCAAATCTACTAACTTGGACATCTTTTTATATCACATTAACAAGGAAAGTTTGAACTTGCTAAACTCAACCATCTTCGTAGAAAGTAAACTGATCCCTAGAACCGAATTAGCTCATTTCACACAGTACAAAGTTTGGCAATGAAGGTTTGTTTTCTAAAGAAACTACTACAGAAATGAGGCGAATCTACTAACTTGGACATCTTTTTAGATTACATTAACAAGAAAAGTTTGAACTAGCTATACTCAACGATCTTCGTAGAAAGGAAACTGATTCCTAGAACCGAATTAACTTACTTCACACAGTACAGTGCTCAGTACTGAAGATGTTTGTTTTCTAAAGAAACCACTTCAGAAACGACTCAAAACCACTAATTTGTACATCTTGTTAGGTTACACAAACTAGGAAAGTTTGAACTTGCTGCACTCAACCTTCTCCGTAGGAAAGCAAGAAATTCCTGGAAACTAACTAGCTTATTTCACATAGTACAGTATTCGGTAATGAAGATGTTTATTTTCTAAACAAACTACTTTAGAAATGAGGCCAATCTACTAAGTTGTGCATCTTTTCAGATTACATTAACAAGGAAAGTTTGAACTTACTGCACTCAACGTTATTTATAGGAAAGCAACAGATTCCTAGAACCGAATGAGCTTATTTCACACAGTACAATGTTTGGCAATGAAGATGTTTGTGTTCTCAACAAAATACTTTACAAATGAGGCGAATCTACTAACTTGGGCATCTTTTTAGATTACATTAACAAGGAAAGTTTGAACTTTCTGCACTCAACCATCTTCGTAGAAAGTAAACTGATTCCTAGGAACGAGTTAGCTCATTTCACACAGTACAAGGTTTGGCAATGAAGGTTTTTTTTTCTAAAGAATCTACTTTAGAAATGAGGCGAATCTACTAACTTGGATATCTTTTTAGATTACATTATCAAGGAAAGTTTGAAATTGCTAAACTCAACCATCTTCGTAGAAAGGAAATGGATTCCTAGAACCGAATTAACTTATTTCACACAGTACAGTGTTCGGTACTGAAGATGTTTGTTTTCTAAAAAAACTAATTTAGAAATGACGCGAATCCACTAACTTGTACTCCTTGTTAGATTACACAAAGTAGGAAAGTTTGAACTTGCTGCACTCAACCTTCTTCGTAGGAAAGCAAGTGATTCCTAGAACGGAACTAGCTTATTTCACATAGTACAGTGTTCGGTAATGAAGATGTTTGTTTTCTAAACAAACTACTTTAGAAATGAGGCCAATCTACTAAGTTGTGCATCTTATTAGATTACATTAACAAGGAAAGTTTGAAATTGCTGCACTCAACCTTCTTTGTAGGAAAGCAACTGATTCCTACAACTGAATGAGCTTATTTCACACAGTACCATGTTCGGCAATGAAGATATTTTTTTCACAACAAAGTACTTTACAAATGAGGCGAATCTTCTAACTTGGCCATCTTTTTAGATTACATTAACAAGGAAAGTTTGAACTTGCTGCACTCAACCTTCTTTGTAGAAATTAAACTGATTCCTAGAAGCGAATTTACTTATTTCACACAGTACAGTGTTCGGTACTGAAGATGTTTCTTTTCTAAAGAAACTACTTTAGAAATGAGGCGAATCCAGTATTTTGTACATCTTGTTAGATTACACAAACTGGAAAGTATGAACTTTCTGCACTCAACCTTCATCGTAGGAAAGCAAGTGATTCCTAGAACCTAACTAGGTCATTTCACATAGTATAGTGTTCGGTAATGAAGATATTTGTTTTCTAAACAAACTACTTTAAAAATGAGGCCAATCTACTAAGTTGTGCATCTTTTCAGACTACATTAAGAAAGAAAGTTTCAACTTGCTGCACTCAACCTTCTTTGTAGGAAAGCAACTGATTCCTAGAACCAAATGAGCTTATTTCACACAGTACAATGTTTGGCAATGAAGATGTTTGTTTTCTCAACAAACTACTTTACAAATGAGGCGAATCTAAATAACTTGGCCATCTTTTTAGAGTACATTAACAAGGAAAGTTTGAACTTGCTGCACTCAACCATCTTTGTAGAAATTAAACTGATTCCTAGATGCGAATTCACTTATTTCACACAGTACATTGTTCGGTACTGATGATGTTTCTTTTCTAAGGAAACTACATTAGAAATGAGGCCAATCTACTAATTTGTGCATCTTTTTAGATTACATTAACAAGGAAAGTTTGAACTTGCTGCACTCAACCTTCTTTATAAGATAGCAAGTGATTCCTAATACCGAATGAGCTTATTTCACACAGTACAATGTTCGGCAATGAAGATGTTAATTTTCTCAACAAACTACCTTACAATTGAGGTGAGTCTGCTTGCTTGGCAATCTTTTTAGATTACATTAACAAGGAAAGTTTGAACTTGCTGCACTCAACCATCTTCGTAGAAAGGAAACTGTTTCCTAGAACTGAATTAACTTATTTCACACAGTACAGTGCTCAGTACTGAAGATGTTTGTTTTCTAAGGAAACCACTTTAGAAACGACACGAAACCACTAACTTGTACATCTTGTTAGATTACACAAACTAGGAAAGTTTGAACTTGCTGCACTCAACCTTCTTTATAGGAAAGCAACTGATTCCTAGAATCGAATGAGCTTATTTCACACAGTACAATGTTCGGCAATGAAGATGTTTGTTTTCTCAACAAAGTACTTTACAAATGAGGCGAATCTTCTAACTTGGCCATCTTTTTAGATTACATTAACAAGGAAAGTTTGAAATTGCTGCACTCAACCTTCTTCGTAGAAATTAAACTGATTCCTGGAAGCGAATTAACGTTTTTCACACAGTACTGTTTTCGGTACTGAAGATGTTTCTTTTCTAAAGAAACTACTTTAGAAATGAGGCCAATCTGCTAAGTTGTGCATCTTTAGATTACATAAACTAGGAAAGTTTGAACTTGCTAAACTCAACCATCTTCGTAGAAAGTCAACTGATTCCTAGAACCGAATTACCTTATTTCGCACAGTACGGTGTTCAGTACTGAAGATGTTTCTTTTCTAAAGAAACTACTTTAGATATTAGGCGAATGCACTAACTTGTACATCTTGTTTGTTTACACAAACTGGGAAAGATTCAACTTGCTGCACTCAACCTTCTTCGTAGATATAAAACTGATTCCTAGAAGCGAATTAACTTATTTCACACAGTACAGTGTTCGGTACTGAAGATGTTTCTTTTCTAAAGAAACTACTTTAGAAATGAGGCCAATCTACTACGTTGTGCATCTTTTTAGGCTACATTAACAAGGGAAGTTTGAACTGGCTGCACTCAACCTTCTTTGTAGGAGAGCAACTGAATTCTAGAACTAAATTAGCTTTTTCACACAGTACAATGTTCGGAAATGAAGATGTTTGTTTCTCAACAAACTACTTTACCAATGAGGCAAATCTACTAACTTGGAAAACTTTTTAGATCACATTAACAAGGAAAGTTTGAACTTGCTAAACTCAACCATCTTCGTAGAAAGTAAACTGATTCCTAGGACCGAGTTAGCTCATTTCACACAGTACAAGGTTTGGCAATGAAGGTTTTTTTTCTAAAGAATCTACTTTAGAAATGAGGCAAATCTACTAACTTGGATATCTTTTTAGATTACATTATCAAGGAAAGTTTGAAATTGCTAAACTCAACCATCTTCGTAGAAAGGAAACGGATTCCTAGAACCGAATTAACTTATTTCACACACTGCAGTGTTCGGTACTGAAGATGTTTGTTTTCTAAAAAAACTAATTTAGAAATGACGCGAATCCACTAACTTGTACTCCTTGTTAGATTACACAAACTAGGAAAGTTTGAACTTCCTGCACTCAACCTTCTTCGTAGGAAAGCAAGTGATTCCTAGAACGGAACTAGCTTATTTCACATAGTACAGTGTTCGGTAATGAAGATGTTTGTTTTCTAAACAAACTACTTTAGAAATGAGGCCAATCTACTAAGTTGTGCATCTTTTTAGAATACATTAAACAGGGAAGTTTGAGCTTGCTCCACTCAACCTACTTTGTAGGAAAGCAACTGATTCCTAGAACCGAATGAGCTTATTTCACACAGTACAATGTTTGGCAGTGAAGATGTTTGTTTTCTCAACAAAGTACTTTACAAAGGAGGCGAATCTTCTAACTTCACCATCTTTTCAGATTACATTAACAAGGAAAGTTTGAACTTGCTAAACTCAACCATCATCTTACAAATTAAACTGATTCCTAGAACCGATTTACCTTATTTCACACAGTACAGTGTTCAGTACTTAAGATGTTTCTTTTCTAAAGAAACTACTTTAGAAATGAGGCTAATGCACTAACTTGTACATCTTGTTAGATTACACAAACTTGGAAAGTTTGAACTTGCTGCACTCAACCTTCTTTGTAGGAAAGCAACTGATTCCTAGAACCGAATGAGCTTATTTCACACAGTACAATATTTGGCAATGAAGATGTTTGTTTTCTCAACAAACTACTTTACAAATGAGGTGAATCTACTAACTTTGCCATCTTTTTAGATTACATTAACAAGGAAAGTTTGAACTTGCTGCACTGAATCATCTTTGTAGAAATTAAACTGAATCCTAGAACCGAATTAACTTATTTCACACAGTACAGTGTTCGGTACTGAAGATGTTTCTTTTCTAAAGAAACTACTTTAGAAATGAGGCGAATCCACTAACGTGTACATCTTGTTAGATTACACAAACTAGGAAAGTTTGAACTTGCTGCACTCAACCTTCTTTGTAGGAAAGCAACTGATTCCTAGAAACGAATGACCTTATTTCACACAGTACAATGTTCGGCAATGAAGATGTTTGTTTTCTCAACAAAGTCCTTTACAAATGAGGCGAATCTTCTAACTTGGCCATCTTTTTAGATTACATTAACAAGGAAAGCTTGAACATGCTGCAGTCAATCTTCTTTAGGAAAGCAACTGATTCCTAGAACCGAATGAGCTTATTTCACACAGTACAATTTCGGCAATGAAGATGTTTGTTTTCTCAACAAAGTACTTTACAAATGAGACAAACCTTCTAACTTGGCCATCTTTTTAGATTACATTAACAAGGAAAGTTTGAACTTGTTGCACTCAACCATCGTTGTAGAAATTAAACTGATTCCTAGAACCGAATTACCTTATTCACACAGTACAGTGTGCGGTACTGAAGATGTTTCTTTTCTAAAGAAACTACTTTAGAAATGAAGCCAATCTATTAAGTTGTGCATCCTTTTAGATTACCTTAACAAGGAAAGTTTGAACTTGCTGCACTCAACCTTCTCCGTAGAAATTAAACTGATTTCTAGAAGCGAATTAACTTATTTCACACAGTACAGTGTGCGGTACTGAAGATGTTTCTTTTCTAAAGAAACTACTTTAGAAATGAAGCCAATCTATTAAGTTGTGCATCCTTTTAGATTACCTTAACAAGGAAAGTTTGAACTTGCTGCACTCAACCTTCTTTGTAGGAAAGGAAGTGATTCCTAGAACCGAATGAGCTTATTTCACACAGTACAATGTTAGGCATTAAAGATGTTAATTTTCTCACAAACTCCTTTGCAAATGAGGTGACTCTGCGATCTTGGCCATCTTTTCAGATTACATTTACAAGGAAAGTTTGAACTTGCTGAACTCAACCACCTTCGTAGAAAGAAACTGATTCCTAGAACCGAATTAACTTATTTCACACAGTACAGTGTTGGGTACTGAAGATGTTTCTTTCCTAAAGAAACCACGTTAGAAACGACGTGAATCCACCAACTTGTGTATCTTGTTAGATTACACAAACGAGGAAAGTTTGAACTTGCTGTACTCAACCTTCTTCGTAGGAAAGCAAGTGATTCCTAGAACCGAAGTAGCTCATTTCACATAGGATTGTGTTCGGTAATGGAGATGTTTGTTTTCTAAACAAACTACTTTAGAATTGAGGCCAATCTACTAAGTTGTGCAACTTTTCAGATTACATTAACAAGGAAAGTTTGAACTTCCTGCACTCAACCTTCTTTGTAGGATAGCAACTGATTCCGAGAACCGAATGAGCTCATTTCACAGAGTACAATGTTTGGCAATGAAGATGTTTGTTTTCTCAACAAACTACTTTACAAATGAGGCGAATCTACTAACTTGGCCATCTTTTTAGATTACATTCACAAGGAAAGTTTGAACTTGTTGCACTCAACCATCGTTGTAGAAATTAAACTGATTCCTAGAACCGAATTACCTTATTCACACAGTACAGTGTTCGGTACTGAAGATGTTTCTTTTCTAAAGTAACTACTTTAGAAATGAGGCGAATGCACTACCTTGTACATCTTGTTAGATTACACAAACTAGGAAAGTTTGAACTTGCTGCACTCAGCCTTCTTCGTAGAAATTAAACTGATTGTAGAAGCGAATTAACTTATTTGAGACAGTACAGTGTTCGGTACTGAAGATGTTTCTTTTCTAAAGAAATTACTTTAGAAATGAGGTGAATCCCCTAACTTGTGCACCTTTTTAGAATACATTAACTAGGAATGTTTGAACTTTACAAATGAGGTGAATCTACTAACTTGGCCATCTTTGCAGATTACATTAAGAAGGAACGTATGAACTTGCTGCACTCAACCTTCTTCGTAGGAAAGCAAGTGAATCCTAGAACCGAACTAGCTCATTTCACATAGTATAGTTTTCGGTAATGAAGATGTTTGTTTTGCAAACAAACTATTTTAGAAATGAGGCCAATCTACTAAGTTGTGCATCTTTTTAGAGTACATTAACAAGGAAATTTTCAACTTGCTGCACTCAACCATCCTCGTAGAAATTAAACGGATTCCTAGCATCGAATTACCTTATTTCACACAGTACAGTGTTCAGTACTGAAGATGTTTCTGTTCTAAAGAAAGAACTTTAGAAATGAGGCGAATGCACTAACTTGTACATCTTTTTATATTACACAAACTAGGAAACTTTGAACTTGCTGCACTCAACCTTCTTTGTAGAAATTAAACTGATTCCTAGAAGCGAATTAACTTCTTTCACTAATTTGAACATCTTTTTAGATCACATTAACAAGGAAAGTTTGACCTTGCTAAACTCAACCATCTTTGTAGAAAGTAAACTGATTCCTAGGACCAAATTAGCTCATTTCACACAGTACAAAGTTTGGCAATGAAGGTTTGTTTTCTAAAGAAACTACTTTAGAAACGAGGTGAATCTACTAACATGGACATCTTTTTAGATTACATTAACAAGGAAAGTTTGAACTTGCTAAACTCAACCATCTACGTAGAAAGGAAAATGATTCCTAGAACCGAATTAACTTATTTCACACAGTACAGTGTTTGGTACTGAAGATGTTTGTTTTCTAAAGAAACTAATTTAGAAATGACGCGAATCCACTAACTTGTAAATCTTGTTAGATTACACAAACTAGGAAAGATTGAACTTGCTGCACTCAACCATCTTCGTAGGAAAGCAAGTGATTCCTAGAACGGAACTAGCTTATTTCACATAGTACAGTGTTCAGTAATGAAGATGGTTGTTTTCTAAACAAACTACTTTAGAAAAGAGGCCAATCTACTAAGTTGTGCATCTTTTTAGATTACATTAACAAGGAAAGTTTGACCTTGCTGCACTCAACCTTCTTTGTAGGAAAGCAAATGATTCCTAGAACCGAATGAGCTTATTTCACACAGTACAATGTTCGGCAAAGAAGATGTTTGTTTTTTCAACAAAGTACTTTACAAATGAGGTGAATCTTCTAACTTGGCCATCTTTTTAGATTACATTAACAATGAAAGTTTGAACTTGCTGCACTCAACCTTCTTTGTAGAATTTAAACTGATTCCTAGAAGCGAATTAACTTATTTCACACAGTACATTGTTCGGTACTGAAGATGTTTCTTTTCTAAAGAAACTACTTCAGAAATGAGGCCAATCTACTATGTTGTGCATCTTTTTAGTTTCCATTAACAAGGAAAGTTTGAACTTGCTGCACTCAACCTTCTTTGTAGGAAAGCAAATGATTCCTAGAACCGAATGAGCTTATTTCACACAGTACAATGTTCGGCAATGAAGATGTTTGTTTTCTCAACAAAGTACTTTACAAATGAGGCGAATCTTCTAACTTGGCCATCTTTTTAGATTACATTAACAATGAAAGTTTGAACTTGCTGCACTCAACCTTCTTTGTAAAAATTAAACTTAATCCTGTAGTTTAATTATCTTATTTCACACAGTACAGTGTTCGGTACTGAAGATGTTTCTTTTCTAAAGAAAATACTTTAGAAATGAGGCCAATCTACTATGTTGTGCATCTTTTTAGATTACATTAACAAGGATAGTTTGAACTTGCTGCACTCAACGTTCTTTGTAGGAAAGCAAGTGATTCCTAGAACCGAATGAGCTTATTTCACACAGTACAATGTTCGGCAATAAAGATGTTAATTTTCTCAACAAACTACCTTACAAATGAGGTGAACCTGCTAATTTGGCCATCTTTTTAGATTACATTAACAATGAAAGTTTGAACTTGCTGCACTCAACCATCTTCGTAGAAAGGAAACTGATTCCTAGAATCTAATTAACTTACTTCACACAGTACAGTGCTCAGTACTGAATATGTTTGTTTTCTAAAGAAACCACTTTAGAAACGACTCAAAACCACTAACTTGTACATCTTCTTATATTACACAAACTAGGAAAGTTTGAACTTGCTGAACTAAACCTTCTTCGTAGGAAAGCAAGTGATTCCCAAAACCGAACTAGCTCATTTCACATTCTACAGTGTTTGGTATCGAAGATGTTTGTTTTCTAAACAAAGTACTTTAGAAATGTGGCCAATCTACTAAGTTGTGCATCTTTTTAGATTACATTAACAAGGAAAGTTTGAACTTGCTGCACTCAACCTTCTTCATAGAAATTAAACTGATTTCTTGAAGCGAATTAAGTTATTTCACCCTGTACAGTGTTCGGTACTGAAGATGTTTCTTTTCTAAAGAAACTACTTTAGAAATGAGGCCAATCTACTAAGTTGTGCATCTTTTTAGATTACATTAAAAAGGAAAGTTTGAACTTGCTGCACTCAACCTTCTTTGTAGGAAAGCAAGTGATTCCTGGAACTGAATGAGCTTATTTCACACAGTACAATGTTCGTCAATAAAGATGTTAATTTTCTCAACAAACTACTTTACAAATGAGTTGACTCTGCTAACTTGGCCATCTTCTTAGAATACATTAACAAGGAAAGTTTGAACTTGCTGCACTCAACCATCTTCGTAGAAATTAAACTGATTCCCAGAACCGAATTACCTTATTTCACACAGTACAGTGTTCGGTACTGAAGATGTTTCTTTTCTAAAGAAATTACTTTAGAAATGAGGTGAATCCCCTAACTTGTGCACCTTTTTAGAATACATTAACTAGGAATGTTTGAACTTTACAAATGAGGTGAATCTACTAACTTGGCCATCTTTGCAGATTACATTAAGAAGGAACGTATGAACTTGCTGCACTCAACCTTCTTCGTAGGAAAGCAAGTGAATCCTAGAACCGAACTAGCTCATTTCACATAGTATAGTTTTCGGTAATGAAGATGTTTGTTTTGCAAACAAACTATTTTAGAAATGAGGCCAATCTACTAAGTTGTGCATCTTTTTAGATTACATTAACAAGGAAATTTTCAACTTGCTGCACTCAACCATCCTCGTAGAAATTAAACGGATTCCTAGCATCGAATTACCTTATTTCACACAGTACAGTGTTCAGTACTGAAGATGTTTCTGTTCTAAAGAAAGAACTTTAGAAATGAGGCGAATGCACTAACTTGTACATCTTTTTATATTACACAAACTAGGAAAGTTTGAACTTGCTGCACTCAACCTTCTTTGTAGAAATTAAACTGATTCCTAGAAGCGAATTAACTTCTTTCACACTGTACAGTGTTCGGTACTGAAGATGTTTCTTTTCTAAAGAAACTACTTTAAAAGTGAGGCCAATCTACTAAGTTGTGCATCTTTTTAGATTACATTAACAAGGAAAGTTTCAACTTGCTGCACTCAACCTTCTTTGTAGGAAAGCAAGTGATTCCTAGAACCGAATGAGCTTATTTCACACAGTACAATGTTGGGCAATAAAGATGTTAATTTTCTCAACAAACTATTTTACAAATGAGGTGACTCTGCTAACTTGGCCATCTTTTTAGATTACATTAACAAGGAAAGTTTGAACTTGCTGCACTCAACCATCTTCGTAGAAAGGAAACTGATTCCTAGAACCGAGTTAACTTATTTCACACAGTACAGTGTTCGGTACTGAAGACGTTTCTTTTCTAAAGAAACCACTTTAGAAACGACGTGAATCCACTTACTTGTACATCTTGTTAGATTACACAAACTAGGAAAGTTTGAACTTGCTGCAATCAACCTTCTTCGTAGGAAAGCAAGTGATTCCTAGAACCGAACTAGCTCATTTCACATATTATAGTGTTGGTAATGAAGATGATGTTTTGTAAACAAACTACTTTAGAAATGAGGCCAATCTACTAAGTTGTGCATCTTTTTAGATTACATTAACAAGGAAAGTTTGAACTTGCTGCACTCAACCATCATCGTAGAAATTAAACTGATTCCTAGAACCGAATTACCTTATTTCACACAATTCAGAGTTCGGTACTGAAGATGTTTCTTTTCTAAAGAAACCACTTTAGAAATTAGGCGAATGGACTAACTTGTACATCTTTTTAGATTACACAAACTAGGAAAGATTGACCTTGCTGCACTCAACCTTCTTCGTAGAAATTAAACTGATTCCTAGAAGTGAATTAACTTATTTCACACAGTACAGTGTTCGGTACTGAAGATGTTTCTTTTCTAAAGAAATTACTTTACAAATGAGGCCAATCTACTACGCTGTGCATCTTTTCAGATTACATTAACAAGGAAAGTTTGAACTTGCTGCACTCAACCTTCTTTGTAGGAAAGCAACTGATCCCTAGAACCGAATGAGCTTATTTCACACAGTATCATGTTCGGCAATGAAGATGTTTGTTTTCTCAACAAACTACTTTACAAATGAGGCGAATCTTCTGACTTGGCCATCTTTTTAGATTACATTAACAAGGAAAGTTTGAACTTGCTGCACTCAACCCTCTTCATAGAAATTAAACTGATTCCTAGAAGCGAATTAACTTATTTCACACAGTACAGTGTTCAGTACTGAAGATGTTTCTTTTCTAAAGAAACTACTTTAGAAATGAGACCAATCTACTAAGTTGTGCATCTTTTTAGATTACGTTAACAAGGAAAGTTTGAACTGGCTGCACTCAACCTTCTTTGTAGGAAAGCAACTGAATTCTAGAACTAAATTAGCTTTGTTCACACAATACAATGTTCGGCAATGAAGATGTTTGTTTTCTCACCAAACGGCTTTACCAATGAGGCAAATCTACTAACTTGGACATCTTTTTAGAGCACATTAACAAGGAAAGTTTGTACTTGATAAACTCAACCATCTTCGTAGAAAGTAAACTGAATCCTAGAACTGAATTAGCTCATTTCACACAGTACAAAGTTTGGCAATTAGCTTTGTTTTCTAAAGAAACTACTTTAGAAATGAGGCGAATCTACTAACTTGGACATCTTTTAGATTACATTAACAAGGAAAGTTTGAACTGGCTAAACTCAACCACCCTCGTAGAAAGGAAACTGATTCCTAGAACCGAATTAACTTATTTTACACAGTACAGTGTTAGGTACTGAAGATGTTTGTTTTCTAAAGAAACTAATTTGGAAATGAAGCGAATCCACTAACTTGTACATCTTGTTAGATTACACAAACTAGGAAAGGTTGAACTTGCTGCACTCAACAATCTTCGTAGAAATTAAACTGATTCCTAGAAGCGAATTAACTCATTTCAAACAGTACAGTGTTATGTACTGAAGATGTTTCTTTTCTAAAGAAACTACTTTGGAAATGAGGCCAATCTACTAAGTTGTCCAACTTTTCAGATTACATTAACAAGGAAAGTTTGAACTTGCTGCACTCAACCTTCTTTGTAGAAAAGCAAGTGATTCCTAGAACCGAATGAGCTTATTTCACACAGTACAATGTTCGGCAATGAAGATGTTTGTTTTCTCAACAAACTACTTTACAAATGAGGCGAATCTACTAACTTGGCCATCGTTTTAGATTACATTAACAAGGAAAGTTTGAACTTGCTGCACTCAACCTTCTTTGTAGGAAAGCAACTGATTCCTAGAACCGAATAAGCTTATTTCACACAGTACATTGTTCGCAATGAAGATGTTTGTTTTCTGAACAAAGTACTTTACAAATGAGGCGAATCTTCTAACTTGGCCATCTTTTGAGATTACATTATCAAGGAAAGTTTGAACTTGCTGGACTCAACCTTCTTCGTAGAAATTAAACTGATTCCTAGAGGCGAATTCACTTATTTCACACAGTACAGTGTTCAGTACTGAAGATGTTTCTTTTCTAAAGAAACTACTTTAGAAATGAGGCTAATCTACTACGTTGTGCATCTTTGTAGATTACATTAACAAGGTAAGTTTGAACTTGCTGCACTCAACCATCTTTTGTAGAAATTAAACTGATTCCTAGAACCGATTTACCTTATTTCACACAGTACAGTGTTCAGTACTGAAGATGTTTCTTTTCTAAAGAAGCTACTTTAGAAATGAGGCGAATCTACTAACTTGTACATCTTGTTTGATTACACAAACTAGGAAAGTTTGAACTTGCTGCACTCAACCTTCTTTGTAGGAAAGCAAGTGATTCCTAGAACCGAACTAGCTCATTTCACATAGTATAGTGTTCGGTAATGAAGGTGTTTGTTTTGTAAACAAACTACTTTAGAAATGAGGCCAATCTACTAAGTTGTGCATCTTTTTCAGATTACATTAACAAGGAAAGTTTGAACTTGCTGCACTCTACCTTCCTTGTAGGAAAGCAACTGATTCCTAGAACCGAATGAGCTTATTTCACACAGTAAAATGTTAGGCAATGAAGATGTTTGTTTTCTCAACAAAGTAGTTTAGAAATGAATCTTCTGACTTGTACAATGAAGAAAGTTTTGTTATTCAGAAATTAAACTGAGAAACTAACTTATGTCACACTGTACTTTCGGTGCTGAAGATGTTTCTTTTCTAAAGAAACTACTTTAGAAATGAGGCCAATCTACTAAGTTGTGCATCTTTTAGATTACATTAACAAGGAAAGTTTGAACTTGCTGCACTCAACCTTCCTTGTAGGAAAGCAAGTGATTCCTAGAACAGAATTAGCTTATTTCACACAGTACAGTGTTCGGTAATGAAGATGTTTGTTTTCTAAAGAAACTACTTTAGAAATGAGGCCAATCTACTAACGTTGTGCATCTTTTTAGATTACATTGACAAGGAGTGTTTGAACTGGCTGCACTCAACCTTCTTTGTAGGAAAGCAACTGAATTGTAGAACTAAATTAGCTTTTTTCACACAGTACAATGTTCGGCAATGAAGGTGTTTGTTTTCTCAAGAAACTACCTTACCAATGAGGCAAATCTACTAACTTGGACATCTTTTCAGATACATTAACAAAGAAAGTTTGAACTTGCTGCACTCAACCATCTTCCTAGAAAGTAAACTGATTCCTAGAACCGAATTAGCTTATTTCACACAATACAAACTTTGGCAATGAAGATGTTTGTTTTCTAAAGAAACTACTTTAGAAATGAGGCAAATCTACTAACTTGGACATCTTTTTAGATTACACAAAAAAAGGAAAGTTTGAACATGCTAAACTCAACCATCTTTGTAGAAAGCAAGTGATTCCTAGAACCGAATTAACTTATTTCACATAGTACAGTGTTCGGTAATGAAGATGTTTGTTTTCTAAAGAAACTAATTTAGAAATGAGGCGAATCTACTAACTTTTATATCTTGTTAGATTACACAAACTAGGAAAGTTTGAACTTGCTGCACTCAACCTTCTTTGTAGGAAAGCAACTGATTCCTAGAACCGAATGAGCTTATTTCACACAGTACAGTGTTCGGCAATGAAGATGTTTGTTTTCTCAACAAACTACTTTACAAATGAGGCAAATCTTCTAACTTGGCAATCTTTTAGATTACACAAAAAGGAAAGTTTGAACTTGCTGCACTCAACCTTCTTTGTAGAAATTAAACTGATTCCTAGAAGCTAATTAGCTTATTTCACACAGTACAGTGTTAGGCAATGAAGATGTTTGTTTTCTCAAGAAACTAATTTAGAAATGAGGCCAATCTACTAACTTGTGCATCTTTTTAGATTACACAAAAAAGGAAAGTTTGAACTTGCTGCACTCAACCTTCTAATTAGAAATTAAACTGATTCCTAGAACCGAATTACCTTATTTCACACAGTACAGTGTTCGGCAATGAAGATGTTTGTTTTCTAAAGAAACTACTTTAGAAATGAGGCCAATCTACTAACGTTGTACATCTTTTTAGATTACACAAACAAGGAAAGTTTGAACTTGCTGCACTCAACCTTCTTTGTAGGAAAGCAAGTGATTCCTAGAACCGAATTAGCTTATTTCACACAGTACAATGTTCGGCAATGAAGATGTTTGTTTTCTCAAGAAACTACTTTAGAAATGAGGCGAATCTACTAACTTGTACATCTTGTTAGATTACACAAACTAGGAAAGTTTGAACTTGCTGCACTCAACCTTCTTTGTATGCTGCCTCAACCTTCTTTGTAGGAAAGCAAGTGATTCCTAGAAACGAATTAGCTTATTTCACACAGTACAATGTTTCGGCAATGAAGATGTTTGTTTTCTCAAGAAACTACTTTAGAAATGAGGCGAATCTACTAACTTGTACATCTTGTTAGATTACACAAACTAGGAAAGTTTGAACTTGCTGCACTCAACCCTCTTTGTAGGAAAGCAAGTGATTCCTAGACCGTATTACCTTATTTCACAAAGTACAATGTTCGGCAATGAAGATGTTTGTTTTCTCAAGAAACTACTTTAGAAATGAATGAGGCGAATCTACTAACTTGTACATCTTGTTAGATTACACAAACTAGGAAAGTTTGAACTTGCTGCACTCAACCTTCTTTGTAGGAAAGCAAGTGATTCTAGAACCGAATTAGCTTATTTCACACAGTACAATGTTCGGCAATGAAGATGTTTGTTTTCTCAAGAAACTACTTTAGAAATGAGGCGAATCTACTAACTTGTACATCTTGTTAGATTACACAAACTAGGAAAGTTTGAACTTGCTGCACTCAACCTTCTTTGTAGGAAAGCAAGTGATTCCTAGAACCGAATTAGCTTATTTCACACAGTACAATGTTCGGCAATGAAGATGTTTGTTTTCTCAAGAAACTACTTTAGAAATGAGGCGAATCTACTAACTTGTACATCTTGTTAGATTACACAAACTAGGAAAGTTTGAACTTGCTGCACTCAACCTTCTTTGTAGGAAAACAAGTGATTGAGGCGAATCTACTAACTTGTACATCTTGTTAGATTACACAAACTAGGAAAGTTTGAACTTGCTGCACTCAACCTTCTTTGTAGGAAAGCAAGTGATTCCTAGAACCGAATTAGCTTATTTCACACAGTACAATGTTCGGCAATGAAGATGTTTGTTTTCTCAAGAAACTACTTTAGAAATGAGGCGAATCTACTAACTTGTACATCTTGTTAGATTACACAAACTAGGAAAGTTTGAACTTGCTGCACTCAACCTTCTTTGTAGGAAAGCAAGTGATTCCTAGAACCGAATTAGCTTATTTCACACAGTACAATGTTCGGCAATGAAGATGTTTGTTTTCTCAAGAAACTACTTTAGAAATGAGGCGAATCTACTAACTTGTACATCTTGTTAGATTACACAAACTAGGAAAGTTTGAACTTGCTGCACTCAACCTTCTTTGTAGGAAAGCAAGTGATTCCTAGAACCGAATTAGCTTATTTCACACAGTACAATGTTCGGCAATGAAGATGTTTGTTTTCTCAAGAAACTACTTTAGAAATGAGGCGAATCTACTAACTTGTACATCTTGTTAGATTACACAAACTAGGAAAGTTTGAACTTGCTGCACTCAACCTTCTTTGTAGGAAAGCAAGTGATTCCTAGAACCGAATTAGCTTATTTCACACAGTACAATGTTCGGCAATGAAGATGTTTGTTTTCTCAAGAAACTACTTTAGAAATGAGGCGAATCTACTAACTTGTACATCTTGTTAGATTACACAAACTAGGAAAGTTTGAACTTGCTGCACTCAACCTTCTTTGTAGGAAAGCAAGTGATTCCTAGAACCGAATTAGCTTATTTCACACACAGTACAATGTTCGGCAATGAAGATGTTTGTTTTCTCAAGAAACTACTTTAGAAATGAGGCGAATCTACTAACTTGTACATCTTGTTAGATTACACAAACTAGGAAAGTTTGAACTTGCTGCACTCAACCTTCTTTGTAGGAAAGCAAGTGATGAACCGAATTAGCTTATTTCACACAGTACAATGTTCGGCAATGAAGATGTTTGTTTTCTCAAGAAACTACTTTAGAAATGAGGCGAAATCTACTAACTTGTACATCTTGTTAGATTACACAAACTAGGAAAGTTTGAACTTGCTGCACTCAACCTTCTTTGTAGGAAAGCAAGTGATTCCTAGAACCGAATTAGCTTATTTCACACAGTACAATGTTCGGCAATGAAGATGTTTGTTTTCTCAAGAAACTACTTTAGAAATGAGGCGAATCTACTAACTTGTACATCTTGTTAGATTACACAAACTAGGAAAGTTTGAACTTGCTGCACTCAACCTTCTTTGTAGGAAAGCAAGTGATTCCTAGAACCGAATTAGCTTATTTCACACAGTACAATGTTCGGCAATGAAGATGTTTGTTTTTTCAAGAAACTACTTTAGAAATGAGGCGAATCTACTAACTTGTACATCTTGTTAGATTAAACAAACTAGAAAGTTTGAACTTGCTGCACTCAAACCTTCTTTGTAGGAAAGCAAGTGATTCCTAGAACCGAATTAGCTTATTTCACACAGTACAATGTTCGCAATGAAGATGTTTGTTTTCTCAAGAAACTACTTTAGAAATGAGGCGAATCTACTAACTTGTACATCTTGTTAGATTAAACAAACTAGGAAAGTTTGAACTTGCTGCACTCAACCTTCTTTGTAGGAAAGCAAGTGATTCCTAGAACCGAATTAGCTTAAATTCACACAGTACAATGTTCGGCAATGAAGATGTTTGTTTTCTCAAGAAACTACTTTAGAAATGAGGCGAATCTACTAACTTGTACATCTTGTTAGATTACACAAACTAGGAAAGTTTGAACTTGCTGCACTCAACCTTCTTTGTA
>JAEOAD010002441.1:0-34842 GCA_036365145.1 Orientallactaga sibirica
GTTTTGGAAATATGAAAAATGCATAGAATGGTCATGAGTTGCACACGGTTCCAGGAGCCGCTGCTGAGATGCGGCATGAGGCAGGGCATGAAGACCCTCAGGAATAGGCTGGAAGAGCCTTTTGGAAGATGGACCGTGGTTTGCATGGAGACCTGAAGATGTTTTGGACATACCAGGACTGTGCAAAGGGCTACCATGGAGTGCAGTGTTGGCATGGGATGAAAGTTTTCCCTGGCTACTCTGCCCAGCTGGAGGGTGGAATTGGAAAACCTGGAGACTGTCAGTCTCTGGTTATATTGAACTTGAACTGCAGAAGTTTGATGACGGCTGATGGTGGTTGAGTTTTCATTGTTCTAGTCTCTCCTTGCTATTTCTTATACAGTTAAAATGTTTACTCTGTGCCTTTACATGTTGAAAGTATTTAACTTGTTTGATTTTACAGGACTCACTATCTTAAGTTGATCAAGACTGTGAGAACCTTTGAAATTGGACTGAGTACAATTTACAATGTGTGATAGTTATAAATCTATTGGGGTCCAGGAGCTAAATATATTGGGGGCCAGGGGCGGAATGTGGTAGTTTGAATATATGTCCCCCAATATATTCAGTGTTTTATTATTTTATAGTTTGCATCTGCAATCACCTTGCTAGAGGCAAGGTCACTGGGGCCCGGTCTTAAGGTGTGGTGATGGTTTGAGAGTCCATTGTAAAGATATGCAAATGTGCCTAGCAGGAGTTCCTGAAGTGTGCTGTGTGACCTTTTGGCTGTAGTTTTTGCTCTGTGTGCTGTGGTGGCTGGTTGGTTTTTGCTCTCTCTGTTTGGCCCTGTGTAGAGCAGGCCACTTCTTCTGCCATTATGGAACTTCCCCTGGATCTGTAAGCTTCAATAAATAATATCCCTTCCTCCTTAACTGTGCCTGGTCTGGAAGTTCACCTCAGCGAACGTGAAGCTGTCTGCTACAGTACTCACCATCCCACAACGACGCGTCCTCCATCGCCTGGCGGGGTGAAGGCGGGCACGATGGTACCAACGTATGGTGGGCACTTACAAGGAGTTCCTCTGAAATGAAAAGGGTAAAGAGTCATAAAAGAAGCAACTTAGAAGCGACAATGACAGTGCGACTGGCCTTCAGCCTATTAATCAGGTTCCCACGGGCCTGTGTGAGTGGGCAGTAAAGAACACTGCTCCTCGCACGTCATGGAGTTCTGACTCATTCCAGTGTCCTGCACCGACAACCGAGCGCACTTCAGAAAAGCTGAGTCCCTCTCGTCATCAACAACAGTGACAGGCGAGTCAGTGGTCCAAGTAATTGGACTCAAAGTCCCCAAAGATTTTTAAATCTCTCTACCTTAGTATTGGAAGCAGGACCTGGCTCTTTGGCGGGCAGCTTCTACCTCCTAGAGGCCTTTGCCCGAGAGCCCTCCACGATCTCCTTAGTTAGGCTGGGCCAGTCCTAGGAAAACACACCCTCTGTGACCTGTTTGTTCATTTTTCAGACATCCCCCTTCTGGTAGGCTCATAACTACGAGTGATGGCATGAAATCTAAGATATTGCTCCGTTTCCAAAAAAGACCCTTCGCGCACCACCTGTCCCCTGGCTCAGCAGTCCAAACTCAGGCGGCCATTTGGAGCGTTTTTGGAAAAGCAGATTCTCTAACCCCGGGTGACGCGCAGCGTTCACCCAGGGTTAGAATCTGGGCGGACGGGCCAGGAGAAGGCCTGGGTGTTCCAGGGACTATCTGCGTGGGAGAAAAACGGGGCTCCCTACAAGCACCTGAGTCACCTGCTCACATCTGTCTGGGACCTCCAGAACTGACAGAGGTTTTAAGATATTCAGTAGGAATTTTGAGCACCTTTTCTACCTGAGGCGCACACTTCTGGTACCCAGCAGACCTAGTGGAGTGTCAGAGATGGGCGGGCAGGATGTGTCTCAGCTGCTGTGCACGAAATCAAGATGTGCCCGCCCCCTTGTGTCCAAGTGAGGCATTGCACCCATGCGTAACAGTATCTGACTAAACGTGGGACCTGGAGACTGAAAAACCCACTCAGGATTCGAACCGGTGTTCTTAGGGTTAGAAGCCAGGGCCTTAACCCTAAGTATTCTCTCCAGCCCAGAAATTCCTTTTAATTCCTTATAAGCCTTATGAGCTGAAGAGTGGGCAGAAGGAATCGAGACCCTCAGACTTGGAAAGTGTAGCTTGAGGGCGGAGTCGCCAGAAGGAGGCGCTTGAGAACCTTCCTGACAACAGGGTGGATGCAGGTTTGGTGATGGACCATAACAAGGGCAAGTTATGGAAAACTCGCCAGTATGTCATTTCTTCATTCAGTCACACTTGCAAACCATCGCAAAGCCAAAATAACAAAAAAAAAAAAAAAGAAGGGAAGGAAGGAAGGAAGCAAAGGAAGAAAAGAGAAAGAAAGGAAAGAAAGGAAAGGAAGCAAGAAGGACAGACAGCAAAGACTCAAGCAAGCAAGCAAGGAACAGAGGAAGAAAGAAAACTAAAATATACAATAAATCAAATAAATTACGATCGAAACAGACTGAAGCTTGGACTTTACATAGCCTAAATGCCGGGAATAGTTGTAGCGAAGCGATGACACACAACCCATTTGGCAAACGTCTATTAGGTCCTGCTAAGGAGACGACTCGATAATCTCTGAAAATTACAGAAAAACCCTATGTGCTCTATCTTTGCAGGAGACACACTGATGGCTATGCAGGCCTTTGTCAGGATAGAGAAAATTCAGTGCTGGTTTGAGAAACTTTCCAGCAGATCACCTGGGAAAGAAAATAACACAGACACAAGGCCAGAGTCACCTGGTGTCATCACATGAAAAGTCGACATCACAGAAGCCTCCCTTCAACGGAGATCCAGAGAATGCTCGCTGCACTTACTATGTATATTAGGACATTACAAGGATTTGATTCAGAGATTGACACTTCTTAGAAGTTATTCTAACTTTTCCAGGAAACCAATTGTGAATAAGTACATGTTATAAGGCTTTGGCTGGAAGTTCAAGGCCAGCCTGAGATGCCACAGTGAATTCTGTGTTAGCCCGGCCTACAGCCATTGCTACCTCGTACCCCCTAAAAAAATTGTTTATGTATGTATGTATGTATGTATGTATGTATGTATGTATGTATATATATATGTGTGTGTGTGTGTGTGTGTGTGTTTGTGGGTGTGTGTATGTTTCTGTGTTGGTGGATACACATTTCCATATGGCCTTAAAAATAATTCTATTGAGATATATATAAAAATTTATATACATTAACATATAATTATGTATATCAGTATATGTATGTATTATGTATTATGAATAACGTATAAAAATCTATAATACATGTAATTATATTTTATACATGTCATGTATGTAAATATATAACATATATTTAAATATCTAATATATGAATAAATTTCCATGTATATTCATATATGAACTCATATATTTACATATAAGTTTATATATAATTGAAATATATATTCATATGTGTATATATTCTGGGTGAGCGGGCAGTAAAAGAACCCTGTTCCTCGCACCTCACGGAGTTCTCACTCTCCTTCCAGGATCCTGCACCGACACCCGAGCTCACTTCAGAAAACCTGAGTCCCTCTCGTGTTCAACAACAATGACAGGCGAGACAGTGGTCCAAGTAATTGGACTCAGAGCCCCGGGAAGATTTTAAATCTCTCCACCTTAGCATTTCAAGCAGGGCCTTGGTCTCTAGCGGCCGGCTTTTAACTCCTCGAGGCCCTTTCCCGTCAGCCCTCCACGATCTCCTTAGTTAGGCTGGGCCATTTCTAGGAAAACACACCCTCTGTGACCTGTTTGTTCATTTTTCAGACATCCGCCTTCCGGTAGGCTCGTAAATAAGAGTGATGGCATGAAATGTAAGATATCGCTCCATTTCCAAAAAGACCCTTCCGCTCACCGCCTGTCCCCTGGCTCAGCAGTCCAAACTCAGGCGGCCATTTGGAGCGTTATTTTTGGAACGAGCAGATTCTCTAACCCCGGGTGACTGCGACGCGTTCAACCGGGGTTAGAAAATCTGAGCAGACAGGCCAGGAGAATGCCTGGGTGTTCCAGGGACTATCTGCGTGGGAGAAAAACGGGGCTCCCTACAAGAACCTGAGTCATCTGCTCACATCTGTCTGGGACCTCCAGAACTGACAGAGGTTTTAAGATATTCAGTAGGAGTTTTGAGCGCCTTTTCTATGTGCCGGCACACTTCTGGTAACCCAGCAGACCTGGTGGAGTGTCAGAGATGGGGGGGCACGATGTGTCTCAGCTGCTGTGCACGAAATCAAGATGTGCGCGCCCCCTTGTGTCCAAGTGAGGCATTGCACCCATGCGTAACAGCATCTGACTAAACGTGGGACCTGGAGACTGAAATCCCACTCAGGGTTCGAACCGGAGTTCTTAGGGTTAGAAGCCAGGCGCCTTATCCCCTAAGTATTCTCTCCAGCCCAGAAATTCCTTTTAATTCCTTATGAGTCTTATGAACTGAAGAGTGGGCAGAAGGAATCGAGACCCTCAGACGTGGAAAGTGTGGCTTGAGGCGAGTCGCCCAGAAGGATGCGCTTGAGAACCTTCCTGACAACACGGTGGATGCAGGTGTGGTGATGGACCACAACAAGGGCAAGGTATGGAAAAATCGCCAGTATGTCATTTCTTCATTCAGTCACACTTGCAAACCATCGCAAAGCCAAAATAACAAAAAGAAAAAAGAAGGGAACGAAGGACGGAAGGAAGAAAAGAAAAGAAAGGAAGAAAGGAAAGGAAGCAAGAAGGACAGACAGCAAAGACTCAAGCAAGCAAGCAAGCAACAGAGGAAGAAAGAAAACTAAAATATACAATAAATCAAATGAATTACGATCAAAACAGACTGAAGCTTGGACTTTACATAGCCTAAATGCCGGGTATAGTTGTAAGCGAAGCGATGACACACAACCCATTTGGCAAACGTCTATGAGGTCCTGCTAAGGAGACGACTCGATAATCTCTGAAAATTACAGAAAAACCCTATGTGCTCTATCTTTGCAGGAGACACACAGATGGCTATTCAGGCCTTTGTCAGGATAGAGAAAATTCAGTGCTGGTTTGAGAAACTTTCCAGCAGATCACCTGGGAAAGAAAATAACACAGACACAAGGCCAGAGTCACCTGGTGTCATCACATGGAAAGTCGACATCACAGAAGCCTCCCTTCAACGGAGACCCAGAGAATGCTTGCTGGTACTTACTATGTTTGTTAGGACATTAAAAGGATTTGATTCTGAGATTGACACTTCTTAGAAGTTATTCTAACTTTTCCAGGAAACCAATTGTGAATAAGTACATATTATAAGGCTTTGGCTGGAAGGTCAAGGCCAGCCTGAGATGCCACAGTGAATTCTGTGTTAGCCGGCCTACAGCCATTGTTACCTGTTACCCCCTAAAAAAAAAATGTATGTATGTATGTATGTATGTATGTATGTATGTATGTATGTATATATATATATGTGTGTGTGTGTGTGTGTGTGTGTTTGTGTGGGTGTATGTTTCTGTGTTGGTGGATACACATTTACATATGGCCTTAAACCTAATCCTATTGAGATATACATAAAAATTTGTATACATTCACATATAATTATGTATATCAGTATATGTATGTTTTATGTATTATTAATAACGTATAAAAATCTATAATACATGTAATTATATTTTATAAATGTCATATATGTAAATATATAACATATATTTATATATCTAATATATGTATAAATTTCCATGTATAGTCATATATGAACTCATATATTTACACATAAGTTTATATATAATTTAAATATATATTCATATGTGTATATATTCTGGGTGAGCGGGCAGTAAAGAACACTGTTCCTCGCACCTCACGGAGTTCTCACTCTCCTTCCAGGATCCTGCACCGACACCCGAGCTCACTTCAGAAAACCTGAGTCCCTCTCGTCATCAACGACAATGACAGGCGAGACAGTGGTCCAAGTAATTGGACTCAGAGCCCCGGGAAGATTTTTAAATCTCTCTACCTTACTATTTCAAGCAGGGCCTTGGTCTCTAGCGGCCGGCTTCTAACCCCTCGAGGCCCTTTCCCGTCAACCCTCCACGATCTCCTTAGTTAGGCTGGGCCATTCCTAGGAAAACACACCCTCTGTGACCTGTTTCTTCCTTTTTCAGACATCCCCCTTCCGGGAGGCTCGGAACTAAGAGTGATGGCATGAAATGTAAGATATCGCTCCATTTCCAAAAAGACCCTTCCGCTCACCGCCTGTCCCCTGGCTCAGCAGTCCAAACTCAGGCGGCCATTTGGAGCGTTTTTTTGGAACCAGCAGATTCTCTAACCTCGGGTGACCGCGACGCGTTCACCGGACCGGCCGGACCGGCCAGGAGAAGGCCTGGGTGTTCCAGGGACTCTCTGCGTGGGAGAAAAACGGGGCTCCCGACAAGCACCTGAGTCATCTGCTCACATCTGTCTGGGACCTCCGGAACTGACAGACCTTTGAAGATATTCAGTAGGAGTTTTGAGCGCCCTTTCTGCCTGAGGCTCACACTTCTGGTAACCCAGCAGACCTGGTGGAGTGTCAGAGATGGGCGGGCAGGCATTGTCTCAGCTGCTGTGCACGAAATCAAGATGTGCGCGCCCCCTTGTGTCCAAGTGCGGCATTGCACCCTTGCGTAACTTTGCATCTGACTAAACGTGGGACCTGGAGACTGAGATCCCACTCAGGATTCGAACCAGTGTTCTTAGGGTTAGAAGCCAGGCGCCTTATCCCCTAAGTATTCTCTCCAGCCCAGAAACTCCTTTTAATTCCTTATAAGCCTTATGAGCTGAAGAGTGGGCAGAAGGAATCGAGAACCTCAGACTTGGAAAGTGTACCTTGAGGCACGGAGTCGCCAGAAGGAGGCGCTTGAGAACCTTCCTGACAACACGGTGGATGCAGGTGTGGTGATGGACCACAACAAAGGGCAAGGTATGGAAAAATCGCCAGTACGTCATTTCTTCATTGAGTCACACTTGCAAAACATCGCAAAGCCAAAATAACAAAAAAAAAAAAGGAAGGAAGGAAGGAAGGAAGGAAGGAAAGGAAAAGGAAAAGAAAGGAAAGGAAGAAAGGAAAGGAAGGAAGAAGGACAGACAGCAAAGACTCAAGCAAGCAAGCAACAGAGAAAGAAAGAAAAACTAAAATATACAATAAATGAAATGAATTACGATCGAAACAGACTGAAGCTTTGACTTTACATAGCCTAAAATGCCGGGAATAGTTTGTAAGCGAAGCGATGACACACAACCCATTTGGCAAACGTCTATTAGGTCCTGCTAAGGAGACGACTCGATAATCTTTGAAAATTACAAAAAACACTATGTGCTCTATCTTTGCAGGAGACACACAGATGGCTATGCAGGCCTTTGTCATGATAGAGAAAACTCAGTGCTGGTTTCAGAAACTTTCCAGCAGATCACCTGGGAAAGAAAATAACACAGACACAAAGCCAGAGTCACCTGGTGTCATCACATGAAAAGTCGATATCACAGAAGCCTCCCTTTTACTGATATCCAGAGAATGCTCGCTGGCACTTACTATGTATGTTAGGACATTAGAAGGATTTAATTCTGAGATTGACACTTCTTAGAAGTTATTCTAACATTTCAGGAAACCAATTGTGAATAAGAACATGTTACAAGGGTTTGGCTGGAAGTTCAAGGCCAGACAGAGATGCCACAGTGAATTCTGTGTTAGCCCGGGCTACAGCCACTGCTACCCTGTACCCCCTCCAAAAATTATGTATGTATGTATTTATATATATATATATATATATGTGTGTGTGTGTGTGTGTGTGTGTTTGCGTGTGTGTGTATGTTTCTGTGTTGATGGATACACATTTACATATGGCCTTAAACCTAATCCTATTGAGATATATATAAAAATTTATATACATTCACATATAATTATATATGTTAGTATATGTATGTATTATGTATTATAAATAACGTATAAAAATCTATAATACATGTAATTATATTTTATACATGTCATATATGTAAATATATAATATATATTTATATATCTAATATATGTATAAATTTCCATGTATAGTCATATATGAACTCATATATTTACACATAAGTTTATATATAATTTAAATATATATTCATATGTGTATATATTCTGGGTGAGCGGGCAGTAAAAGAACACTGTTCCTCGCACCTCACGGAGTTCTCACTCTCCTTCCAGGATCCTGCACCGACACCCGAGCTCACTTCAGAAAACCTGAGTCCCTCTCGTCATCAACGACAATGACAGGCGAGACAGTGGTCCAAGTAATTGGACTCAGAGCCCCAGGGAAGATTTTAAATCTCTCTACCTTACTATTTCAAGCAGGGCCTTTGGTCTCTAGCGGCCGGCTTCTAACCCCTCGAGGCCCTTTCCCGTCAACCCTCCACGATCTCCTTAGTTAGGCTGGGCCATTCCTAGGAAAACACACCCTCTGTGACCTGTTTGTTCATTTTCAGACATCCCCCTTCCGGGAGGCTCGGAACTAAGAGTGATGGCATGAAATGTAAGATATCGCTCCATTTCCAAAAAGACCCTTCCGCTCACCGCCTGTCCCCTGGCTCAGCAGTCCAAACTCAGGCGGCCATTTGGAGCGTTTTTTGGAACCAGCAGATTCTCTAACCTCGGGTGACCGCGACGCGTTCACCCGAGGTTAGAGAATCTGGAGCTTGAACAGGCCAGGAGAAGGCCTGGGTGTTCCAGGGACTCTCTGCGTGGGAGAAAAACTGGGCTCCCGACAAGCACCTGAGTCATCTGCTCACATCTGTCTGGGACCTCCGGAACTGACAGACCTTTGAAGATATTCAGTAGGAGTTTTGAGCGCCCTTTCTGCCTGAGGCTCACACTTCTGGTAACCCAGCAGACCTGGTGGAGTGTCAGAGATGGGCGGGCAGGCATTGTCTCAGCTGCTGTGCACGAAATCAAGATGTGCGCGCCCCCTTGTGTCCAAGTGCGGCATTGCACCCTTGCGTAACTTTGCATCTGACTAAACGTGGGACCTGGAGACTGAGATCCCACTCAGGATTCGAACCAGTGTTCTTAGGGTTAGAAGCCAGGCGCCTTATCCCTAAGTATTCTCTCTCCAGCCCAGAAACTCCTTTTAATTCCTTATAAGCCTTATGAGCTGAAGAGTGGGCAGAAGGAATCGAGAACCTCAGACTTGGAAAGTGTACCTTGAGGCACGGAGTCGCCAGAAGGAGGCGCTTGAGAACCTTCCTGACAACACGGTGGATGCAGGTGTGGTGATGGACCACAACAAGGGCAAGGTATGGAAAAATCGCCAGTACGTCATTTCTTCATTGAGTCACACTTGCAAAACATCGCAAAGCCAAAATAACAAAAAGAAAAAAAAGGAAGGAAGGAAGGAAGGAAGGAAGGAAAAAGGAAGGAAGGAAGAAAGGAAAGGAAGGAAGAAGGACAGACAGCAAAGACTCAAGCAAGCAAGCAACAGAAGAAAGAAAAACTAAAATATACAATAAATGAAATGAATTACGATCGAAACAGACTGAAGCTTTGACTTTACATAGCCTAAATGCCGGGGAATAGTTGTAAGCGAAGCGATGACACACAACCCATTTGGCAAACGTCTATTAGGTCCTGCTAAGGAGACGACTCGATAATCTTTGAAAATTACAAAAAACACTATGTGCTCTATCTTTGCAGGAGACACACAGATGGCTATGCAGGCCTTTGTCATGATAGAGAAAACTCAGTGCTGGTTTCAGAAACTTTCCAGCAGATCACCTGGGAAAGAAAATAACACAGACACAAAGCCAGAGTCACCTGGTGTCATCACATGAAAAGTCGATATCACAGAAGCCTCCCTTTTACTGATATCCAGAGAATGCTCGCTGGCACTTACTATGTATGTTAGGACATTAGAAGGATTTAATTCTGATTGACACTTCTTAGAAGTTATTCTAACATTTCCAGGAAACCAATTGTGAATAAGAACATGTTACAAGGGTTTGGCTGGAAGTTCAAGGCCAGACAGAGATGCCACAGTGAATTCTGTGTTAGCCTGGGCTACAGCCACTGCTACCCTGTACCCCCTCAAAAAAATGTATGTATGTATTTGTATTTATATATATATTATATATATATATATATATATATATATATGTGTGTGTGTGTGTGTGTGTGTTTTTGTGTGTGTGTATGTTTCTGTGTTGATGGATACACATTTACATATGGCCTTAAACCTAATCCTATTGAGATATATATAAAAATTTATATACATTCACATATAATTATATATGTTAGTATATGTATGTATTATGTATTATAAATAACGTATAAAAATCTATAATACATGTAATTATATTTTATACATGTCATATATGTAAATATATAATATATATTTATATATCTAATATATGTATAAATTTCCATGTATAGTCATATATGAACTCATATATTTACACATAAGTTTATATATAATTTAAATATATATTCATATGTGTATATATTCTGGGTGAGCGGGCAGTAAAAAGAACACTGTTTCTCGCACCTCTCGGAGTTCTCACTCTCCTTCCAGGATCCTGCACCGACACCCGAGCTCACTTCAGAAAACCTGAGTCCCTCTCGTCATCAACGACAATGACAGGCGAGACAGTGGTCAAGTAATTGGACTCAGAGCCCCGGGAAGATTTTTCAATCTCTCTACCTTACTATTTCAAGCAGGGCCTTGGTCTCTAGCGGCCGGCTTCTAACCCCTCGAGGGCCCTTTCCCGTCAACCCTCCACGATCTCCTTAGTTAGGCTGGGCCATTCCTAGGAAAACACACCCTCTGTGACCTGTTTGTTCATTTTTCAGACATCCCCTTCCGGGAGGCTCGGAACTAGAGTGATGGCATGAAATGTAAGATATCGCTCCATTTCAAAAAGACCCTTCCGCTCACCGCCTGTCCCCTGGCTCAGCAGTCCAAACTCAGGCGGCCATTTGGAGCGTTTTTGGAACCAGCAGATTCTCTAACTCGGGTGACCGCGACGCGTTCACCCGAGGTTAGAGAATCTGGAGCAGACAGGGCCAGGAGAAGGCCTGGGTGTTCCAGGGACTCTCTGCGTGGGAGAAAAACGGGGCTCCCGACAAGCACCTGAGTCATCTGCTCACATCTGTCTGGGACCTCCGGAACTGACAGACCTTTGAAGATATTCAGTAGGAGTTTTGAGCGCCCTTTCTGCCTGAGGCTCACACTTCTGGTAACCCAGCAGACCTGGTGGAGTGTCAGAGATGGGCGGGCAGGCATTGTCTCAGCTGCTGTGCACGAAATCAAGATGTGCGCGCCCCCTTGTGTCCAAGTGCGGCATTGCACCCTTGCGTAACTTTGCATCTGACTAAACGTGGGACCTGGAGACTGAGATCCCACTCAGGATTCGAACCAGTGTTCTTAGGGTTAGAAGCCAGGCGCCTTATCCCCTAAGTATTCTCTCCAGCCCAGAAACTCCTTTTAATTCCTTATAAGCCTTATGAGCTGAAGAGTGGGCAGAAGGAATCGAGAACCTCAGACTTGGAAAGTGTACCTTGAGGCACGGAGTCGCCAGAAGAAGGAGGCGCTTGAGAACCTTCCTGACAACACGGTGGATGCAGGTGTGGTGATGGACCACAACAAGGCAAGGTATGGAAAAATCGCCAGTACGTCATTTCTTCATTGAGTCACACTTGCAAAACATCGCAAAGCCAAAATAAAAAAAAAAAAAAAAGGAAGGAAGGAAGGAAGGAAGGAAGGAAGGAAGGAAGGAAGGAAGAAGAAAGGAAAGGAAGGAAGAAGGACAGACAGCAAAGACAAGCAAGCAAGCAACAACAGAGAAAGAAAGAAAAACTAAAATATACAATAAATGAAATGAATTACGATCGAAACAGACTGAAGCTTTGACTTTACATAGCCTAAATGCGGGAATAGTTGTAAGCAAAAGCGATGACACAACCCATTTGGCAAACGTCTATTAGGTCCTGCTAAGGAGACGACTCGATAATCTTTGAAAATTACAAAAAACACTATGTGCTCTATCTTTGCAGGAGACACACAGATGGCTATGCAGGCCTTTGTCATGATAGAAAACTCAGTGCTGGTTTCAGAAACTTTCCAGCAGATCACCTGGGAAAGAAAATAACACAGACACAAAGCCAGAGTCACCTGGTGTCATCACATGAAAAGTCGATATCACAGAAGCCTCCCTTTTACTGATATCCAGAGAATGCTCGCTGGCACTTACTATGTATGTTAGGACATTAGAAGGATTTAATTCTGAGATTGACACTTCTTAGAAGTTATTCTAACATTTCCAGGAAACCAATTGTGAATAAGAACATGTTACAAGGGTTTGGCTGGAAGTTCAAGGCCAGACAGAGATGCCACAGTGAATTCTGTGTTAGCCCAGGCTACAGCCACTGCTACCCTGTACCCCCCCAAAAAATTATGTATGTATGTATTTATTTATATATATTATGTATGTATGTATTTATTTATATATATATATATATGTGTGTGTGTGTGTGTGTGTTTGCGTGTGTGTGTATGTTTCTGTGTTGATGGATACACATTTACATATGGCCTTAAACCTAATCCTATTGAGATATATATAAAAATTTATATACATTCACATATAATTATATATGTTAGTATATGTATGTATTATGTATTATAAATAACGTATAAAAATCTATAATACATGTAATTATATTTTATACATGTCATATATGTAAATATATAATATATATTTATATATCTAATATATGTATAAATTTCCATGTATAGTCATATATGAACTCATATATTTACACATAAGTTTATATATAATTTAAATATATATTCATATGTGTATATATTCTGGGTGAGCGGGCAGTAAAGAACACTGTTCCTCGCACCTCACGGAGTTCTCACTCTCCTTCCAGGATCCTGCACCGACACCGAGCTCACTTCAGAAAACCTGAGTCCCTCTCGTCATCAACGACAATGACAGGCGAGACAGTGGTCCAAGTAATTGGACTCAGAGCCCGGGAAGATTTTAAATCTCTCTACCTTACTATTTCAAGCAGGGCCTTGGTCTCTAGCGGCCGGCTTCTAACCCCTCGAGGCCCTTTCCCGTCAACCCTCCACGATCTCCTTAGTTAGGCTGGGCCATTCCTAGGAAAACACACCCTCTGTGACCTGTTTGTTTCATTTTTCAGACATCCCCCTTCCGGGAGGCTCGGAACTAAGAGTGATGGCATGAAATGTAAGATATCGCTCCATTTCCAAAAAGACCCTTCCGCTCACCGCCTGTCCCCTGGCTCAGCAGTCCAAACTCAGGCGGCCATTTGGAGCGTTTTTGGAACCAGCAGATTCTCTAACCTCGGGTGACCGCGACGCGTTCACCCGAGGTTAGAGAATCTGGAGCCGACAGGCCAGGAGAAGGCCTGGGTGTTCCAGGGACTCTCTGCGTGGGAGAAAAACGGGGCTCCCGACAAGCACCTGAGTCATCTGCTCACATCTGTCTGGGACCTCCGGAACTGACAGACCTTTGAAGATATTCAGTAGGAGTTTTGCGCCCTTTCTGCCTGAGGCTCACACTTCTGGTAACCCAGCAGACCTGGTGGAGTGTCAGAGATGGGCGGGCAGGCATTGTCTCAGCTGCTGCACACGAAATCAAGATGTGCGCGCGCCCCTTGTGTCCAAGTGCGGCATTGCACCCTTGCGTAACTTTGCATCTGACTAAACGTGGGACCTGGAGACTGAGATCCCACTCAGGATTGAACCAGTGTTCTTAGGGTTAGAAGCCAGGCGCCTTATCCCCTAAGTATTCTCTCCAGCCCAGAAACTCCTTTTAATTCCTTATAAGCCTTATGAGCTGAAGAGTGGGGCAGAAGGAATCGAGAACCTCAGACTTGGAAAGTGTACCTTGAGGCACGGAGTCGCCAGAAGGAGGCGCTTGAGAACCTTCCTGACAACACGGTGGATGCAGGTGTGGTGATGGACCACAACAAGGGCAAGGTATGGAAAAATCGCCAGTACGTCATTTCTTCATTGAGTCACACTTGCAAAACATCATAAAGCCAAAAAATAAAAAAAAAAGGAAAGGAAGGAAGGAAGGAAGGAAGGAAGGAAGGAAGGAAGGAAGAAAGGAAAGGAAGGAAGAAGGACAGACAGCAAAGACTCAAGCAAGCAAGCAACAGAGAAAGAAAGAAAAACTAAAATATACAATAAATGAAATGAATTACGATCGAAACAGACTGAAGTTTTGACTTTACATAGCCTAAATGCCGGGAATAGTTGTAAGCGAAGCGATGACACACAACCCATTTGGCAAACGTCTATTAGGTCCTGCTAAGGAGACGACTCGATAATCTTTGAAAATTACAAAAAACACTATGTGCTCTATCTTTGCAGGAGACACACAGATGGCTATGCAGGCCTTTGTCATGATAGAGAAAACTCAGTGCTGGTTTCAGAAACTTTCCAGCAGATCACCTGGGAAAGAAAATAACACAGACACAAAGCCAGAGTCACCTGGTGTCATCACATGAAAAGTCGATATCACAGAAGCCTCCCTTTTACTGATATCCAGAGAATGCTCGCTGGCACTTACTATGTATGTTAGGACATTAGAAGGATTTAATTCTGAGATTGACACTTCTTAGAAGTTATTCTAACATTTCCAGGAAACCAATTGTGAATAAGAACATGTTACAAGGGTTTGGCTGGAAGTTCAAGGCCAGACAGAGATGCCACAGTGAATTCTGTGTTAGCCCGGGCTACAGCCACTGCTACCCTGTACCCCCACCAAAAATTATGTATGTATGTATTTATTTATGTATATATATATATATATATATATATATATATATATATATATATGTGTGTGTGTGTGTGTGTGTGTTTGCGTGTGTGTGTATGTTTCTGTGTTGATGGATACACATTTACATATGGCCTTAAACCTAATCCTATTGAGATATATATAAAAATTTATATACATTCACATATAATTATATATTTTAGTATATGTATGTATTATGTATTATAAATAACGTATAAAAATCTATAATACATGTAATTATATTTTATACATGTCATATATGTAAATATATAATATATATTTATATATCTAATATATGTATAAATTTCCATGTATAGTCATATATGAACTCATATATTTACACATAAGTTTATATATAATTTAAATATATATTCATATGTGTGTATATATTCTGGGTGAGCGGGCAGTAAAAGAACACTGTTCCTCGCACCTCACGGAGTTCTCACTCTCCTTCCAGGATCCTGCACCGACACCCGAGCTCACTTCAGAAAACCTGAGTCCCTCTCGTCATCAACGACAATGACAGGCGAGACAGTGGTCCAAGTAATTGGACTCAGAGCCCCGGGAAGATTTTTAAATCTCTCTACCTTACTATTTCAAGCAGGGCCTTGGTCTCTAGCGGCCAGCTTCTAACCCCTCGAGGCCCTTTCCCGTCAACCCTCCACGATCTCCTTAGTTAGGCTGGGCCATTCCTAGGAAAACACACCCTCTGTGACCTGTTTGTTCATTTTTCAGACATCCCCCTTCCGGGAGGCTCGGAACTAAGAGTGATGGCATGAAATGTAAGATATCGCTCCATTTCAAAAAGACCCTTCCGCTCACCGCCTGTCCCCTGGCTCAGCAGTCCAAACTCAGGCGGCCATTTGGAGCGTTTTTGGAACCAGCAGATTCTCTAACCTCGGGTGACCGCAACGCGTTCACCGAGGTAGAGAATCTGGAGCCGGACAGGCCAGGAGAAGGCCTGGGTGTTCCAGGGACTCTCTGCGTGGGAGAAAAACGGGGCTCCCGACAAGCACCTGAGTCATCTGCTCACATCTGTCTGGGACCTCCGGAACTGACAGACCTTTGAAGATATTCAGTAGGAGTTTTGAGCGCCCTTTCTGCCTGAGGCTCACACTTCTGGTAACCCAGCAGACCTGGTGGAGTGTCAGAGATGGGCGGGCAGGCATTGTCTCAGCTGCTGTGCACGAAATCAAGATGTCCGCGCCCCCTTCTGTCCATGTGCAGCATTGCACCCTTGCGTAACATTGCATCTGACTAAACGTGGGTCCTGGAGACTGAGATCCCACTCAGGATTCGAACCAGTGTTCTTAGGGTTAGAAGCCAGGCACCTTATCCCCTAAGTATTCTCTCCAGCCCAGAAACTCCTTTTAATTCCTGATAAGCCTTATGAGCTGAAGAGTCGGCAGAAGGAATCGAGAACCTCAGACTTGGAAAGTGTACCTTGAGGCACGGAGTCGCCAGAAGGAGGCGCTTGAGAACCTTCCTGACAACACGGTGGATGCAGGTGTGGTGATGGACCACAACAAGGGCAAGGTATGGAAAAATCGCCAGTACGTCATTTCTTCATTGAGTCACACTTGCAAAACATCGCAAAGCCAAAATAACAAAAAGAAAAAAAAAAAAAGGAAGGAAGGAAGGAAGGAAGGAAGGAAAGAAAGGAAGGAAAAAGGAAAGGAAAGGAAGAAGGACAGACAGCAAAGACTCAAGCAAGCAAGCAACAGAGAAAGAAAGAAAAACTAAAATATACAATAAATGAAATGAATTATGATGGAAACAGACTGAAGCTTTGACTTTACATAGCCTAAATGCTGGGAATAGTTGTAAGTGAAGCGATGACACACAACCCATTTGGCAAACGTCTATTAGGTCCTGCTAAGGAGACGACTCGATAATCTTTGAAAATTACAAAAACACTATGTGCTCTATCTTTGCAGGAGACACACAGATGGCTATGCAGGCCTTTGTCATGATAGAAAACTCAGTGCTGGTTTCAGAAACTTTCCAGCAGATCACCTGGAAAAAGAAAATAACCAGACACAAAGCCAGAGTCACCTGGTGTCATCACATGAAAAGTCGATATCACAGAAGCCTCCCTTTTACTGATATCCAGAGAATGCTCGCTGGCACTTACTATGTATGTTAGGACATTAGAAGGATTTAATTCTGAGATTGACACTTCTTAGAAGTTATTCTAACATTTCCAGGAAACCAATTGTGAATAAGAACATGTTACAAGGGTTTGGCTGGAAGTTCAAGGCCAGACAGAGATGCCACAGTGAATTCTGTGTTAGCCCGGGCTACAGCCACTGCTACCCTGTACCCCCTCCAAAAATTATGTATGTATGTATTTATTTATGTATATATATCTGTGTGTGTGTGTGTGTGTGTTTGCGTGTGTGTGTATGTTTCTGTGTTGATGGATACACATTTACATATGGCCTTAAACCTAATCCTATTGAGATATATATAAAAATTTATATACATTCACATATAATTATATATGTTAGTATATGTATGTATTATGTATTATAAATAACGTATAAAAATCTATAATACATGTAATTATATTTTATACATGTCATATATGTAAATATATAATATATATTTATATATCTAATATATGTATAAATTTCCATGTATAGTCATATATGAACTCATATATTTACACATAAGTTTATATATAATTTAAATATATATTCATATGTGTATATATTCTGGGTGAGCGGGCAGTAAAAGAACACTGTTCCTCGCACCTCACGGAGTTCTCACTCTCCTTCCAGGATCCTGCACGACGACACCGAGCTCACTTCAGAAAACCTGAGTCCCTCTCGTCATCAACGACAATGACAGGCGAGACAGTGGTCCAAGTAATTGGACTCAGAGCCCCGGCAAGATTTTCAATCTCTCTACCTTACTATTTCAAGCAGGGCCTTGGTCTCTAGCGGCCGGCTTCTAACCCCTCGAGGCCCTTTCCCGTCAACCCTCCACGATCTCCTTAGTTAGGCTGGGCCATTCCTAGGAAAACACACCCTCTGTGACCTGTTTGTTCATTTTTCAGACATCCCCCTTCCGGGAGGCTCGGAACTAAGAGTGATGGCATGAAATGTAAGATATCGCTCCATTTCCAAAAAAGACCCTTCCGCTCACCGCCTGTCCCTGGCTCAGCAGTCCAAACTCAGGCGGCCATTTGGAGCGTTTTTTGGAACCAGCAGATTCTCTAACCTCGGGTGACCGCGACGCGTTCACCCGAGGTTAGAGAAAATCTGAGCCGGACGGGCCAGGAGAAGGCCTGGGTGTTCCAGGGACTCTCTGCGTGGGAGAAAAACGGGGCTCCCGACAAGCACCTGAGTCATCTGCTCACATCTGTCTGGGACCTCCGGAACTGACAGACCTTTGAAGATATTCAGTAGGAGTTTTGAGCGCCCTTTCTGCCTGAGGCTCACACTTCTGGTAACCCAGCAGACCTGGTGGAGTGTCAGAGATGGGCGGGCAGGCATTGTCTCAGCTGCTGTGCACGAAATCAAGATGTGCGCGCCCCCTTGTGTCCAAGTGCGGCATTGCACCCTTGCGTAACTTTGCATCTGACTAAACGTGGGACCTGGAGACTGAGATCCCACTCAGGATTCGAACCAGTGTTCTTAGGGTTAGAAGCCAGGCGCCTTATCCCCTAAGTATTCTCTCCAGCCCAGAAACTCCTTTTAATTCCTTATAAGCCTTATGAGCTGAAGAGTGGGCAGAAGGAATCGAGAACCTCAGACTTGGAAAGTGTACCTTGAGGCACGGAGTCGCCAGAAGGAGGCGCTTGAGAACCTTCCTGACAACACGGTGGATGCAGGTGTGGTGATGGACCACAACAAGGGCAAGGTATGGAAAAATCGCCAGTATGTCATTTCTTCATTGAGTCACACTTGCAAAACATCGCAAAGCCAAAATAACAAAAAGAAAAAAGAAGGGAAGGAAGGAAGGAAGGAAGGAAGGAAGGAAGGAAGGAAGGAAGGAAGGAAGGAAAAGAAAGGAAGGAAGAAAGGAAAGGAAGGAAGAAGGACAGACAGCAAAGACTCAAGCAAGCAAGCAACAGAGAAAGAAAGAAAAACTAAAATATACAATAAATGAAATGAATTACGATCGAAACAGACTGAAGCTTTGACTTTACATAGCCTAAATGCCGGGAATAGTTGTAAGCGAAGCGATGACACACAACCCATTTGGCAAACGTCTATTAGGTCCTGCTAAGGAGACGACTCGATAATCTTTGAAAATTACAAAAAACACTATGTGCTCTATCTTTGCAGGAGACACACAGATGGCTATGCAGGCCTTTGTCATGATAGAGAAAACTCAGTGCTGGTTTCAGAAACTTTCCAGCAGATCACCTGGGAAAGAAAATAACACAGACACAAAGCCAGAGTCACCTGGTGTCATCACATGAAAAGTCGATATCACAGAAGCCTCCCTTTTACTGATATCCAGAGAATGCTCGCTGGCACTTACTATGTATGTTAGGACATTAGAAGGATTTAATTCTGAGATTGACACTTCTTAGAAGTTATTCTAACATTTTCAGGAAACCAATTGTGAATAAGAACATGTTACAAAGGGTTTGGCTGGAAGTTCAAGGCCAGACAGAGATGCCACAGTGAATTCTGTGTTAGCCGGGCTACAGCCACTGCTACCCTGTACCCCCAAAAATTATGTATGTATGTATTTATATATGTATATATATATATATATATATATATATATATATATATATATATATATCTGTGTGTGTGTGTGTGTTTGTGTGTGTGTGTATGTTTCTGTGTTGATGGATACACATTTACATATGGCCTTAAACCTAATCCTATTGAGATATATATAAAAATTTATATACATTCACATATAATTATATATGTTAGTATATGTATGTATTATGTATTATAAATAACGTATAAAAATCTATAATACATGTAATTATATTTTATACATGTCATATATGTAAATATATAATATATATTTATATATCTAATATATGTATAAATTTCCATGTATAGTCATATATGAACTCATATATTTACACATAAGTTTATATATAATTTAAATATATATTCATATGTGTATATATTCTGGGTGAGCGGGCAGTAAAAGAACACTGTTCCTCGCACCTCACGGAGTTCTCACTCTCCTTCCAGGATCCTGCACCGACACCCGAGCTCACTTCAGAAAACCTGAGTCCCTCTCGTCATCAACGACAATGACAGGCGAGACAGTGGTCCAAGTAATTGGACTCAGAGCCCCGGGAAGATTTTTAAATCTCTCTACCTTACTATTTCAAGCAGGGCCTTGGTCTCTAGCGGCCGGCTTCTAACCCCTCGAGGCCCTTTCCCGTCAACCCTCCACGATCTCCTTAGTTAGGCTGGGCCATTCCTAGGAAAACACACCCTCTGTGACCTGTTTGTTCATTTTTCAGACATCCCCCTTCCGGGAGGCTCGAACTAAGAGTGATGGCATGAAATGTAAGATATCGCTCCATTTCAAAAAGACCCTTCCGCTCACCGCCTGTCCCCTGGCTCAGCAGTCCAAACTCAGGCGGCCATTTGGAGCGTTTTTTTGGAACCAGCAGATTCTCTAACCTCGGGTGACCGCGACGCGTTCACCCGAGGTTAGAGAATCTGAGCCTGACAGGCCAGGAGAAGGCCTGGGTGTTCCAGGGACTCTGCGTGGGAGAAAAACGGGGCTCCCGACAAGCACCTGAGTCATCTGCTCACATCTGTCTGGGACCTCCGGAACTGACAGACCTTTGAAGATATTCAGTAGGAGTTTTGAGCGCCCTTTCTGCCTGAGGCTCACACTTCTGGTAACCCAGCAGACCTGGTGGAGTGTCAGAGATGGGCGGGCAGGCATTGTCTCAGCTGCTGTGCACGAAATCAAGATGTGCGCGCCCCCTTGTGTCCAAGTGCGGCATTGCACCCTTGCGTAACTTTGCATCTGACTAAACGTGGGACCTGGAGACTGAGATCCCACTCAGGATTCGAACCAGTGTTCTTAGGGTTAGAAGCCAGGCGCCTTATCCCTAAGTATTCTCTCCAGCCCAGAAACTCCTTTTAATTCCTTATAAGCCTTATGAGCTGAAGAGTGGGCAGAAGGAATCGAGAACCTCAGACTTGGAAAGTGTACCTTGAGGCACGGAGTCGCCAGAAGGAGGTGCTTGAGAACCTTCCTGACAACACGGTGGATGCAGGTGTGGTGATGGACCACAACAAGGGCAAGGTATGGAAAAATCGCCAGTACGTCATTTCTTCATTGAGTCACACTTGCAAAACATCGCAAAGCCAAAAAATAACAAAAAGAAAAAAAGGAAGGAAGGAAGGAAGGAAGGAAGGAAGGAAGGAAGAAAGGAAGGAAGGAAAAGAAAGGAAGGAAGAAAGGAAAGGAAGAAGAAGGACAGACAGCAAAAACTCAAGCAAGCAAGCAACAGAGAAAGAAAGAAAAACTAAAATATACAATAAATGAAATGAATTACGATCGAAACAGACTGAAGCTTTGACTTTACATAGCCTAAATGCTGGGAATAGTTGTAAGCGAAGCGATGACACACAACCCATTTGGCAAACGTCTATTAGGTCCTGCTAAGGAGACGACTCGATAATCTTTGAAAATTACAAAAAACACTATGTGCTCTATCTTTGCAGGAGACACACAGATGGCTATGCAGGCCTTTGTCATGATAGAAAACTCAGTGCTGGTTTCAGAAACTTTCCAGCAGATCACCTGGGAAAAAAAATAACACAGACACAAAGCCAGAGTCACCTGGTGTCATCACATGAAAAGTCGATATCACAGAAGCCTCCCTTTTACTGATATCCAGAGAATGCTCGCTGGCACTTACTATGTATGTTAGGACATTAGAAGGATTTAATTCTGAGATTGACACTTCTTAGAAGTTATTCTAACATTTCCAGGAAACCAATTGTGAATAAGAACATGTTACAAGGGTTTGGCTGGAAGTTCAAGGCCAGACAGAGATGCCACAGTGAATTCTGTGTTAGCCAGGCTACAGCCACTGCTACCCTGTACCCCCTCCAAAAATTATGTATGTATGTATTTATTATATATATATATCTATATGTGTGTGTGTGTGTGTGTGTGTGTGTGTGTGTTTGTGTGTGTGTGTATGTTTCTGTGTTGATGGATACACATTTACATATGGCCTTATACCTAATCCTATTGAGATATATATAAAAATTTATATACATTCACATATAATTATATATGTTAGTATATGTATGTATTATGTATTATAAATAACGTATAGAAATCTATAATACATGTAATTATATTTTATACATGTCATATATCTAAATATATAATATATATTTATATATCTAATATATGTATAAATTTCCATGTATAGTCATATATGAACTCATATATTTACACATAAGTTTATATATAATTTAAATATATATTCATATGTGTATATATTCTGGGTGAGCGGGCAGTAAAAGAACACTGTTCCTCGCACCTCACAGAGTTCTCACTCTCCTTCCAGGATCCTGCACCGACACCCGAGCTCACTTCAGAAAACCTGAGTCCCTCTCGTCATCAACGACAATGACAGGCGAGACAGTGGTCCAAGTAATTGGACTCAGAGCCCCGGGAAGATTTTTCAATCTCTCTACCTTACTATTTCAAGCAGGGCCTTGGTCTCTAGCGGCCGGCTTCTAACCCCTCGAGGCCCTTTCCCGTCAACCCTCCACGATCTCCTTAGTTAGGCTGGGCCATTCCTAGGAAAACACACCCTCTGTGACCTGTTTGTTCATTTTTCAGACATCCCCCTTCCGGGAGGCTCGGAACTAAGAGTGATGGCATGAAATGTAAGATATCGCTCCATTTCCAAAAAGACCCTTCCGCTCACCGCCTGTCCCCTGGCTCAGCAGTCCAAACTCAGGCGGCCATTTGGAGCGTTTTTTTGGAATCTGGAGCCGGACGGGCCAGGAGAAGGCCTGGGTGTTCCAGGGACTCTCTGCGTGGGAGAAAAACGGGGCTCCCGACAAGCACCTGAGTCATCTGCTCACATCTGTCTGGGACCTCCGGAACTGACAGACCTTTGAAGATATTCAGTAGGAGTTTTGAGCGCCCTTTCTGCCTGAGGCTCACACTTCTGGTAACCCAGCAGACATGGTGGAGTGTCAGAGATGGGCGGGCAGGCATTGTCTCAGCTGCTGTGCACGAAATCAAGATGTGCGCGCCCCCTTGTGTCCAAGTGCGGCATTGAACACTTGCGTAACTTTGCATCTGACTAAACGTGGGACCTGGAGACTGAGATCCCACTCAGGATTCGAACCAGTGTTCTTAGGGTTAGAAGCCAGGCGCCTTATCCCCTAAGTATTCTCTCAATCCCAGAAACTCCTTTTAACTCCTTATAAGCCTTATGAGCTGAAGAGTGGGCAGAAGGAATCGAGAACCTCAGACTTGGAAAGTGTACCTTGAGACACGAAGTCGCCAGAAGGAGGCGCTTGAGAACCTTCCTGACAACACGGTGGATGCAGGTGTGGTGATGGACCACAACAAGGGCAAGGTATGGAAAAATCGCCAGTACGTCATTTCTTCATTGAGTCACACTTGCAAAACATCGCAAAGCCAAAATAACAAAAAGAAAAAAGAAGGGAAGGAAGGAAGGAAGGAAGGAAAAGAAAGGAAGGAAGAAAGGAAAGGAAGGAAGAAGGACAGACAGCAAAGACTCAAGCAAGCAAGCAACAGAGAAAGAAAGAAAAACTAAAATATACAATAAATGAAATGAATTACGATCGAAACAGACTGAAGCTTTGACTTTACATAGCCTAAATGCCGGGAATAGTTGTAAGCGAAGCGATGACACACAACCCATTTGGCAAACGTCTATTAGGTCCTGCTAAGGAGACGACTCGATAATCTTTGAAAATTACAAAAAACACTATGTGCTCTATCTTTGCAGGAGACACACAGATGGCTATGCAGGCCTTTGTCATGATAGAGAAAACTCAGTGCTGGTTTCAGAAACTTTCCAGCAGATCACCTGGGAAAGAAAATAACACAGACACAAAGCCAGAGTCACCTGGTGTCATCACATGAAAAGTCGATATCACAGAAGCCTCCCTTTTACTGATATCCAGAGAATGCTCGCTGGCACTTACTATGTATGTTAGGACATTAGAAGGATTTAATTCTGAGATTGACACTTCTTAGAAGTTATTCTAACATTTCCAGGAAACCAATTGTGAATAAGAACATGTTACAAGGGTTTGGCTGGAAGTTCAAGGCCAGACAGAGATGCCACAGTGAATTCTGTGTTAGCCCGGGCTACAGCCACTGCTACCCTGTACCCCCTCCAAAAATTATGTATGTATGTGTGTGTATATATATATATATACCTGTGTGTGTGTGTGTGTGTGTATGTTTCTGTGTTGATGGATACACATTTACATATGGCCTTAAACCTAATCCTATTGAGATATATATAAAAATTTATATACATTCACATATAATTATATATGTTAGTATATGTATGTATTATGTATTATAAATAACGTATAAAAATCTATAATACATGTAATTATATTTTATACATGTCATATATGTAAATATATAATATATATTTATATATCTAATATATGTATAAATTTCCATGTATAGTCATATATGAACTCATATATTTACACATAAGTTTATATATAATTTAAATATATATTCATATGTGTATATATTCTGGGTGAGCGGGCAGTAAAAGAACACTGTTCCTCGCACCTCACGGAGTTCTCACTCTCCTTCCAGGATCCTGCAACGACACCCGAGCTCACTTCAGAAAACCTGAGTCCCTCTCGTCATCAACGACAATGACAGGCGAGACAGTGGTCCAAGTAATTGGACTCAGAGCCCCGGGAAGATTTTTCAATCTCTCTACCTTACTATTTCAAGCAGGGCCTTGGTCTCTAGCGGCCGGCTTCTAACCCCTCGAGGCCCTTTCCCGTCAACCCTCCACGATCTCCTTAGTTAGGCTGGGCCATTCCTAGGAAAACACACCCTCTGTGACCTGTTTGTTCATTTTTCAGACATCCCCCTTCCGGGAGGCTCGGAACTAAGAGTGATGGCATGAAATGTAAGATATCGCTCCATTTCCAAAAAGACCCTTCCGCTCACCGCCTGTCCCCTGGCTCAGCAGTCCAAACTCAGGCGGCCATTTGGAGCGTTTTTTTGGAACCAGCAGATTCTCTAACCTCGGGTGACCGCGACGCGTTCACCCGAGGTTAGAGAATCTGGAGCCGGACGGGCCAGGAGAAGGCCTGGGTGTTCCAGGGACTCTCTGCGTGGGAGAAAAACGGGGCTCCCGACAAGCACCTGAGTCATCTGCTCACATCTGTCTGGGACCTCCGGAACTGACAGACCTTTGAAGATATTCAGTAGGAGTTTTGAGCGCCCTTTCGCCTGCCTGAGGCTCACACTTCTGGTAACCCAGCAGACCTGGTGGAGTGTCAGAGATGGGCGGGCAGGCATTGTCTCAGCTGCTGTGCACGAAATCAAGATGTGCGCGCCCCCTTGTGTCCAAGTGCGGCATTGCACCCTTGCGTAACTTTGCATCTGACTAAACGTGGGACCTGGAGACTGAGATCCCACTCAGGATTCGAACCAGTGTTCTTAGGGTTAGAAGCCAGGCGCCTTATCCCCTAAGTATTCTCTCCAGCCCAGAAACTCCTTTTAATTCCTTATAAGCCTTATGAGCTGAAGAGTGGGCAGAAGGAATCGAGAACCTCAGACTTGGAAAGTGTACCTTGAGGCACGGAGTCGCCAGAAGGAGGCGCTTGAGAACCTTCCTGACAACACGGTGGATGCAGGTGTGGTGATGGACCACAACAAGGGCAAGGTATGGAAAAATCGCCAGTACGTCATTTCTTCATTGAGTCACACTTGCAAAACATCGCAAAGCCAAAATAACAAAAAAAAAAAAAGGGAAGGAAGGAAGGAAGGAAGGAAGGAAGGAAGAAAAAGAAAGGAAGGAAGAAAAGGAAAGGAAGGAAGAAGGACAGACAGCAAAGACTCAAGCAAGCAAGCAACAGAGAAAGAAAGAAAAACTAAAATATACAATAAATGAAATGAATTACGATCGAAACAGACTGAAGCTTTGACTTTACATAGCCTAAATGCCGGGAATAGTTGTAAGCGAAGCGATGACACACAACCCATTTGGCAAACGTCTATTAGGTCCTGCTAAGGAGACGACTCGATAATCTTTGAAAATTACAAAAAACACTATGTGCTCTATCTTTGCAGGAGACACACAGATGGCTATGCAGGCCTTTGTCATGATAGAGAAAACTCAGTGCTGGTTTCAGAAACTTTCCAGCAGATCACCTGGGAAAGAAAATAACACAGACACAAAGCCAGAGTCACCTGGTGTCATCACATGAAAAGTCGATATCACAGAAGCCTCCCTTTTACTGATATCCAGAGAATGCTCGCTGGCACTTACTATGTATGTTAGGACATTAGAAGGATTTAATTCTGAGATTGACACTTCTTAGAAGTTATTCTAACATTTTCAGGAAACCAATTGTGAATAAGAACATGTTACAAGGGTTTGGCTGGAAGTTCAAGGCCAGACAGAGATGCCACAGTGAATTCTGTGTTAGCCCGGGCTACAGCCACTGCTACCCTGTACCCCCTCCAAAAATTATGTATGTATGTATGTATTTATGTATATATATATATATATATATATATATATATATATATATATATATATATATCTGTGTGTGTGTGTGTGTGTTTGTGTGTGTGTATGTTTCTGTGTTGATGGATACACATTTACATATGGCCTTAAACCTAATCCTATTGAGATATATATAAAAATTTATATACATTCACATATAATTATATATGTTAGTATATGTATGTATTATGTATTATAAATAACGTATAAAAATCTATAATACATGTAATTATATTTTATACATGTCATATATGTAAATATATAATATATATTTATATATCTAATATATGTATAAATTTCCATGTATAGTCATATATGAACTCATATATTTACACATAAGTTTTATATATAATTTAAATATATATTCATATGTGTATATATTCTGGGTGAGCGGGCAGTAAAAGAACACTGTTCCTCGCACCTCACGGAGTTCTCACTCTCCTTCCAGGATCCTGCACCGACACCCGAGCTCACTTCAGAAAACCTGAGTCCCTCTCGTCATCAACGACAATGACAGGCGAGACAGTGGTCCAAGTAATTGGACTCAGAGCCCGGGAAGATTTTTAAATCTCTCTACCTTACTATTTCAAGCAGGGCCTTGGTCTCTGGCGGCCGGCTTCTAACCCCTCAAGGCCCTTTCCCGTCAACCCTCCACGATCTCCTTAGTTAGGCTGGGCCATTCCTGGGAAAACACACCCTCTGTGACCTGTTTGTTCATTTTTCAGACATCCCCCTTCCGGGGAGGCTCGGAACTAAGAGTGATGGCATGAAATGTAAGATATCGCTCCATTTCCAAAAGACCCTTCCGCTCACCGCCTGTCCCCTGGCTCAGCAGTCCAAACTCAGGCGGCCATTTGGAGCGTTTTTTGGAACCAGCAGATTCTCTAACCTCGGGTGACCGCGACGCGTTCACCCGAGGTTAGGGAATCTCTGAGCCGGACACGGCCAGGAGAAGGCCTGGGTGTTCCAGGGACTCTCTGCGTGGGGGAAAAACAGGGGCTCCCGACAAGCACCTGAGTCATCTGCTCACATCTGTCTGGGACCTCCGGAACTGACAGACCTTTGAAGATATTCAGTAGGAGTTTTGAGCGCCCTTTCTGCCTGAGGCTCACACTTCTGGTAACCCAGCAGACCTGGTGGAGTGTCAGAGATGGGCGGGCAGGCATTGTCTCAGCTGCTGTGCACGAAATCAAGATGTGCGCCCCCTTGTGTCCAAGTGCGGCATTGCACCCTTGCGTAACTTTGCATCTGACTAAACGTGGGACCTGGAGACTGAGATCCCACTCAGGATTCGAACCAGTGTTCTTAGGGTTAGAAGCCAGGCGCCTTATCCCTAAGTATTCTCTCCAGCCCAGAAACTCCTTTTAATTCCTTATAAGCCTTATGAGCTGAAGAGTGGGCAGAAGGAATCGAGAACCTCAGACTTGGAAAGTGTACCTTGAGGCACGGAGTCGCCAGAAGGAGGCGCTTGAGAACCTTCCTGACAACACGGTGGATGCAGGTGTGGTGATGGACCACAAAAGGGCAAGGTATGGAAAAATCGCCAGTACGTCATTTCTTCATTGAGTCACACTTGCAAAACATCGCAAAGCCAAAATAACAAAAAGAAAAAAAGGGAGGGAAGGAAGGAAGGAAGGAAGGAAGGAAGGAAGGAAGGAAGAAAGGAAAAGAAAGGAAGGAAAAAAGGAAAGGAAGGAAGAAGGACAGACAGCAAAGCCTCAAGCAAGCAAGCAACAGAGAAAGAAAGAAAAAAAAACTAAAATATACAATAAATGAAATGAATTACGATCGAAACAGACTGAAGCTTTGACTTTACATAGCCTAAATGCCGGGAATAGTTGTAAGCGAAGCGATGACACACAACCCATTTGGCAAACGTCTATTAGGTCCTGCTAAGGAGACGACTCGATAATCTTTGAAAATTACAAAAAACACTATGTGCTCTATCTTTGCAGGAGACACACAGATGGCTATGCAGGCCTTTGTCATGATAGAGAAAACTCAGTGCTGGTTTCAGAAACTTTCCAGCAGATCACCTGGGAAAGAAAATAACCAGACACAAAGCCAGAGTCACCTGGTGTCATCACATGAAAAGTCGATATCACAGAAGCCTCCCTTTTACTGATATCCAGAGAATGCTCGCTGGCACTTACTATGTATGTTAGGACATTAGAAGGATTTAATTCTGAGATTGACACTTCTTAGAAGTTATTCTAACATTTCCAGGAAACCAATTGTGAATAAGAACATGTTACAAGGGTTTGGCTGGAAGTTCAAGTCCAGACAGAGATGCCACAGTGAATTCTGTGTTAGCCGGGCAACAGCCACTGCTACCCTGTACCCCTCCAAAAAAATTATGTATGTATATTTATTTATGTATATACATATGTGATGGTTAAGTTTGTGTCAACTTGACTTGTTTAGGAATCCACAGACATTCCTCATAAGTGTGTCTCTGAGGTTGCCTCTAGGAAGTATTAACAAAGGAATAATCCTTCTCCCAGGGATAATGAATAATCCTTCCCCAGGGATAAGCCTTCCCCCAGAGTGGGCGGCCCCTCTTGGAGGAGGGGCTAGTTGATAAAAAGAAGCTCTTGGAAGAAAGGCTCTCTCTCTCTCCCACCTGGCTGCGGTGTGCTTGCTTGCTCCTTGCCACTGGGTGCTTGGTGTTTTCCGCTGCTTGGTGTTGCTGCTCTCCAGTGTGGACTGAAGACCAGGGTGGACTGAAGAACAGCGTCTCTCCAGGAATCCTCCAGGTTTTCAGTGCCGGATTGGGACTGCTGAGGCCTCCAACCTCGTGGCTTGAGCAGCTACCGGGTTGCTTGACTCTCGGACCTACAATCTGCTATCGCTGGACTGTGTAAGCTAATCCAATAAATTCCCTTTTAATACAATTCATTCTGTCCATTCTGTTCCTCTAGAGAACCCTAATACAACATATATATATATATATATATATATATATATATATATATATATATATATATATATATATATCTGTGTGTGTGTGTGTGTTTGTGTGTGTGTATGTTTCTGTGTTGATGGATACACATTTACATATGGCCTTAAACCTAATCCTATTGAGATATATATAAAAATTTATCTACATTCACCTATAATTATATATGTTAGTATATGTATGTATGATGTATTATAAATAACGTATAAAAATCTATAATACATGTAATTATATTTTATACATGTCATATATGTAAAAATATATATATTTATATATCTAATATATGTATAAATTTCCATGTATAGTCATATATGAACTCATATATTTACACATAAGTTTATATATAATTTAAATATATATTCATATGTGTATATATTCTGGGTGAGCGGGCAGTAAAAGAACACTGTTCCTCGCACCTCACGGAGTTCTCACTCTCCTTCCAGGATCCTGCACCGACACCCGAGCTCACTTCAGAAAACCTGAGTCCCTCTCGTCATCAACGACAATGACAGGCGAGACAGTGGTCCAAGTAATTGGACTCAGAGCCCCGAGAAGATTTTTCAATCTCTCTACCTTACTATTTCAAGCAGGGCCTTGGTCTCTAGAGGCCGGCTTCTAACCCCTCGAGGCCCTTTCCCATCAACCCTCCACGATCTCCTTAGTTAGGCTGGGCCATTCCTAGGAAAACACACCCTCTGTGACCTGTTTGTTCATTTTCAGACATCCCCCTTCGGGAGGCTCGGAACTAGAGTGATGGCATGAAATGTAAGATATCGCTCCATTTCCAAAAAGACCCTTCCGCTCACCGCCTGTCCCCTGGCTCAGCAGTCCAAACTCAGGCGGCCATTTGGAACCAGCGTTTTTTTGGAATTCTGGAGGGTGACCGCGACGCGTTCACCCGGAAGAATCTGGGCCAGGAGAAGGCCTGGGTGTTCCAGGGACTCTCTGCGTGGGAGAAAACGGGGCTCCCGACAAGCACCTGAGTCATCTGCTCACATCTGTCTGGGACCTCCGGAACTGACAGACCTTTGAAGATATTCAGTAGGAGTTTTGAGCGCCCTTTCTGCCTGAGGCTCACACTTCTGGTAACCCAGCAGACCTGGTGGAGTGTCAGAGATGGGCGGGCAGGCATTGTCTCAGCTGCTGTGCACGAAATCAAGAGATGCGCGCCCCCTTGTGTCCAAGTGCGGCATTGCACCCTTGCGTAACTTTGCATCTGACTAAACGTGGGACCTGGAGACTGAAATCCCACTCAGGATTCGAACCAGTGTTCTTAGGGTTAGAAGCCAGGCGCCTTATCCCCTAAGTATTCTCTCCAGCCCAGAAACTCCTTTTAATTCCTTATAAGCCTTATGAGCTGAAGAGTGGGCAGAAGGAATCGAGAACCTCAGACTTGGAAAGTGTACCTTGAGGCACGGAGTCGCCAGAAGGAGGCGCTTGAGAACCTTCCTGACAACACGGTGGATGCAGGTGTGGTGATGGACCACAACAAGGGGCAAGGTATGGAAAAATCGCCAGTACGTCATTTCTTCATTGAGTCACACTTGCAAAACATCGCAAAGCCAAAATAACAAAAAAAAAAAGGGAAGGAAGGAAGGAAGGAAGGAAGGAAGGAAGAAAGGAAAAGAAAGGAAGGAAGAAAGGAAAGGAAGGAAGAAGGACAGACAGCAAAGACTCAAGCAAGCAAGCAACAGAAAAAGAAAGAAAAACTAAATATACAATAAATGAAATGAATTACGATCGAAACAGACTGAAGCTTTGACATTACATAGCCTAAATGCCGGGAATAGTTGTAAGTGAAGCGATGACACACAACCCATTTGGCCAACGTCTATTAGGTCCGGCTAAGGAGACGACTAGATAATCTTTGAAAATTACAAAAAAACACTATGTGCTCTATCTTTGCAGGAGACACACAGATGGCTATGCAGGCCTTTGTCATGATAGAGAAAACTCAGTGCTGGTTTCAGAAACTTTCCAGCAGATCACCTGGGAAAGAAAATAACACAGACACAAAGCCAGAGTCACCTGGTGTCATCACATGAAAAGTCGATATCACAGAAGCCTCCCTTTTACTGATATCCAGAGAATGCTCGCTGGCACTTACAATGTATGTTAGGACATTAGAAGGATTTAATTCTGAGATTGACACTTCTTAGAAGTTATTCTAACATTTCCAGGAAACCAATTGTGAATAAGAACATGTTACAAGGGTTTGGCTGGAAGTTCAAGGCCAGACAGAGATGCCACAGTGAATTCTGTGTTAGCCCGGACTACAGCCACTGCTACCCTGTACCCCCTCCAAAAATTATGTATGTATGTATTTATTTATGTATATATATATATATCTGTGTGTGTGTGTGTATGTTTGCGTGTATGTGTATGTTTCTGTGTTGATGGATACACATTTACATATGGCCTTAAACCTAATCCTATTGAGATATATATAAAAATGTATATACATTCACCAAGGGTTTGGCTGGAAGTTCAAGGCCAGACAGAGATGCCACAGTGAATTCTGTGTTAGCCCGGGCTACAGCCACTGCTACCCTGTACCCCCTCCAAAAATTATGTATGTATGTATTTATTTATGTATATATATATATATATATGTGTGTGTGTGTGTGTGTATGTTTCTGTGTTGATGGATACACATTTACATATGGCCTTAAACCTAATCCTATTGAGATATATATAAAAATTTATATACATTCACATATAATTATATATGTTAGTATATGTATGTATGATGTATTATAAATAACGTATAAAAATCTATAATACATGTAATTATATTTTATACATGTCATATATGTAAATATATAATATATATTTATATATCTAATATATGTATAAATTTCCATGTATAGTCATATATGAACTCATATATTTACACATAAGTGTATATATAATTTATATATATATTCATATGTGTATATATTCTGGGTGAGCGGGCAGTAAAAGAACACTGTTCCTCGCACCTCACGGAGTTCTCACTCTCCTTCCAGGATCCTGCACCGACACCCGAGCTCACTTCAGAAAACCTGAGTCCCTCTCGTCATCAACGACAATGACAGGCGAGACAGTGGTCCAAGTAATTGGACTCAGAGCCCCGGCAAGATTTTTCAATCTCTCTACCTTACTATTTCAAGCAGGGCCTTGGTCTCTAGAGGCCGGCTTCTAACCCCTCGAGGCCCTTTCCCATCAACCCTCCACGATCTCCTTAGTTAGGCTGGGCCATTCCTAGGAAAACACACCCTCTGTGACCTGTTTGTTCATTTTTCAGACATCCCCCTTCCGGGAGGCTCGGAACTAAGAGTGATGGCATGAAATGTCAGATATCGCTCCCTTTCCAAAAAGACCCTTCCGCTCACCGCCTGTCCCCTGGCTCAGCAGTCCAAACTCAGGCGGCCATTTGGAGCGTTTTTTTGGAACCAGCAGATTCTCTAACCTCGGGTGACCGCGACGCGGTCATTTATTTAGTATTTATCCTTATTTGTTTATTATAGTTATTTATTTTTATATTTGTGTATTTAACATTTATACTGATTTGTTTATTATACTTATTTAGTAAATATATTTATTCGTTGTTTTATCTATTTATTATTTATACTCATTTTTTGGTAATTATCCTTATTTATCATATTTATTTATTGTTTTATTTATTATTTATTTTTGATTGTTTAATATTCATACTGATTTATTACATTTACTTAATTATCATATTAATTTATTGTTCTATCTTTACTTATTATTTATATTCGTTGATTTAGTATTTATTGTTTATTATGTTGACTTATTTGTAGAAATTTATTTAATATTTATGCTTATACATTGATTTATATTTATTAATTTATTATTTATATATATTTACATATTATTTATAATCGTGTTTAATATTTATCCTTATTTGTTTATTACATTTATTTATTATTTATATTCATTTATTTAGTATTTAATCCTTATTTGTTTATTATATTTATTTATTATTTTATTTATTATGTGTATTAAATTATTTATCATTTAAGTTCATATATTTAATAGTCACCCTTATTTTTTATTATATATATATATATATATTGCTTTTCTTATTTATTGGTTATACTCATTTACTTAATATTTATACTGATTTGTTTATAATATTTATTTATCATTTATATTTATTGTTTTATTTTTATTATTTTGTTTTCTTTGTTTTGTTTTTGATTTTTTGTTTTTCGAGGTAGAGTCCCACCACTCTGGGCCAGGCTGACCTGTAATTAACTTTGTAGTTTCAGGGTGGCCTCGAACTCACAGCGATCCTCCTACCTCGGCCTCCCAGTGCTGGGATTACAGGCGTGTACCACCATGCCCTCCTCTTTTCATTATATTTATTTGTTTAACATTTATTTTTATTCATTCATTATATTCATTTGTCATAATTATTTATTTGTTGTTTTATTGATTGATTATGTATATCTATTTGTTCGTTTTATCATTTCACCATTTAGTGGTGAGAGAGAGAGAATGGGACCGTCGCATGCCACGGCCTCCCAGGGACCACTGGCACCGCTTTGTGCTTTGGGACCTGGGGATTCTGAACCAGGTCTTTGGGCTCCGCTGGCAGGTTCCCTAACCGCTGAGCCACCTTGCCAGACCAAATGTAGATAGAGCTCATGAATGAAGCTGTCAGACAGCCTGAGAGAACAGAAACCAGCCCCCTCAGTCCCTTACACTCTCCCGATTAAAGGAAGGAAGGGAAGGAAGGAAGGAAGGAAGGAAGGAAGGAAGGAGAGGAGAAGGGAAAGGAAGGAAGGAAGGAAGGGTGAGGAGTGAAAGACTTCTTTAACTGACAACTTCCATCAATAGAAACAATATAAAAAGATGAAAATATCATCCGTTTGTAGTGGTGGGATGCCCCCGCATTCATTCTCCCAGTTGAAAACCCTACAAGATATCTGCTTTTTAGCTGTTTCTGGGGAGTCCCTGCTGGATACAGAAATTGTGTCTGGGGTACCGACCGACTGTGGGTGCGGAACCAAAAATTATGTAGGAGACACAGACAAGGCTAGCATGTACCCCAACCGCCCTCCCCTCGCCCGGTGAAGAATGGGAAGAAGGGGCGGCGGGGGCGGCACAGGCAGAGGCAAAGTGTCAGTGAGGTACAGGACAGGGTAGGAGGTAAAGGCTCTCTCTCTCTCTCTCTCTCTCTCTCTCAAGAGACTCGTGACAGGATGGGAGTGGTGGGTGGCACTATGCATTCCCACACTCCCGCTTGAAAGAAAGAGAGAGAGAGAATGGAAAAGACAT